>CM077348.1:49674138-49771224 GCA_039655645.1 Ammopiptanthus mongolicus | reverse complement strand
AATATTAAGATATTCAAATTCCAAGCTTGACCAGAAAATGAGGTACCCTTTTCAATAAAGTTTTGAAGCATCAAGTACTGTAACAGAAGAAGACAAACTTTCTAGCAACCCTAATAAAAGAAAGACTAGAAAAGCGTGAACAAAGACAAAACTACTAAATCTGCAGACCCAAAAACAATGAAATTGAAGTCAAGCGCGTGTTGCCGACAATCAAGCGTTTGAGACGTCGTATTTTGAGGTACACTCATCCAAATGAAGTGATCTTGGTATGGTTAGAAAGATAAGAGAAATTCCTACATGATTCCTGAAGAAGTCGAGATCTAAATCAATCTTTATCTGAGTGAAATTCTTTATTCAAGCTTGAGATGTGATACTGTTCATGACAATCAGAACATGCAAGCGTCTGCTGACAATTTCTTGAGCTTTAGGTGTTCAAAAGCATCGATATTGGTTTAGTTGGAAGGCTCAGAGTAATATCTGCAATTTTCATGCCGAGGTCAAGAGCGAAATCGATCTCTATCTTTGTCAAATTGCATCCATAATTTGGTGACGTGATGTTCTTCCAGACTGTACCTTTTTAGGGTCTGATGCCGATATATTGAGCTATAGTTGTCTGAATTGGATGAAACCGGGGTCCGATTAAAGCTAGTATTTATTATATACAACTTTCATGAAGACATCGAATCCTAATTCGGCCTGTAACAAGGTCAAAGAAGCATAATACGCTAACCGGTCGGAATGTTACGTGTTAAACAGCCTTTTGAATGTGCCCAATCTATAACCAAGCGCCTTAAATCATTTAAGAAGCGTCTAGTGAAGCTAATCAAGCGTCTACTCGGAATACAGAACATTATGATGGCTAAATATGTAATTTTGAATGAAGTATTAAGATATTCAAATTCCAAGCTTGACCAAAAAATGAGGTACCCTTTTCAATAAAGTTCTGAAGCATCAAGTACTGTAACAGAAAAAGACAAACTTTCTAGCAACCCTAATAAAAGAAAGACTAGAAAAGCGTGAGCAAAGACAAAAGTACTAAAACTGCAGAACCAAAAACAATGAAGATTGAAGTCAAGCGCGTGTTACCGAAAATCAAGCGTTTGAGACGTAGTATTTTGAGGTATGCTCATCCAAATGAAGTGATCTTGGTATGGTTAGAAAGATAAGAGAAATACCTACATGATTCCGGAAGAAGTCGAGATCTGAATCAATCTTTATTTGAGTGAACTTCTTTTTTCAAGCTTGAGAGGTGATACTGTTCGTGACAATCAGAACATGCGAGCATTCGCTAACATTTTCTTGAGCTTTAGGTGTTCAAATGCATCGATCTTGGTTTCGTTGGAAGGCCCAGAGTAATATCTACAATTTTCATGCCGAGGTCAAGAGCGAAATCGATCTCTATCTTTGCCAAATTGCATCCTTAATTTGGTGACGTGTTGTTGTTCCTGACTGTCATACCTTTGTAGGGTCTGATGCCCATATATTGAGCTGTAGTCGTCCGAATTGGATGAAACCGGTGTCTGATTAAAACTAATATCCATTTATACAAGTTTCATGAAGACATCGAATCCTAATTCGGCCTGTAACATGGTCAAAGAAGCATAATACGCTAACCGGTCGGAATGCTACGAGTTAAACAGCCTCGTGAATGTGCCCAATCTATAACCAAACGCCTTAACTCATTTAAGAAGCGTCTAATGAAGTTAATCAAGCGCCTACTCGGAATACAGAACATTATGATGGCTGCATATGTAATTTTGAATGAAGTATTAAGATATTCAAAATCCAAGCTTGACCAGAAAATGAGGTACCCTTTTCAATAAAGTTTTGAAGCATCAAGTACTGTAACAGAAGAAGACAAACTTTCTAGCAACCCTAATAAAAGAAAGACTAGAAAAGCGTGAACAAAGACAAAAGTACTAAATCTGCAGAACCAAAAACAATGAAGATTGAAGTTAAGCGCGTGTTTCCGACAATCAAGCGTTTGGGACATAGTATTTTGAGGTACGCTCATCCAAATGAAGTGATCTTGGTATGGTTAGAAAGATAAGAGAAATACCTACATGATTCCTGAAGAAGTCGAGATCTAAATCAATCTTTATCTGAGTGAAATTCTTTATTCAAGCTTGAGATGTGATAATGTTCGTGCCAATCAGAACATGCAAGCGTCTGCTGACAATTTCTTGAGCTTTAGGAGTTCTAAAGCATCGATAAATGTATCGCTGGAAGGCTCAGAGAAATATCTGCAATTTTCAAGCAGAGGTCAAGAGCGAAATCGATCTCTATCTTTGTCAAATTGCATTCGTAACTTGGTGACGTGATGTTGTTCCTGACTGTACCTTTTTGGGGTCGATGCCCATATATTGAGCTGTAGTTGTCTGAATTGGATGCAACCGGGGTCCGATTAAAGCTAATATCCATATATACAACTTTCATGAAGACATTAAATCCTAATTCGGCCTGTAACATGGTCAAAGAAGCATAACACGCCAACCGGTCGGAATGCTACGTGTTAAACAGCCTTTTGAATGTGCCCAATCTATAACCAAGCGCCTCAACACATTTAAGAAGCGTCCAATGAAGCTAATCAAGCGTCAACTCGGAATACAGAACATTATGATGGCTAAATATGTAACTTTGAATGAAGTATTAAGATATTCAAATTCCAAGCTTGACCAGAAAATGAGGTACCCTTTTCAATAAAGTTTTGAAGCATCAAGTACTGTAACAGAAGAAGACAAACTTTCTAGCAACCCGAATAAAAGAAAGACTAGAAAAGCGTGAACAAAGACAAAAGTACTAAATCTGCAGAACCAAAAACAATGAAGATTGAAGTTAAGCGCGTGTTTCCGACAATCAAGCGTTTGGGACATCGTATTTTGAGGTACGCTCATCTAAATGAAGTGATCTTGGTATGGTTAGAAAGATAAGAGAAATACCTACATGATTTCTGAAGAAGTCGAGATCTAAATCAATCTTTATCTGAGTGAAATTCTTTATTCAAGCTTGAGATGTGATAATGTTCGTGCCAATCAGAACATGCAAGCGTCTGCTGACAATTTCTTGAGCTTTAGGAGTTCTAAAGCATCGATAAATGTATCGCTGGAAGGCTCAGAGAAATATCTGCAATTTTCAAGCAGAGGTCAAGAGCGAAATCGATCTCTATCTTTGTCAAATTGCATTCGTAACTTGGTGACGTGATGTTGTTCCTGACTGTACCTTTTTGGGGTCGATGCCCATATATTGAGCTGTAGTTGTCTGAATTGGATGCAACCGGGGTCCGATTAAAGCTAATATCCATATATACAACTTTCATGAAGACATTGAATCCTAATTCGGCCTGTAACATGGTCAAAGAAGCATAACACGCCAACCGGTCGGAATGCTATGCGTTAAACAGCCTTTTGAATGTGCCCAATCTATAACCAAGCGCCTTAACTCATTTAAGAAGCGTCCAATGAAGCTAATCAGGCGTCAACTCGGAATACAGAACATTATGATGGCTAAATATGTAACTTTGAATGAAGTATTAAGATATTCAAATTCCAAGCTTGACCAGAAAATGAGGTACCCTTTTCAATAAAGTTCTGAAGCATCAAGTACTGTAACAGAAGAAGACAAAATTTTTAGCAACCTTAACTGAAGAAAGACTAGAAATGCATGAACAAAGACAAAAGTTCAAAAGCTGCAAAACCAAAAACATCGAAGATTGAAGTCAAGCGCCTGTTGCCGACAATCAAGCGTTTGAAACGTCGTATTTTGTGGTACGGTCATCCAAATGAAGTGATCTTGGTTTGGTTAGAAAGATAAGACAAATACCTAAATGATTCCTAAAGAATTCGAGATCAGAATGAATTTTTATCAGGGTGAAATTCTTTATTCAAGCTTAGGATGTGATATTGTTCGTGACAATCAAAACGTGCAAGCGTTTGATGACAATTTCTTGAGCTTTAGGAGTTCAAACGCATTGATCTTGGAATCGTTGGAAGGCTCAGAGAAATTTCTAAAATTTTCCTGCCGAGGTCAAGAGAGAAATCGATCTCTCTCTTTGTCACATTGCATCCGTTAGTTGGTGACGTGATGTTGTTCCTGATAGTCATACCTTTGTACCGTCTGATGGCCATAACGTTTCATGAATTGTATGAAACCGGGGTCCGATTAACGCTAATATCCATATACACAAGTTTTATGAAGACATCGAATTCTAATACGGCCGGTAACAGGGTCAAAGAAGCATAATAGGCTTAACAGGTCAGAATGCTACGAGTTAAAATGCCTTGTGAATGTACCTAGTGGATAACCAAGCGCCTTAACTCATTCAAGAAGCGTCCAGTGAAGCTAATCAAGCGTCTACTCATAATGCAGAACATTATGATGGCGGAAGAAGTATTTTTGAATGAAGTATTAAGATATTCAAAGTCCAAGGTTGACCTGAAAATGAGGTACCCTTTTCAATAAAGTTCTGAAGCATCAGGTACTGTAACAGAAGAAGACAAACTTTCTAGCAACCCTAATAAAAGAAAGACTAGAAAAGCGTGAACAAAGACAAAAGTACTAAATCTGCAGAACCAAAAACAATGAAGATTGAAGTCAAGCGCGTGTTGCCGACAATCAAGCGTTTGAGACGTCGTATTTTGAGGTATGCTCATCCAAATGAAGTGATCTTCGTATGGTTAGAAAGATAAGAGAAATACCTACATGATTCCGGAAAAGTCGAGATCTTAATCAATCTTTATTTGAGTGAACTTCTTTTTTCAAGCTTGAGAGTTGATACTGTTCGTGACAATCAAAACATGCAAGCATTCGCTAACAATTTCTTGAGCTTTAGGTGTTCAAATGCATCGATCTTGGTTTCGTTGGAAGGCCCAGAGTAATATCTGCAATTTTCATGCCGAGGTCAAGAGCGAACTCGATCTCTATCTTTGCCAAATTGCATCCTTAATTTGGTGACGTGTTGTTGTTCCTGACTGTCATACCTTTGTAGGGTCTGATGCCCATATATTGAGCTGTAGTTGTCCGAATTGGATGAAACCGGTGTCTGATTAAAACTACTAGCCATTTATACAAGTTTCACGAAGACATCGAATCCTAATTCGGCCTGTAACATGGTCAAAGAAGCATAATACGCTAACCGGTCGAAATGCTACGAGTTAAACAGCCTTGTGAATGTGCCCAATCTATAACCAAGCGCCTTAACTCATTTAAGAAGCGGCCAGTGAAACTAATCAAGCGTCAACTCGGAATACAGAACATTATGATGGCTAAATATGTAATTTTGAATGAAATATTAAGATATTCAAATTCCAAGCTTGACCAGAAAATGAGGAACCCTTTTCAGTAAAGTTTTGAAGCATCAGGTACTGTAACAGAAGAAGACAAACTTTCTAGCAACCCTAATAAAAGAAAGACTAGAAAAGCATGAACAAAGACAAAAGTACTAAATCTGCAGAACCCAAAACAATGAACTTGAAGTCATACGCGTGTTGCCGACAATCAAGCGTTTGAGGCGTCGTATTTTGAGGTACGCTCATCCAAATGAAGTGATCTTGGTTTGGTTAGAAAGATAAGAGAAATACCTACATGATTCCTAAAGAAGTCGAGATCTAAATCAATCTTTATCTGAGTGAAATTCTTTATTCAAGCTTGAGATGTGATACTGTTTGTGCCAATCAGAATATGCAAGCGTCTGCTGACAATTTCTTGTGCTTTAGGGGTTCAAAAGCATCGATATTGGTATTGCTGGAAGGCTCAGAGAAATATCTGCATTTTTCATGCAGAGGTCAAGAGCGAAATCGATCTCTATATTTGTCAAATTGCATCCGTAATTTGGTGACGTGATGTTGTTCCTGACTGTACCTTTTTGGGGTCGATGCCCATATATTGAGCTGTAGTTGTCTGAATTGGATGCAACTGGGGTCCGATTAAAGCTCATATCCATATATACAACTTTCATGAAGACATTGAATCCTAATTCGGCCTGTAACATGGTCAAAGAAGCATAACACGCCAACCGGTCGGAATGCTACGTGTTAAACAGCCTTTTGAATGTGCCCAATCTATAACCAAGCGCCTTAACTCATTTAAGTAGCGTCCAATGAAGCTAATCAAGCGTCAACTCGGAATACAGAACATTATGATGGCTAAATATGTAACTTTGAATGAAGTATTAAGATATTCAAATTCCAAGCTTGACCAGAAAATGAGGTACCCTTTTCAATAAAGTTTTGAAGCATCAAGTACTGTAACAGAAGAAGACAAAATTTTTAGCAACCTTAACTGAAGAAAGACTAGAAAAGCATGAACAAAGACAAAAGTTCAAAAGCTGCAAAACCAAAAACAACGAAGATTGAAGTCAAGCGCCTGTTGCCGACAATCAAGCGTTTGAAACGTCGTATTTTGTGGTACGGTCATCCAAATGAAGTGATCTTGGTTTGGTTAGAAAGATAAGACAAATACCTAAATGATTCCTAAAGAATTCGAGATCAGAATGAATTTTTATCAGAGTGAAATTCTTTATTCAAGCTTAAGATGTGATATTGTTCATGACAATCAAAGCGTGCAAGCGTTTGATGACAATTTCTTGAGCTTTAGGAGTTCTTGGAATCAATGGAAGGCTCAGAGAAATTTCTACAATTTTCCTGCCGAGGTCAAGAGAGAAATCGATCTCTATCTTTGTCACATTGCATCCGTTAGTTGGTGACGTGATGTTGTTCCTGACAGTCATACCTCTGTACCGTCTGATGGCCATAAAGTTTCATGAATTGTATGAAACCGCGGTCCGATTAACGCTAATATCCATGTACACAAGTTTTATGAAGACATCGAATTCTAATACGACCGGTAACAGGGTCAAAGAAGCATAATAGGCTTAACTGGTCAGAATGCTACGAGTTAAAATGCCTTATGAATGTACCTAGTGGATAACCAAGCGCCTTAACTCATTAAAGAAGCGTCCAATGAAGCTAATCAAGCGTCTATTCAGAATGCAGAACATTATGATGGCGGAAGAAGTATTTTTGAATGAAGTATTAAGATATTCAAAGTCCAAGCTTGACCTAAAAATGAGGTACCCTTTTCAATAAAGTTCTGAAGCATCAGGTACTGTAACGGAAGAAGACAAACTTTCTAGCAACCCTAATAAAAGAAAGACTATAAAAGCGTGAACAAAGACAAATGTACTAAATCTGCAGAACCAAAAACAATGAAGATTGAAGTCAAGCGCGTGTTGCCGACAATCAAGCATTTGAGACGTCGTATTTTGAGGTATGCTCATCCAAATGAAGTGATCTTGGTATGGTCAGAAAGATAAGAGAAATACCTACATCATTCCTAAAGAATTCGAGATCAGAATGAATTTTTATCAGAGTGAAATTCTTTATTCAAGCTTAAGATGTGATATTGTTCATGACAATCAAAGCGTGCAAGCGTTTGATGACAATTTCTTGAGCTTTAGGAGTTCTTGGAATCAATGGAAGGCTCAGAGAAATTTATACAATTTTCCTGCCGAGGTCAAGAGAGAAATCGATCTCTATCTTTGTCACATTGCATCTGTTAGTTGGTGACGTGATGTTGTTCCTGACAGTCATACCTCTGTACCGTCTGATGGCCATAAAGTTTCATGAATTGTATGAAACCGCGGTCCGATTAACGCTAATATCCATGTACACAAGTTTTATGAAGACATCGAATTCTAATACGACCGGTAACAGGGTCAAAGAAGCATAATAGGCTTAACTGGTCAGAATGCTACGAGTTAAAATGCCTTATGAATGTACCTAGTGGATAACCAAGCGCCTTAACTCATTAAAGAAGCGTCCAGTGAAGCTAATCAAGCGTCTATTCAGAATGCAGAACATTATGATGGCGGAAGAAGTATTTTTGAATGAAGTATTAAGATATTCAAAGTCCAAGCTTGACCTGAAAATGAGGTACCCTTTTCAATAAAGTTCTGAAGCATCAGGTACTGTAACAGAAGAAGACAAACTTTCTAGCAACCCTAATAAAAGAAAGACTATAAAAGCGTGAACAAAGACAAATGTACTAAATCTGCAGAACCAAAAACAATGAAGATTGAAGTCAAGCGCGTGTTGCCGACAATCAAGCATTTGAGACGTCGTATTTTGAGGTATGCTCATCCAAATGAAGTGATCTTGGTATGGTCAGAAAGATAAGAGAAAGACCTACATGATTCCGGAAGAAGTCGAGATCTGAATCAATCTTTATTTGAGTGAACTTCTTTTTTCAAGCTTGAGAGGTGATACTGTTCGTGACAATCAGAACATGCAAGCATTCGATAACAATTTCTTGAGCTTTAGGTGTTCAAATGCATCGATCTTGGTTTCGTTGGAAGGCCCAGAGTAATATCTGCAATTTTCATGCCGAGGTCAAGAGCGAACTCGATCTCTATCTTTGCCAAATTGCATCCTTAATTTGGTGACGTGTTGTTGTTCCTGACTGTCATACCTTTGTAGGGTCTGATGCCCATATATTGAGCTGTAGTTGTCCGAATTGGATGAAACCGGTGTCTGATTAAAACTACTATCCATTTATACAAGTTTCACGAAGACATCGAATCCTAATTCAGCCTGTAACATGGTCAAAGAAGCATAATACGCTAACCGGTCGGAATGCTATGAGTAAAACAGCCTTGTGAATGTGCCCAATCTATAACCAAGCGCCTTAACTCATTTAAGAAGCGGCCAGTGAAACTAATCAAGCGTCAACTCGGAATACAGAACATTATGATGGCTAAATATGTAATTTTGAATGAAATATTAAGATATTCAAATTCCAAGCTTGACCAGAAAATGAGGAACCCTTTTCAGTAAAGTTTTGAAGCATCAAGTACTGTAACAGAAGAAGACAAACTTTCTAGCAACCCTAATAAAAGAAAGACTAGAAAAGCATGAACAAAGACAAAAGTACTAAATCTGCAGAACCAAAAACAATGAAATTGAAGCCATGCGCGTGTTGCCGACAATCAAGCGTTTGAGACGTCGTATTTTGAGGTACGCTCATCCAAATGAAGTGATCTTGGTATGGTTAGAAAGATAAGAGAAATACCTACATGATTCCTAAAGAAGTCGAGATCTAAATCAATCTTTATCTGAGTGAAATTCTTTATTCATGCTTGAGATGTGATACTGTTCGTGCCAATCAGAACATGCAAGCGTCTGCTGACAATTTCTTGAGCTTTAGGTGTTCAAATGCATCGATAATGGTATCGCTGGAAGGCTCAGAGAAATATCTGCAATTTTCATTCAGAGGTCAAGAGCGAAATCGATCTCTATCTTTGTCAAATTGCATCCGTAATTTGGTGACGTGATGTTCTTCCTGACTGTACCGTTTTAGGGTCTGATGCCGATATATTGAGCTATAGTTGTCTGAATTGGATGCAACCGGGGTCCGATTAAAGCTAGTATTTATTATATACAACTTTCATGAAGACATCGAATCCTAATTCGGCCTGTAACAAGGTCAAAGAAGCCCAATACGCTAACCGGTCGGAATGCTACGTGTTAAACAGCCTTTTGAATGTGCCCAATCTATAACCTAGCACCTTAAATCATTTAAGAAGCGTCTAGTGAAGCTAATCAAGCGTCTACTCGGAATACAGAACATTATGATGACTAAATATGTAATTTTGAAAGAAGTATTAAGATATTCAAATTCCAAGCTTGACCAAAAAATGAGATACCCTTTTCAATAAAGTTCTGAAGCATCAAGTACTGTAACAGAAGAAGACAAACTTTCTAGCAACCCCAATAAAAGAAAGACTAGAAAAGCGTGAGCAAAGACAATAGTACTAAATCTGCAGAACCAAAAACAATGAAGATTGAAGTCAAGCGCGTGTTACTGAAAATCAAGCGTTTGAGATGTAGTATTTTGAGGTACGCTCATCCAAATGAAGTGATCTTAGTAAGGTTAGAAAGATAAGAGAAATACCTACATGATTCCTGAAGAAGTCGAGATCTAAATCAATCTTTATCTGAGTGAAATTCTTTATTCAAGCTTGAGATGTGATACTGTTCGTGCCAATCAGAACATGCAAGCGTCAGCTGACAATTTGTTGAGCTTTAGGTGTTCAAAAGCATCGATATTGGTATCGCTTGAAGGCTCAGAGAAATATCTGCAATTTTCATGCAGAGGTCAAGAGCGAAATCGATCTCTCTCTTTGACAAATTGCATCCGTAATTTGGTGACGTGATGTTGTTCCTGACTGTACCTTTTTAGGGTCGATGCCGATATATTGAGTTGTAGTTGTCTGAATTGGATGCAACCGGGGTCCGATTAAAGCTAATATCCATATATACAACTTTCATGAAGACATCGAATCCTAATTCAAGCTCTAACGTGGTCAAAGAAGCATAATACGCTAACCGGTCGGAATGTTACGTGTTAAACAGCCTTTTGAATGTGCCCAATCTATAACCAAGCGCCTTAACTCATTTAAGAAGAGTCCAGTGAAACTAATCATGCGTCAACTCGGAATACAGAACATTATGATGGCTAAATATGTAATTTTGAATGAAATATTAAGATATTCAAATTCCAAGCTTGACTAGAAAATGAGGTACCTTTTTCAATAAAGTTTTGAAGCATCAAGTACTGAAACAGAAGAAGACAAACTTTCTAGAAACCCGAATAAAAGAAAGACTAGAAAAGCGTGAACAAAGACAAAAGTATTAAATCTGCAGAACCAAAAACAATGAAATTGAAGTCATGCGCGTGTTGTCGACAATCAAGTGTTTGAGACGTCGTATTTTGAGGTACGCTCATCCAAATGAAGTGATCCTGGTATGGTTAGAAAGATAAGAGAAATACCTACATGATTCCTGAAGAAGTCGAGATCTAAATCAATCTTTATCTTAGTGAAATTCTTTATTCAAGCTTGAGATGTGATACTGTTCGGGCCAATCAGAACATGCAAGCGTCTGCTGACAATTTCTTGTGCTCTAGGGGTTCAAAAGCATCGATATTGGTATTGCTGAAAGGTTCAGAGAAATATCTGTATTTTTCATGCGGAGGTCAGGAGCGAAATCGATCTCTATATTTGTCAAATTGCATTCGTAATTTGGTGACGTGATGTTGTTCCTGACTGTACCTTTTTGGGGTCGATGCCCATATATTGAGCTGTAGTTGTCTGAATTGGATGCAACCGGGGTCCGATTAAAGCTAATATCCATATATACAACTTTCATGAAGACATTGAATCCTAATTCGGTCTGTAACATGGTCAAAGAAGCATAACACGCCAACCGGTCGGAATGCTACGTGTTAAACAACCTTTTGAATGTGCCCAATCTATAACCAAGCACCTTAACTCATTTAAGAAGCATCCAATGAAGCTAATCAAGCGTCAACTCGGAATACAGAACATTATGATGGCTAAATATGTAACTTTGAATGAAGTATTAAGATATTCAAATTTCAAGCTTGACAAGAAAATGAGGTACCCTTTTCAATAAAGTTTTGAAGCATCAAGTACTGTGACAGAAGAAGACAAAATTTTTAGCAACCTTAACTGAAGAAAGACTAGAAAAGCATGAACAAAGACAAAAGTTCAAAAGCTGCAAAACCAAAAACAACGAAGATTGAAGTCAAGCGCCTGTTGCCGACAATCAAGCGTTTGAAACGTCGTATTTTTTGGTATGGTCATCCAAATGAAGTGATCTTGGTTTGGTTAGAAAGATAAGACAAATACCTAAATGATTCCTAAAGAATTCGAGATCAGAATCAATTTTTATCAGAGTGAAATTCTTTATTCAAGCTTAAGATGTGATACTGTTCATGACAATCAAAACATGCAAGCGTTTGATGACAATTTCTTGAGCTTTAGGAGTTCAAACGCATAGATCTTGGAATCATTGGAAGGCTCAAAGAAATTTCTACAATTTTCCTGCCGAGGTCAAGAGAGAAATCGATCACTATCTTTGTCACATTGCATCCGTTAGTTGGTGACGTGATGTTGTTCCTGACAGTCATACCTCTGTACCGTCTGATGGCCATAAAGTTTCATGAATTGTATGAAACCGGGGTCTGATTAACGCTAATATCCATATATACAAGTTTCATGAAGACATCAAATTCTAATGCGGCCAGTAACAGGGTCAAAGAAGCATAATAGGCTTAACTGGTCAGAATGCTACGAGTTAAAATGCCTTGTGAATGTACCTAGTGGATAACCAAGCGCCTTAACTCATTCAAGAAGCGTCCAGTGAATCTAATCAAGCGTCTACTCAGAATGCAGAACATTATGATGGCGGAAGAAGTATTTTTGAATGAAGTATTAAGATATTCAAAGTCCAAGCTTGACTAGAAAATGAGGTACCCTTTTCAATAAAGTTCTGAAGCATCGACTATTGTAACAGAAGAAGACAAAATTTCTAGCAACCCTAACATAAGAGAGACAAGAAAATCGTGAACAAAGACAAAAGTACTAAATCTGCCAAAGCAAAAACACGAAAGATTGAAGTCAAGCGCCTGTTGCCGACAATCAAGCGTTTGAAACGTTGTATTTTGAGGTACGCTCGTCCAAATGAAGTGATCTTGGTTTGGTTAGAAAGAGAAGAGAAATACCTACATGATTCCGGAATAAGTCGAGATCTGAATCAATCTTTATTTGAGCGAACTTCTTTTTTCAAGCTTGAGAGGTGATACTGTTCGTGACAATCAGAAAATGCAGGCATTCACTAACAATTTCTTGAGCTTTAGGTGTTCAAATGCATCGATCTTGGTTTCGTTGGAAGGCCCAGAGTAATATCTGCAATTTTCATGCCGACGTCAAGAGCGAAATCGATCTCTATCTTTGTCAAATTCCATCCTTAATTTGGTGACGTGTTGTTGTTCCTGACTGTCATACCTTTGTAGGGTCTGATGCCCATATATTGAGCTGTAGTTGTCCGAATTGGATGAAACTGGTGTCTGATTAAAACTACTATCCATTTATACAAGTTTCTTGAAGACATCGAATCCTAATTCGGCCTGTAACATGGTCAAAGAAGCATAATACGCTAACCGGTCGGAATGCTACGAGTTAAACAGCCTTGTGAATGTGCCCAATCTATAACCAAGCGCCTTAACTTATTTAAGAAGCGTCTAGTGAAGTTAATCAAGCGTCTACTTGGAATACAGAGCATTATGATTGCTGCATATGTAATTTTGAATGAAGTATTAAGATATTCAAAGCACGAGCTTGACCAGAAAATGAGGTTCCCTTTTCAATAAAATTATGAAGCATTAAGTACTGTAACAGAAGAACACAAAATTTTTAGCAACCTTAACAGAAGAAAGACTAGAAAAGCATTAACAAAGACAAAAGTACAAAAGCTGCAAAACCAAAAACAACGAAGATTGAAGTCTAGCGCTTGTTGTCGACAATCAAGCGTTTGAAACGTCGTATTTTGAGGTATGCTCATCCAAATGAAATAATCTTGGCTTGGTTAGAAAGATAACAGAAATACCTACAAGATTCCTGAAGAAGTCGAAATCTGAATCAATCTTTACTGAGTGAAATTCTTTATTCAAGCTTGAGATGTGATACTGTTCGTGGCAATCAGAACATGCAAGCCCTTGCTAAAAATTTCTTGAGCTTTAGGTGTTCAAATGCATCGATCTTGGTATCGTTGGATGGCCTAGAGAAATATCTGCAATTTTCATGCAGAGGTCAAGAGGGAAATCGATCTCTATCTTTGTCACATTGCATCCGTTAGTTGGTGACGTCATGTTGTTCCTGACTATCATATCTTTGTAGCGTCGGATGGCCATATATTGGGTTGTAGTTGTCCGAATTGTATGAAACCGATGTCCGATTGAATCTAATATCCATATATACAAGTTTCATGAAGATATCGAATTCTAATGCGGCCATTAACAGGGTCAAAGAAGCATAATACGCTAATTGGTCAGAATGCTACGAGTTAAAATGCCTTGTGAATGTGCCTAGTGGATACCCAAGAGCCTTAACTATTCAAGGAGCGTCCAGTGAAGCCCATCAAGCATCTACTCAGAATGTAGAACATTATGATGGAGGAAGAACTATTTTTAAATGAAGTATTAAGATATTCAAAGTCCAAGCTTGACCAGAAAATGAGGTACCCTTTTCAATAAAGTTCTGAAGCATCAAGTACTGTAACAGAAGAAGACAAACTTTCTAGCAACCCTAATAAAAGAAAGACTCGAAAAGCGTGAACAAAGACAAAATTACTAAATCTGCAGAACCAAAAACAATGAAGATTGAAGTCAAGCGCGTGTTGCCGACAATCAAGCGTTTGAGACGTCGTATTTTGAGGTACGCTCATCCAAATGAAGTGATCTTGGTATGGTTAGAACGATAAGAGAAATACCTACATGATTCCTGTAGAAGTCGAGATCTAAATCAATCTATATTAGAGTGAACTTCTTTTTTCAAGCTTGAGATGTGATACTGTTCGTGACAATCAGAACATGCAAGCGTTTGCTAACAATTTCTTAAGCTTTAGGTGTTCAAATGCATCGATCTTGGTCTCGTTGGAAGGCCCAGAGAAATATTTGCAATTTTCATGCCGAGGTCAAGAGCAAAATTGATCTCTATCTTTGTCAAATTGCATCCGTAATTTGGTGAGGTGATGTTGTTCCTGACTGTCATACCTTTGTAGGGTCTGATGCCCATATATTGATTTGTAGTTGTCCGAATTGGATGAAACCGGTGTCTGATTAAAACTAATATCCATATATACAAGTTTCATGAAGACATCGAATCCTAATTCGGCCTTTAACAGGGTCAAAGAAGCATAATATGCTAACCGGTCGGAATGCTACGAGTTAAACAGCCTTGTCAATGTGCCCAATCTATAGCCAAGCGCCTTAACTCATTTAAGAAGCGTCCAGTGAAGCTAATCAAGCATCTACTCGGAATACAGAACATTATGATGGCTGCATATGTAATTTTGAATGAAGTATTAAGATATACAAAGCACGAGCTTGACCAGAAAATGAGGTTCCCTTTTCAATAAAATTCTGAAGCATCAAGTACTGTAACAGAAGAACACAAAATTTTTAGCAACCTTAACAGAAGAAAGACTAGAAAAGCATTAACAAAGACAAAAGTGCAAAAGCTGCAAAACCCAAAATAACGAAGATTGAAGTCAAGCGCCTGTTGTCGACAATCAAGCGTTTGAAACGTCGTATTTTGAGGTATGCTCATCCAAATGAAGTGATCTTGGTTTGGTTAGAAAGATAACGGAAATACCTTCAGGATTCCTGAAGAAGTCGAGATCTGAATCAATCTTTATCTGAGTGAAATTCTTTATTCAAGCTTGAGATGAGATACTGTACGTGACAATCATAACATGCAAGCACTTGCTAATAATTTCTTGAGCTTTAGGTGTTCAAATGCAACGATCTTGGTATCGTTGGAAGGCCAAGAGAAATATCTTCAATTTTCATGCAGAGGTCAAGAGAGAAATCGATCTCTATCGTTGCCACATTGCATCCGTTAGTTGGTGACGTGATGTTGTTCATGACAGTCATACCTCTGTAGCGTCTGATGGCCACATAATGAGCTGTAGTTGTCCGAATTGTATGAAACCGGGGTCCGATTAACGGTAATATCCATATAAACAAGTTTCATGAAGACATCGAATTCTAATGCGGCCAGTAACAGGGTCAAAGAAGCATAATACGCTAACTGATCAGAATGCTACGAGTTAAAATGCCTTGTGAATGTACCTAGTGGATAACCAAGCGCCTTAACTCATTCAAGAAGCGTCCAGTATAGCTAATCAAGCGTCTACTCATAATGTAGAACATTATAATAGCGGAAGAAGTATTTTTGAATGAAGTATTAAGATATACAAAGTCCAAGCTTGACCAGAAAATGAGGTACCCTTTTCAATAATGTTCTGAAGCATCAAGTACTGTAATAGAAGAAGACAAAATTTCTAACAACCCTAATAGAAGAAAGACTAGAAAAGCATGAACAAAGGCAAAAGTACTAAATCTGCTAAAGCAAAAACACGGAAGATTGAAGTCAAGCGCCTGTTGCCGACAATCAAGCGTTTGAAACATCGTATTTTTAGGTACGCTCGTCCAAATGAAGTGATCTTGGTTTGGTTAGAAAGAGAAGAGAAATACCTACATGATTCCGGAAGAAGTCGAGATCAGAATCAATCTTTATTTGAGTGAACTTCTTTTTTCAAGCTTGAGTTGTGATACTGTTCGTGACAATCAGAACATGCAAGCGCTTGCTAATAATTTCTTGAGCTTTAGGTGTTCAAATGCAACGACCTTGGTATCGTTGGAAGGCCAAGAGAAATATCTGCAATTTTCATGCAGAGGTCAAGAGAGAAATCGATCTCTATCTTTGCCACATTGCATCCGTTAGTTGGTGACGTGATGTTGTTCCTGACAGTCATACCTCTGTAGCGTCTGATGGCCATTTATTGAGCTGTAGTTGTCCAAATTGTATGAAACCGGGGTCCGATTAACGCTAATATCCATATACAACAAGTTTCATGAAGACATCGAATTCTAATGCGGCCATTTACAGGGTCAAAGAAGCATAATACGCAAACTGGTCAGAATGCTACGAGTTAAAATGCCTTGTGAATGTGCCTAGTGGATAACCAAGCGCCTTAACTCATTCAAGAAGCATCCAGTGAAGCTAATCAAGCGTCTACTCAGAATGTAGAACATTATGATGGCGGAAGAAGTATTGTTGAATGAAGTATTGAGATATTCAAAGTCCAAGCTTGACCAGAAATTGAGGTACCCTTTCCAATAAAGTTCTGAAGCATCAAGTACTGTAACAGAAGAAGACAAAATTTCTAGCATTCTTGGTATGGTTAGAAAGATAAGAGAAATACCTACATGATTCCAAAAGAAGTCGAGATCTAAATCAATCTTTATCTGAGTGAAATTCTTTATTCAAGCTTGAGATGTGATACTGTTCGAGCCAATCAGAATATGCAAGCGTCTGCTAACAATTTCTTGAGCTTTAGGTGTTCAAAAGCATCGATCTTGGTATCGCTAGAAGGCCCAGAAAAATATCTGCAATTTTCATGCTGCGGTCAAGAGCGAAATCGATCTCTATCTTTGTCATATTGCATCCGTAATTTGGTGACGTGATGTTGTTCCTGACAGTACCTTTTTAGGGTCTGATGCCCATATATTGAGCTGTAGTTGCCTGAATTGGATGTAACCGTGTCCGATTAAAGCTAATATCCATATATACAACTTTCATGCAGACATCGAATCCTAGTTCGGCCTGTAACATGGTCAAAGAAGCATAATACGCTAACCGGTCGGGATGCTACGTGTTAAACAGCCTTTTGAATGTGCCCAATCTTAACCACGCGCCTTAACTCATGTAAGAAGCGTCCAGTGAAGCTAATCAAGCGTCTACTCGGAATACAGAACATTATGTTGGCTAAATATGTAATTTTGAATGAAGTATTAAGATATTCAAATTCCAAGCTTGACCAGAAAATGAGGTACCCTTTTCAATAAAGTTCTGAAGCATCAAGTACTGTAACAAAAGAACACAAAATTTTTAGCAACCTTAACAGAAGAAAGACTAGAAAAGCATGAACAAAGACAAAAGTACAAAAGCTGTAAAACCAAAAACAACGAAGATTGAAGTCAAGCGCCTGTTGCCGACAATCAAGCGTTTGAAATGTCGTATTTTGTGGTACGCTCATCCAAATGAAGTGATCTTGGTTTGGTTAGAAAGATAAGACAAATACCTAAATGATTCCTGAAGAAGTCGAGATCTGAATCAATTTTTATCAGACTGAAATTCTTTATTCAAGCTTAAGATGTGATACTGCTCGTGACAATCAGAACATGCAAGCGTTTGCGGACAATTTCTTGAGCTTTAGGGGTTCAAATGCATAGATCTTGGAATCGTTGGAAGGCACAGAGAAATTTCTACAATTTTCCTGCCGAGGTCAAGAGAGAAATCGATCTCTATCTTTGTCACATTGCATCCGTTAGTTGGTGACGTAATGTTGTTCCTGACAGTCATACCTCTATAGCGTCTGATGGCCATATAATGAGCTGTAGTTGTCCGAATTGTATGAAACTGGGGTCCGATTAACGCTAATATCCATATACACAAGTTTCATGAAGACATCGAATTCTAATGCGGCCAGTAACAGGGTCAAAGAAGCATAATACGCTAACTGGTTAGAATGCTACGAATTAAAATGCCTTGTGAATGTACCTAGTGGCTAACCAAGCGCCTTAACTCAATCATGAAGCGTCCAGTGAAGGTAATCAAGAGTCTACTCGGAATACAGAACATTATGATGGCTGCATTTGTAATTTTGAATGAAGTATTAAGATATTCAAAGCACGAGCTTGACTAGAAAATGAGGTTCCCTTTTCAATAAAATTCTGAAGCATCAAGTATTGTAACAGAAGAACACAAAATTTTTAGCAACCTTAACAGAAGAAAGACTAGAAAAGCATTAACAAAGACAAAAGTACAAAAGCTACAAAACCCAAAACAACGAAGATTGAAGTCTAGCGCCTGTTGTCGACAATCAAGCATTTGAAACGTCGTATTTTGAGGTATGCTCATCCAAATGAAGTGATCTTGGTTGATGACAACCAAATTAGTGGGTTGCCTTGTTGATGATCTTAGGTTGAATTATCAAGCACAATACATGTATTGTTCAAATCAAGAAAGTAGAAAAACAGAAAATGGATGAAGATGAGGAAAGGGAGAGGCGCCACAAATACAAGGGGATTTGATAAGCCTAATGAAGATCGCCACAAAAGTCTTGGACTCTTGATAAGATCAAGGGGGTGGCTCAATCAAGAACCTTAGAGAGACAATACCCTCACAATTGGATTCAATCCAAAATCAACTTCTTAGTTATCATTCTTCTTCATAAAATTCGAATACATATAGGCTTGAGGGAGTTGCATGAAGATGCAACCAAGGGTCACCATGAAGTGAATTAAACTCCCCCTCATAAAAGTAGCAAATATGCGTTAAGACTAATAAAAAGAACTAACCATCCACTAAGTGGCTATTAAACTTCATTTTTCTAAGGAGTTACCTAGCCATGCAAGCCAAAGGTTATCCTCCTTTGTGCTCATGAATTTCGTGCTCCCCTCCTAATGGGTCTTAGCCCAACTTAGTGTAACCCACTTATCATAGAAATCAAAGTAAATCACCCAAAAATTGGGTCCACTCATAGTTTATTACACTGTTATTCAACTAGAAATAAAACTAGTAAATGGGCTTTGAAGAAGCTATGAGAGACGCCCCTCATCATCATATATCTTCAAGTTGGATGAGACAAGTAACCTATTTGGGCTCCATTTGATTTAGTCTTGACTTTGGGCTTACTTCCATGAAGATTGTTATCATTTGATTTAGAACTTCTTGGGCTTTCTTGATCCTTGCCCTTGCCATAGTTCCACCAAGTTCTTGTAGTGCTCCTTGGTCCAAGCTCCTTCTTTGGGCTCATATCATTGGTTTGGTTAGAAAGATAACAGAAATACCTGCAAGATTCCTGAAGAAGTCGAGATCTGAATCAAACTTTATCTGAGTGAAATTCTTTATTCAAGCTTGAGATGTGATACTGTTTGTGACAATCAGAACATGCAAGCGCTTGCTAATAATTTCTTGAGCTTTAGGTGTTCAAATGCAACGACCTTGGTATCGTTGGAAGGCCAAGAGAAATATCTGCAATTTTCATGCAGAGGTCAAGAGAGAAATCGATCTCTATCTTTGCAACATTGCATCCGTTAGTTGGTGACGTGATGTTGTTCCTGACAGTCATACCTCTGTAGCGTCTGATGGCCATTTATTGAGCTGTAGTTGTCCGAATTGTATGAAACCGGGGTCCGATTAACGCTAATATCCATATACACAAGTTTCATAAAGACATCGAATTCTAATGCGGCCAGTAACAGGGTCAAAGAAGCATAATACGCTAACTGGTCAGAATGCTACAAGTTAAAATGCCTTGTGAATATGCCTAGTGGATAACCAAGCGCCTTAACTCATTCAAGAAGCGTCCAGTGAAGCTAATCAAGCGTCTACTCAGAATGCAGAACATTATGATGGCGGAAGAAGTATTGTTTAATGAAGTATTAAGATATTCAAAGTCCAAGCCTGACCAGAAAATGAGGTACCCTTTCCAATAAAGTTATGAAGCATCAAGTACTGTAACAGAAGAAGACAAAATATCTAGCATTCTTGGTATGGTTAGAAAGATAAGAGAAATACCTACATGATTCCTGAAGAAGTCGAGATCTGAATCAATCTTTATCTGAGTGAAATTCTTTATTCAAGCTTGAGATGTGATACTGTTCGTGCCAATCAGAACATGCAAGCGTCTGCTGACAATTTCTTGAGCTTTAGGTATTCAAAATCATCGATCTTGGTATCGCTGGAAGGCCCAGAGAAATATCTGCAATTTTCATCCCGCGGTCAAGAGCGAAATCGATCTCTATCTTTGTCATATTGCAACCGTAATTTGGTGACGTGATGTTGTTCCTGACATTACCTTTTTAGGGTCTGATGCCCATATATTGAGCTGTAGTTGTCTGAATTGGATGTAACCGGGGTCCGATTAAAGCTAATATCCATATATACAACTTTCATGAAGACATTGAATCCTTATTCAACCTGTAACATGGTCAAAGAAGCATAATACGCTAACCGGTCGGAATGCTACGTGTTAAACAGCCTTTTGAATGTGCCCAATCTATAACCACGCGCCTTAACTCATTTAAGAAGCGTCCAGTGAAGCTAATCAAGCGTCTACTCGGAATACAGAACATTATGATGGCTAAATATGTAATTTTGAATGAAGTATTAAGATATTCAAATTCCAAGCTTGACCAGAAAATGAGGTACCCTTTTCAATAAAGTTCCGAAGCATCAAGTACTGTAACAGAAGAAGACAAATTTTTTAGCAACCTTAACAGAAGAAAGACTAGAAAAGCATGAACAAAGGCAAAAGTACTAAATCTGCAAAAGCAAAAACACGGAAGATTGAAGTCAAGCGCCTGTTGCCGAAAATCAAGCGTTTGAAACGTCGAATTTTGTGGTACGCTCGTCCGAATGAAGTGATCTTGGTTTGTGATGACAACCAAACGGTGAGGTTGCCTTTTGAAGATCTTATGGTTGAATTCAAAGCATGATAATTTCGTGCTCTTCTTATATGAATAAAATGAATCAACATAAAAGTGAAGAAAGTAAGAAAATGGAAAGAAAGAGATGATGAAGGCGCCACAAACCAAGAAGGTTTGATAAGCCAAGTGATGTTCGCCACAAGAACCTTGGATTCTTGATAAGAACTAAGTTTGGTTCAATCAAGAACCTAAGAGAACAATTCTCTCACAAGTGGAATTAATCCAAATTCAACGTCCAAGTTTTTCATTCATGTTGTTTGGGGTGTAATACATATAATAGTCATCCAACTCTTGGCATCCAAAGACAAGGCATAACCCCCACTTTGAATGGCCTAAATCCTAACTTAAATGACCACTAACACAAATCAAGTCAGCCCCAACCCTCATCATGCACGCCTACCACTCTCTCTTCATGGGTGGTTACACTTTGCATGTGAAATTAAATGTGTAACACCCAAACAATTGAAGGCACCCATCAAACACTCATAACTCACCATCAAGCAATTGAATTCAGCCCTAAGACACTCATTATTCACGCCTACACTCCCTTTATTATGGGTGGTTACACTTTGTTTTTCAAATTAAAAGTGTAACACCCATATCTTACAATTTATTCACTCAACTTAATGAGGAGTTTCTTATAGCATGCAAGCTAAAGATTCCCTCCCCAAGACCCTCTAATCACGTGTAGCAACATAGGAAATATGGGCTAGACCTTCATGCAACTCTTAGTGTAGCCCATTAATAGAGAATGCCAAATTAAATCCACTCACATAACCCATTACACTTATTGAATTGAAAATAAACAAACAACTAAATGAAGCAAGTTCATGCCCCCCTTGTCATCACTATGGGCCTTCTATTTGACTAAGATAAGTCACCAACTTGGGCTCCATTCCTTCTTGACTTGTAATTGGGCTTGTGTCCATTAAAAGATCCACCATTTGATTTAAAACTTCTTGGGCTTTCTTAGCTCTTGCTCTAGCCATAGGCCCACCAAGTCTTTGTAGTGCTTCTTGGTCCATGGTCCTTAGTGGGCTCATATCATACCCTCCTTCTTTAAATGAATTCGACCTCGAATTCACCTCCTTCATAACCTACATGAAGAAAAAAAATTGAAAGTCAATTACATGAAGAACAATGTCAACCCTTCCACCGGGGTCAAATGGAAATTGAGAGAAATCACCCATTGTAGCAAGTAGGTGACAAACATGTTCATCTTGTACATTCAACATCCCAACACATTTATAGCCAAGGTAGGGAATTTTAAAGGTAAGCACAAAGTTATACCTCCATGAGTTGACATATATGACCAAATGTACCTTCCTAGGCTTGATCTTGGTGACAAAAGAGAAAGTACTTTGTCTTTGCAAAGACTCCAAGGCAAATTGAACCTCATTAATATTCTCCTCATCACAAACAAAGTACGGCTCCTTTTGAGACAAAACAAGCCCCTCAAACACATTAGGAGCATCATATGGAAGCTTAGAAGAATTCACAAGAATAGGTAGAGTAAGAAGGGGTGTAGTAGTGAACCCATCAATTAATGCCACATGCAAACCTTTAGTGCTCTTAACAAACCTCAAAATGCTAACTTTATTTTGGACAAAAGAGTAAGTGGCCAAGTTAGCAAACAAGCTTTCTCTTAGAAATCCAAAACAACCTTCAAAGTTGTTGTCACGAACGAAGTGATCATTAGAAAGCACAACAACACACTTCTCAAGGAATTCATTTAAGTCTGGGCTCCTAATTCTCAAATCAAGTGTAGAAGAATATTTTGTATTAAACACATCATGCCTTACGGTTTCAACACTTAAACCAGATTTATGGAGATAACACAAACTAGGCATTTTAACATGCAAATTTGCAAATCTAGCAAGCATAGGAGGAAAGCACTTCCCAAACAATTTAACAAGAAACATATCAATTAAAGAAGTGGAAGGCTTAAATATGCAAAGGTTTAAACCGATAAGTGTTTCACTTGATTCAACTTCTTCAAGACCCAAAATAACCTTGCAAGCATCCTTTTGAGGAACCTTTGGAAACACATCACCGAATTCCTGCAAAAGATTTTTGACACCACTAGACAAAGAGTGATCATTAGGAATGTTAGAATTTAAAAAAAATTCCCTACAATAGAGCATGTATAGGGAATGCCTTGAACTCAAAGCACTCTTCACCTCACTTTTTGTTGCAAGATAGTTCTCTTTACTCTCTTTTTCCTCTCTTTTTTTCTCACTTTTTTTCACTTTTAAAACATTCTCCGTTTCACTCTCTCTTTTTTTTCTCTCTTGCTCTCTCTTTTCTCTCATTTTTATTTGATAATCACTACCTTGCTTTGGAGATAAAGGAGATTTTGATGATGGAAATTTTGAAGAAGAAGAAGAATATTTGAACTTCCTCCTCTTAATTTGTTACTCCACCTTGATTGCTTGTTGCACCAAATCCTCAAGCTCCACATAATTTTGCAATTCCACTATGTCTTGAATATCTTGATTCAAGCCATGGAAGAATCTTGCCATGGTAGCCTCCCTATCTTCTTGAAAATTGGATCTAAGTAAGGCCAACTCCATCTCCTTGAAATATTCATCTACACTTTTGGTCCCTTGGGTAAGTCTATGCAATTTGTTGTGAATGTCCCTTTGATAATGATTTGGGACAAATCTCTTTCTCATGACATACTTCATCTCCTCCCAAGTGTCTATGACTTCTCCTCCATGCCTCCTCCTTTCTTTTTTTGTAATTGGTCCCACCACACAAGGGCATATTCTTTTAATTCAAGGGTGGCTACTTGCACCTTCTTGCTTTCATTGTAAGAATTACAATAAAAAACTTGTTCTATTTTAAACTCCCACTCCAAGTAAGCCTCCGGATCATTCTTCCCAAGAAAGGGAGGAACTTTGATTTTGACCCCCTCATGCCTTTCATCACGCCTTCGTCCCCTATGTCCTCCTCCTCTATGTCTTCCTCCTCTAGGCCTCCCTCTTTCACTTTCATTGCCACTGGACTCATCATTTTGGAGATTAGCAAGTTGTTGATCATAGTTGGCTTGCATTGTCTCCATTTGCCTTTGAAGGGCTTGCATTTGATTAGTCATTCGTGCAAGAATGACCGCGGAACATGGAGAAGGTGGTGGACTATCTCCATTGTGTGCCATGATTTAAGTTTCCTCACTACACTCCCTCACTTGTCACACAAATGAATTTTCTCACTTTTGGCTTTTTCCACACAAGTAGTAAATTTGCACTCTTGCCTTTTTCCTCTCAAATGTTCTCCTTTAGTTCTTAGAGGAATCAAACACAAAACACAAAAATACCAAAATTCAAGTAACAAAATCCCAAAAACTTATCAAAACAAAGAACAAAGGCTAGAAAAGAAAAGGTTTAGAAATATGAAACAAAGGAAGAAGGGAACAAATATTTTCAACACATAAATCGCTCAATTGAATTTTTCTCTTCTCCTTTTTTTTAGCAACCTTAACAGAAGAAAGACTAGAAAAACATTAACAAAGACAAAAGTACAAAAGCTGCAAAACCCAAAACAATGAAGATTGAAGTCTAGCGCCTGTTGTCGACAATCAAGCCTTCGAAACGTCGTATTTTGAGGTATGCACATCCAAATGAAGTGATCTTGATTTGGTTAGAAAGATAACAGAAATACCTACAGGATTCCTGAAGAAGTCGAGATCTGAATCAATCTTTATCTGAGTGAAATTCTTTATTCAAGCTTGAGATGTGATACTGTTCGTGACAATCAGAACATGCAAGCGCTTGCTAATTTCTTGAGCTTTAGGTGTTCAAATGCAACAATCTTGGTATCGTTGGAAGGCCAAGAGAAATATCTGCAATTTTCATGCAGAGGTCAAGAGAGAAATCGATCTCTATCTTTGCCACATTGCATCCGTTAGTTGGTGACGTGATGTTGTTCCTCACAGTCATGCCTCTATAGCGTCTGATGGCCATATAATGAGCTGTAATTATCCGAATTGTATGAAACCGGGGTCCGATTAACGTTAATATCCATATACACAAGTTTCATGAAGACATCGAATTTTAATGCAGCCAGTAACAGAGTCAAAGAAGCATAATACGCTAACTGGTCAGAATGCTACGAGTTAAAATGCCTTGTGAATGTACCAAGTGGATAACCAAGCGCCTTAACTCATTCAAGAAGCGTCCAGTGAAGCAAATCAAGCGTCTACTCAGAATGCAGAACATTATGATGGCGGAAGAAGTGTTGTTGAATGAAGTATTAGGATATTCAAAGTCCAAGCTTGACCAGAAAATGAGGTACCCTTTCCAATAAAGTTCTGAAGCATCAAGTACTGTAACAGAAGATGATATGAGCCCAATAAGGAGTATGGACCAAGAAGCACTTCAAGGACTTGGTGGGCCTATGACCAGATCAAGAACCAAGAAAGCCCAAGAAGTCCTAAAACTAATGGTGACCACCTTTATGGAAGCAAGCCCAACTTCAGGCCTAGAAGGAATGGAGGCCAAGATGGTGTCTTATCTTAGTCAAGTAGAGGCCCATAATGATGACAAGGGGGCGTGACCTTGCTTTCATAGTTGTTGTTTTGTTTTTCAATTCAATAAAGTGTAATGGGTTATGTGAGTGGATCCAATTGAGCATTCTCTATTAGTGGGCTACACTAAGAGTTGCATGAAGGTCTAGCCCATATTTTCCATGAAGCTACACGTTGAGTAGGGAGTCTTGAGGAGGGAATCTTTAGATTGCATGCTATAAGAAACTCCTCATTAAGTTGAGTCAATAAATTGTAAGTTATGGGTGTTACACTTTTAATTTGCAAAGCAAAGTGTAACCACCTATCATGAAGGGAAAGTAGGCGTGACATTGAGTGCTTGGGGCTGACTTCAATTGCTTCATGGTGAGTTATGAGTGTCTTGGTGGCTGCCTTCAATTGTTTGAGTGTTACACTTTTAATTTGACAAACAAAGTGTAACCCACCCATGAAGAACAAGTGGTAGGCGTGACATTGAGTGTCTTGGGGCTGAATTCAATTGCTTGATGGTGAGTTATGAGTACTTGATGGGCTGCCTTCAATTGTTTGAGTGTTACACTTTTAATTTGACAAACAAAGTGTAACCACCCATGAAGAAGGAAGGGTAGGCGTGTATGAATGGGTTTGGGGGCTGAATTGATTTTGTTTTAGTGGTCATCAAGTTAGGAATTAGGCCATTCAAAGTGGGGGTTATGCCTTGTCTTTGGATGCCAAGAGTTGGATGACTATTATATGTATGCACCTAAAACCTTGAGAAATACAACTTTGAAGTTATTTTGGATCATATTCCATTTGAGTGAGAATTGTTTCTCCTAGGTTCTTGGTTGAACCAAACTTAGTTCTTATCAAGAATCCAAGATTCTTGTGGCGAACATCACTTGGCTTATCAAACCTTCTTGGTTTGTGGCGTCTCATCATCTCTTTCTTTCCATTTGCTTACTTTCTTCACTTTTATGTTGATTCATTTTATTCATTTAAGAAGAGCACGAAATTATCATGCTTTGAATTCAACCATAAGATCTTCAAAAGGCAACCTCACCATTTGGTTGTCATCAAGTGGTATCAAAGCTTAGGCTTTGGTTGAATTTTTGTTTGTGTTCTTGATTCTATTTTCTTCTTCATCTTCTACTCTTTCTTCTTTTTCTTTCCAAAAACCAAAACAAAATTTACTTTGATTCTATTCTTGAAGGGAAATTTCGTGGTTATTGTTATTGCTCCAAAAACAAAGTTTTCAAGAGTAATTCTCTTCAACAAGTTATAAAAAAAAAAAAAGAAATTCGTGTAAAAAAAAAAAAAGAAGAGAAAGTTTCACTTGAGCAATTTGTGCCTTGAAAATTTTTCCCTTCTTCCTTTGTTTCTTATTTGTAAACCTTTTCTTTTCTAGCCTTTGTTCTTCGTTTTTCCTTGTTTTGATAAGTTTTGTGATTTTTGTTACTTGAATTTTGGTATTTTTTGTGTTTTGTGTTTGATTCCTCTAAGAACTAAAGGAGAACATTTGAGAGGAAAAAGGCAAGAGTGCAAATTTACTTCTTGTGTGGAAAAAGCCAAAAGAGTGAAATTCATTTGTGTGACAAGTGAGGGAGTGTAGTGAGGAAACATAAATCATGGCAAACAATGAAGATAGTCCACCACTTTCACCAAGGTCCGCGGTCCTTTTTGTACGAATGACTAATCAAATGCAAGCTCTTCAAAGGCAAATGGAGTCAATGCAAACCAACTATGATCAACAACTTGCCAACCTTCAAAATGATGAGTCTAGTGGCAATGAAAGTGAAAGAGGAAGGCCTAGAGGAGGAAGGCATAGAGGAGGAGGACATAGAGGAAGGAGGCGTGATGAAAGGCTTGAGGGGGTCAAAATCAAAGTTCCTCCCTTTCTTGGGAAGAACGATCCAGAGGCTTACTTGGAGTGGGAGCTAAAGATAGAACAAAAGAACAAGTCTTCGATTGTAATTCTTACAATGAAGGCAAGAAGGTGAAAGTAGCCGCCCTTGAGTTCAAAGAGTATGCCCTTATGTGGTGGGACCAATTATAAAAAGAGAGGAGGAGACTTGAAGGGGAGCCTGTAGACACTTGGGAGGAGATGAAGTATGTCATGAGGAAGAGGTTTGTCCCAAATCATTACCAAAGGGACATTCACAACAAATTGCAAAGACTTACCCAAGGGACCAAGAGTGTAGATGAATATTTCAAGGAGATGGAGTTGGCCTTACTTAGGTCAAATTTTCAAGAAGATAGGGAGGCTACCATGGCAAGATTCTTACATGGCTTGAATCAAGATATTCAAGACATAGTAGAATTACAAAATTATGTGGAGCTTGAAGATTTGGTTCAACAAGCAATCAAGGTGGAGCAACAAATTAAGAGTAGGAAGTTCAAATATTCTTCTTCTTCTTCTTCTTCTTCAAAGTTTCCGTCATCAAATTGGAAGGACAAGCAAAAGAAGGAGGGTGCACCAACCAAAGAAGCCGTGAGCACCTGTCAAGGCAAGAAACCAATGGAGACAACCACTAGGAGCCGTGAAGTAAAGTGTTTCAAATGCCTTGGCCATGGGCACATAGCCGCCCAATGTCCAACAAAGAGAACTATGGTGACCATGAATGGTGAAGTAGTATCACAATCCGAGGCTTCAAGTGGGGAGGAAAGTGAAGAAGATGTGTTCATGCCGGATGGTGATTTACTTATGGTAAGGAGGCTATTGGGGAGTCAAGTGAAAGAACATGAAGCAAGCCAAAGGGAGAATATCTTTCATTCTAGATGCCTAATTCAAGGAAAGGTATGCTCTTTAATTATTGATGGAGGAAGTTGTGCCAATGTTGTAAGTACTAGATTAGTGTCAAAACTAAATCTTGTAACTAAAGCACATCCAAGACCATATAGGCTTTAATGGTTAAGTGAGGTAGGAGAAATGGTGGTGAACAAACAAGTGGAGGTTCCATTCTCAATTGGGAAGTATGAGGATAGTGTTCTTTGTGATGTGGTGCCTATGGAGGCAAGCCACTTGTTGTTGGGAAGGCCTTGGCAATATGACAAGAAGGCCATCCATGATGGGTTCTCAAATAAGTATACTCTCATGTATCAAGACCGAAAGGTCATACTTTCTCCTTTATCTCCAAAGCAAGTTAGTGAGGATCAAATAAAAATGAGAGAAAAGAGAGAGCAAGAGAGAAAAGAAAAAGAGGGTGAAAAAGAAATTGAGAAAAAGAGTGAAGAAAAATAAAAAAAAAATCATGAGAAAAAGGAAGCGAAAAATAGAGTGGAAAAAGAGAGTAAAGAGAGCTTTCTTGCAACAAAGAGTGAGGTGAAGAGTGCTTTAATTTCAAGGCAGCCCCTATACATACTTTATTGTAAGGAATTTTGTTTAAATACTAACATTCCTAATGATAATTCTTTGTCTAGTGGTGTCAAAAATCTTTTGCAGGAATTTGATGATGTTTTTCCTAAGGAAGTGCCACATGGCCTTCCCCCTCTTAGAGGAATTGAGCATCACATTGACCTCATTCCGGGTGCATCATTGCCCAATAGGCCAGCCTATAGGAGCAATCCACAAGAGACTAAAGAGATCCAAACACAAGTGGAGGAGTTGATACAAAAAGGTTGGGTGCAAGAAAGTTTGAGTCCATGTGTTGTCCCGGTAATTTTAGTGCCAAAGAAAGACGGGACTTGGAGGATGTGCACGGATTGTAGGGCCGTGAACAACATTACAATTAAGTATAGACATCCTATCCCTAGACTTGATGATTTGCTTGATGAATTGCATGGTGCCTGTGTTTTTTCTAAAATTGATTTGAAAAGTGGGTACCATCAAATTAGAATAAGGGAGGGGGATGAATGGAAAACTGCCTTTAAATCTAAATATGGTTTGTATGAATGGTTGGTAATGCCTTTTGGTTTAACAAATGCACCTAGCACTTTTATGAGGCTTATGAACCATGTTTTGAGGGAATTTTTGGGCAAGTTTGTTGTGGTGTATTTTGATGACATCTTGATATATAGCAAAAACTTAAATGAACATCATGAACATTTAAGGGCAGTTTTGCTTGTATTAAGAAAAGAAAAATTGTATACTAATTTGGAAAAGTGTACTTTTTGTGTGGACTATGTGATTTTTCTTGGATTTGTGATAAATGCTAAAGGGGTCCATGTTGACAAAGAGAAAATTAAGGCCATTCAAGATTGGCCAACCCCCAAAAATGTGAGTGATGTGAGGAGTTTCCATGGCTTGGCTAGTTTTTTATAGGAGGTTTGTTAAGGACTTTAGCACCTTGGCTGCACCTCTTAATGAAATTGTCAAAAAAAAAAATGTTGGGTTTAAATGGGGGGAGAAGCAAGAACATGCTTTCAAAGAACTTAAGGAAAAGCTCACCCATGCACCAATACTTGTTTTGCCTAATTTTGCTAAATCTTTTGAGAATGAATGTGATGCTTCAAATGTTGGTGTTGGGGCTGTTTTGATGCAAAAGGGGCATCCAATTGCTTATTTTAGTGAGAAATTAAGTGGAGCTTTCCTTAATTATCCCACCTATGATAAGGAATTGTATGTCTTAGCAAGAGCTTTGCAAACTTGGCAACACTATCTTTTGCCCAATGAATTTGTCATTCATAGTGACCATGAGTCTTTGAAATATTTGAAAGGGCAAGGAAAGTTAAATAAAAGACATGCAAAGTGGGTTGAATTTCTTGAACAATTTCCATATGTGGTGAAACACAAAAAGGGTAAGGCCAATGTTGTTGCGGATGCACTTTCAAGAAGGTATTCTTTACTTTCTACCCTTGAGACAAAGTTGTTGGGTCTTGAATGCATTAAAGAATTGTATGAGCATGATAAGGAATTTTCTCATATCTATGCTAATTGTGTGCATTCGTCCCAAAATGGATATTTTAGGCACCAAGGATTTTTGTTCAAAGAAAAACGTTTATGTGTGCCTAAAAGCTCTATAAGGGAATTGTTCTTAAAAGAGGCGCATGAAGGGGGATTAATGGGGCACTTTGGGGTCCAAAAGACTTTAGACACGTTGCATGAACATTTTCATTGGCCTCATATGAAGCATGATGTGCAAAAATATTGTGAAAAATGCATTGTATGTAAAAAGTCAAAATCTAAAGTGATGCCCCATGGACTTTATACTCCTTTACCTATTCCTGACTCTCCTTGGATAGACTTATCTATGGATTTTGTTGTGGGATTGCCTAGGTCAAGGAATGGTAAAGATTCCATTTTTGTTGTGGATAGGTTCTCTAAAATGGCACATTTTATTCCATGTAAAAAAGTTGATGATGCTTGTCATGTGGCGGACTTATTTTTTTAGGGAAAGTGGTGAGACTTCATGGTCTCCCAAGGAGTATTGTTAGTGATAGGGACACCAAGTTCCTAAGTCACTTTTGGAGGACTTTGTGGGGAAAGCTAGGTACAAAGCTTCTTTTCTCCACTACTTGCCATCCTCAAATGGATGGGCAAACTGAAGTTGTGAATAGAACACTTTCTTCCCTTTTAAGGGCTGTGATTAAAAAGAACATTAAGTCTTGGGAGGAGTGTTTGCCTCATGTGGAATTTGCTTATAATAGGGTTGTTCATAGCACCACTCAATATTCTCCTTTTGAGGTTGTTTATGGTTTTAATCCCTTAACTCCTCTTGATTTATTGCCATTGCCTAACTCTTCAATTTTAAAGCATAAAGATGGTAGGGCCAAGGCTGAATATGTGAGGAAGTTACATGAGCAAATGAAGGTCCAAATTGAAAAGAGGACCCAAAGCTATGCAAGACAAGCCAACAAGGGAAGGAAGAAGGTGGTATTTGATCCCGGAGATTGGGTTTGGGTTCACATGAGGAAGGAAAGGTTTCCTTCCCAAAGGAAATCTAAATTGCAACCAAGAGGAGATGGGCCATTTCAAGTGGTGGCCAAGATCAATGATAATGCATACAAGTTGGATCTTCCTGGTGAGCATGGTGGAATAAGTGCTACTTTCAATGTGGCTGATTTATCTTTTTTGATGTAGGTGATTAAGAATTCAATTCGAGGTCGAATTCACCTAAAGAAGGAGGGGATGATATGAGCCCAATAAGGAGAATGGACCAAGAAGCACTTCAAGGACTTGGTGGGCCTATGACCAGATCAAGAACCAAGAAAGCCCAAGAAGTCCTAAAACTAATGGTGACCACCTTTATGGAAGCAAGCCCAACTTCAGGCCTAGAAGGAATGGAGGCCAAGATGGTGTCTTATCTTAGTCAAGTAGAGGCCCATAATGATGACAAGGGGGCGTGACCTTGCTTTCATAGTTGTTGTTTTGTTTTTCAATTCAATAAAGTGTAATGGGTTATGTGAGTGGATCCAATTGAGCATTCTCTATTAGTGGGCTACACTAAGAGTTGCATGAAGGTCTAGCCCATATTTTCCATGAAGCTACACGTTGAGTAGGGAGTCTTGAGGAGGGAATCTTTAGCTTGCATGCTATAAGAAACTCCTCATTAAGTTGAGTCATAAATTGTAAGTTATGGGTGTTACACTTTTAATTTGCAAAGCAAAGTGTAACCACCTATCATGAAGGGAGAGTAGGCGTGACATTGAGTGCTTGGGGCTGACTTCAATTGCTTCATGGTGAGTTATGAGTGTCTTGGTGGCTGCCTTCAATTGTTTGAGTGTTACACTTTTAATTTGACAAACAAAGTGTAACTGATGACAACCAAATAGTGTGGTTGCCTTTTGACGATCTTATGGTTGAATTCTAAATAAGTTAATTTCGGGTTCTAGTTTAGACACAATATGAATCAACACAAAAGTGAAGAGAATAAGAAAATGGTGAAGAAAGATATGGTGTAGGCGCCACAAACCAAGAAGGTTTGATAAGCCAAGTGATGTTCACCACAAGAACCTTGGATTCTTGATAAGAACTAAGCTTGGTTCAACCAAGAACCTAGGAGAAACAATTCTCACAATTGGAATTAATCCAAATTCAACATCCAAGTTGTTTATTTCATCTTAGAAGGCGCATACATATAGGAATTGGGGCTGCCAAGAGTTGGCTTACACAAGTCATCATAAGATTCCATAACCCCCCTAATTGGTGGATTGATGACAACAATAAGTGGCCTATTTCAATCAGCCCCTTCACGCCGCCTAGCACAAGTTACAACCTATTCTATTCAGCCCCATTTGAGTTTTACGCCCCACACATGGAATCCTAGGACAAACTTAAACTCCTACATTATTAGCTTGTTTCATGACACTAAAGACCAACTTAAAACCTAACTTAAATAGCCACAAACAATTTAAGTCAGCCCAAAACCCCCTAATTATCATGCCTAGCATCTCATAATTATGGGTGGTTACACTTGCTTTTTCAAATTAAAAGTGTAACACCCATAACCTACAATTTATTCACTCTACTAAATGAGGAGTTTCTTATAGCATGCAAGCCAAAGATTCCCTCCTCCAAGACCCTCTAAAATTCGTGTAAACCATGGACAAGAAAATGGACTAGACCATCATGCAACTCTCTTAGTGTAGCCCACTAACAAAGTGACCAAAATTGGATCCACTCACATAACCCATTACATTTATTGAATTGAATTAAAACCAACAAACAAAAAATGTGATGCACGCCCCATATCATCATGGGCCTTCTAGTTGACAAAGATAAGTCACCAACTTGGGCTCCATTCCTTCTTGACTTGCACTTGGGCTTGTTTCCATTAAAAGATCCACCATTTGATTTAAAACTTCTTGGGCTTTCTTAGCTCTTGCTCTTGCCATAGGCCCACCAAGTCTTTGTAGTGCTTCTTGGTCCATGTTCCTTAGTGGGCTCATATCAGTAACCCACCCATGAAAAATAAGTGGTAGGCGTGACATTGAGTGTCTTGGGGCTGAAATCAATTGCTTGATGGTGCGTTATGAGTACTTGATGGGCTGCCTTCAATTGTTTGAGTGTTACACTTTTAATTTGACAAACAAAGTGTAACCACCCATGAAGAAGGAAGGGTAGACGTGTATGAATGGGTTTGGGGGCTGAATTGATTTTGTTTTAGTGGTCATCAAGTTAGGAATTAGGCCATTCAAAATGGGGGTTATGCCTTGTCTTTGGATGCCAAGAGTTGGATGACTATTATATGTATGCACCTAAAACCTTGAGAAATACAACTTTGAAGTTATTTTGGATCATATTCCATTTGAGTGAGAATTGTTTCTCCTAGGTTCTTGGTTGAACCAAACTTAGTTCTTATAAAGAATCCATGATTCTTGTGGCGAACATCACTTGGCTTATCAAACCTTCTTGGTTTGTGGCGCCTCATCATCTCTTTCTTTCCATTTTCTTACTTTCTTCACTTTTATGTTGATTCATTCTATTCATATAAGAAGAGCACGAAATTATCATACTTTGAATTCAACCATAAGATCTTCAAAAGGCAACCTCACCATTTGGTTGTCATCAGAAGAAGACAGAATTTCTAGCATTCTTGGAATGGTTAGAAAGATAAGAGAAAAATACCTACATGATTCCTGAAGAAGTCGAGATCTAAATCAATCTTTATCTGAGTGAAATTCTTTATTCAAGCTTGAGATGTGATACTGTTCGTGCCAATCAGAACATGCAAGCGTCTGCTGACCATTTCTTGAGCTTTAGGTGTTCAAAAGCATCGATCTTGGTATCGCTGGAAGGCCCAGAGAAATATCTGGAATTTTCATGCCGAGGTCAAAAGCGAAATCGATCTCTATCTTTGTCATATTGCATCCGTAATTTGGGGACGTGATGTTGTTCCTGAGAGTACCTTTTTAGGGTCTGATGCCCATATATTGAGCTGTAGTTGTCTGAATTGGATGCAACCGGGGTCCGATTAAAGCTAATATCCATATATAGAACTTTCATGAAGACATCGAATCCAAATTCGGCCTGTAACATGGTCAAAGAAGCATAATACGCTAACCGGTCGGAATGCTACGTGTTAAACAGCCTTTTGAATGTCCCCAATCTATAACCAAGCGCCTTAACTCATTTAAGAAGCGTCCAGTGAAGCTAATCGAGCGTCTACTTGGAATACAGAACATTATGATTGCAAAATATGTAATTTTGAAAGAAGTATTAAGATATTCAAATTCCAAGCTTGACCAAAAAATGAGGTACCCTTTTCAATAAAGTTCTGAAGCATCAAGTACTGTAACAGAAGAAGACAAAATTTTTAGCAACCTTAACAGAAGAAAGACTAGAAAAGCATGAACAAAGACAAAAGTACAAAAGTTGCAAAACCAAAAACAACGAAGATAAAGTCAAGCGCCTGTTGCCGACAATCAAGCGTTTGAAACGTTGTATTTTGTGGTACGCTCATCCAAATGAAGTGATCTTGGTTTGGTTAGAAAGATACGACAAATACCTAAATGATTCCTGAAGAAGTCGAGATCTGAATCAATTTTTATCAGAGTGAAATTCTTTATTCAAGCTTAAGATGTGATACTGTTCGTGACAATCAGAACATGCAAGCGTTTGCTGACAATTTCTTGAGCTTTAGGAGTTCAAATGCATAGATCTTGGAATCGTTGGAAGGCTCGGAGAAATTTCTGCAATTTTCCTACCGAGGCCAAGAGAGAAATCAATCTCTATCTTTGTCACATTGCATCCGTTAGTTGGTGACGTGATGTTGTTCTTGACAGTCATACTGATATGAGCCCACTAAGGAACATAGACCAAGAAGCACTACAAAGACTTGGTGGGCCTATGGCAAGAGAAAGAGCTAAGAAAGCCCAAGATGTTTTAAATCAAATGGTGGATCTTTTAATGGACACAAGCCCAATTGCAAGTCAAGAAGGAATGGAGCCCAAGTTGGTGACTTATCTTAGTCAAATAAAAGGCCCATAATGATGACAAGGGGGGTGTGAACTTGCTTCATTTAGTTGTTTGTTTATTTTCAATTCAATAAGTGTAATGGGTTATGTGAGTGGATCCAATTTGGCATTCTCTATTAGTGGGCTACACTAAGAGTTGCATGAAGGTCTAGCCCATATTTCCTATGTTGCTACACGTGATTAGAGGGTCTTGGGGAGGGAATCTTTAGCTTGCATGCTATAAGAAACTCCTCATTAAGTTGAGTGAATAAATTGTAAGTTATGGGTGTTACACTTTTAATTTGAAAAGCAAAGTGTAACAACCCATAATAAAGGGAGTGTAGGCGTGAATAATGAGTGTCTTGGGGCTGAATTCAATTGCTTGATGGTGAGTTATGAGTGTTTGATGGCTGCCTTCAATTGTTTGGGTGTTACACTTTTAATTTGACAAACAAAGTGTAACCACCCATGAAGAGAGAGTGGTAGGCGTGCATGATGAGGGTTGGGGCTGACTTGATTTGTGTTAGTGGTCATTTAAGTTAGGATTTAGGCCATTCAAAGTGGGGGTTATGCCTTGTCTTTGGATGCCAAGAGTTGGATGACTATTATATGTATTACACCCCAAACAACATGAATGACAACTTGGATGTTGAATTTGGATTGATTCCATTTGTGAGAGTATAGTTCTCATAGTTCTTGGTTGAACCAAGCTTAGTTCTTATCAAGAATCCAAGATTCCTGTGGCGAACATCACTTGGCTTATCAAACCTTCTTGGTTTGTGGCGCCTCATCATTTCTTTCTTCACCATTTTCTTGTTTTCTTCACTTTTATGTTGCTACAATTTGTTCCTTAAGAAGAACGCGAAATTAAGTCTCTTTGAATTCAACCAAACGATCTTCAAAAGGCAACCACACCATTTGGTTGTCATCACATACCTCTGTAGCGTCTGATGGCCATATAACGAGCTGTAGTTGTCCGAATTGCATGAAACCGGGGTCCGATTAAAGCTAATATCCATATAAACATGTTTCATGAAGACATCGAATTCTAATGCGGCCAGTAACAGGGTCAAAGAAGCATAATACGCTAACTGGTCAGAATGCTACGAGTTAAAATGCCTTGTGAATGTGCCTAGTGGATAACCAAGCGTCTTAACTCATTCAAGAAGCGTCCAGTGAAGTTAATCAAGCGTCTACTCAGAATGCAGAACATTATGATGGCAGAAGAAGTATTGTTAAATGATGGAGGCAAAGGAGGGGCAAGTCAATTTTGCAACAAAAGAAGATCAATCCATTCAAGTCCAAGAAAAACCATTCAAGTCCAAGTGATCAGTGTTCTTATTTTGGCTATATCTTGAGTTATAGATGTCCGATTGAAGTGATACTTAATTCGTTGGAAAGATAAGAGAATTATCTACAATTCTTATTTGAAGCTCAAGACCTGATTCGTACTCTATCATGATCAAAACCGGGATAGAAGTTAGGGACGCTGTTCTGGACGGATTTGGTCTTATTTAGCAATTTTTAGGCTTGTAATTGGGTTTTGGTTTTAATTGTATAATGGGCTTCATGGTCCACGAAAATGCTCACCTCCTTAACCTACAATGTTCCTTAGCTTCTATAAATAGGACTTGTATTGCCTCATTTTTGATAACTTTGACTGAAATTAGAATTTATCCTATTTGGGTATTTTTGTGAGTTGAGCATTGGCTCCTCCTCTTCAAGTTCTTGGATTAGAACTTGCTTGATTCTTATCAAAGAGTTCTATCTCTTTGTGGCGAATCCTCCTTGGCTTATCAATCTTCCAAATCCATTGGAATATTGTGGCGCCTTCCCTTTCATCTTCTTCCTCTTCCATTTTCTTAATTTATTTTATGTTCTTCTTTACATTTGCGCTATTTACATTCTGTTTTTAGTTGTTGCACTTTAATTCTTTGTTTGGTTAAGTTTCTTGTTTAGTTATTTCCATTCTTTAGTTGTTTCCTTTTGTTAATCATATTCGGGTGACAACCGCACCTTCTTCTTCCCCCAATTCTTTTCATCTTTTTAACATAAGAACTAAGAACAAGCTCTTGGATAGATCCTTAAAACTTGATGATTCCAACTTGGATCATATCATTAAATGAAGTATTAAGATATTCAAAGTCCAAGCTTGACCAGAAAATGAGGGACCCTTCCTAATAAAGTTCTGAAGCATCAAGTACTGTAATAGAAGAAGACAAAATATCTAGCATTCTTGGTATGGTTAGAAAGATAAGAGAAATACCTACATGATTCCTGAAGAAGTCGAGATCTAAATCAATCTTTATCTGAGTGAAATTCTTTATTCAAGCTTGAGATGTGGTACTGCTCGCGACAATCAGAATATGCAAGCGTTTGCTGACAATTTCTTGAGCTTTAGGAGTTCAAATGCATAGATCTTGGAATCGTTAGAAGGCTCAGCGAAATTTCTACAATTTTCCTACCGATGTCAAGAGAGAAATCGATCTCTATCTTTATCACATTGCATCCGTTAGTTGGTGACGTGATGTTGTTCTTGACAGTCATACCTCTGTAGCGTCTGATGGCCATATAATGAGCTGTAGTTGTCCGAATTGCATGAAATCGGGGTCCGATTAAAGCTAATATCCATATACACAAGTTTCATGAAGACATTGAATTCTAATGCGGCCAGTAACAGGGTCAAAGAAGCATAATACGCTAACTGGTCAGAATGCTACGAGTTAAAATGCCTCGTGAATGTACCTAGTGGATAACCAAGCGCCTTAACTCATCCAAGAAGCGTCCAGTGAAGCTAATCAAGCGTCTACTCAGAATGCAGAACATTATGATGGCGGAAGAAGTATTTTTGAATGAAATACTCAAAGTCCAAGCTTGACCAGAAAATGAGGTACCCTTTTCAATAAAGTTATGAAGTGTCAAGTACTGTAACAGAAGAAGACAAAATTTCTAGCAACCCTAACAGAAGAAAGACTAGAAAAGCGTGAACAAAGACAAAAGTACTAAATCTGCAAAAGCAAAAACACGGAAGATTGAAGTCAAGCGCCTGTTGCCGAAAAATCAAGCATTTGAAACGTCATATTTTGAGGTACGCTCGTCGAAATGAAGTGATCTTGGTTTGGTTAGAAAGAGAAGAGAAATACCTACAAGATTCCTGAAGAAGTCGAGATCTGAATCAATCTTTATTTGAGTGAACTTCTTTTTTCAAGCTTGAGATGTGGTACTGTTCGTGACAATCAGAACATGCTCAAATGCATCGATCTTGGTATCGTTGGAAGGCCCAGAGAAATATCTGTAATTTTCATGCAGAGGTCAAGAGAGAAATCGATCTCTATCTTTGTCACATTGCATCCGTTAGTTGGTGACGTCATGTTGTTCCTGACTATCATATCTTTGTAGCGTCGGATGGCCATATATTGGGCTGTAGTTGTCCGAATTGCATGAAATCGATGTCCGATTGAATCTAATATCCATATATACAAGTTTCATGAAGATATCGAATTCTAATGCGGCCAGTAACAAGGTCAAAGAAGCATAATACGCTAACTGGTCAGAATGCTACGAGTTAAAATACCTTGTGAATGTGTCTAGTGGATAACCAAGCGCCTTAACTCATTCAAGGAGCGTCTAGTGAAGCTAATCAAGCGTCTACTCAGAATGCAGAACATTATGAAGGCGGAAGAACTATTTTTGAATGAAGTATTAAGATATTCAAAGTCTAACCTTGACCAAAAAATGAGGTACACTTTTCAATAAAGTTCTGAAGCATCAAGTATTGTAACAGAAGAAGACAAACTTTCTAGCAACCCTAATAAAAGAAAGACTAGAAAAGCGTGACAAAGACAAAAGTACTAAATCCGCAGAACCAAAAACAATGAAGATTGAAGTCAAGCGTGTGTTGCCGACAATCAAGTGTTTGAGACGTCGTATTTTGAGGTACGCTCATCCAAATGAAGTGATCTTGGTATGCTTAGAAAGAGAAGCGAAATACCTACATGATTCCTGAAGAAGTCGAGATCTGAATCAATCTTTATTTGAGTGAAATTCTTTTTTCAAGCTTAAGATGTGATACTGATCGTGCCAATCAGAACATGCAAGCGTTTGCTAACAATTTCTTGATCTTTAGGCGTTCAAATGCATCGATCTTGGTATTGTTGGAAGACCCAGAGAAATATCTGAAATTTTCATGCAGAGGTCAACAGAGAAATCGATCTCTATCTTTGTCACATTGCATCCGTTAGTTGGTGACGTCATGTTGTTCCTGACTGTACCCTTTTAGGGTTTGATGCCCATATATTGAGCTGTAGTTGTCTGAATTGGATGCAACCGGGGTCCGATTAAAGCTAATTTCCATATATACAACTTTTATGAAGACATCGAATCCTAATTCGGCCTGTAACATGGCATAATACGCTAACCGGTCGGAATGCTACGTGTTAAACAACCTTTTGAATGTGCCCAATCTATAACCAAGCGCCTTAACTCATTTAAGAAGCGTCCAATGAGGCTAATCAAGCGTCTACTCAGAATACAGAACATTATGATGGCTAAATATGTAATTTTGAAAGAAGTATTAAGATATACAAATTCCAAGCTTGACCAGAAAATGAGATACCCTTTTCAATAAAGTTAGGAAGCATCAAGTATTGTAACCAAAGAAGACAAAATTTTTAGCAACCTTAACAGAAGAAAGACTAGAAAAGCATGAACAAAGACATAAGTACAAAAGCTGCAAAACCAAAAACAACGAAGATTGAAGTCAAGCGCCTGTTGCCGACAATCAAGCGTTTGAAATGTCGTATTTTGTGGTACGCTCATCCAAATGAAGTGATCTTGGTTTGGTTAGAAAGATAAGACAAATACCTAAATGATTCCTGAAGACGTCGACATCTGAATCGTTTTTTATCTGAGTGAAATTCTTTATTCAAGCTTAAGATGTGATACCGTTCATGAAAATCAGAACTTGCAAGCGTTTGCTGACAATTTCTTGAGCTTTAGGATTTCAAATGCATAGATATTGGAATCGTTGGAAGGCATAGAGAAATTGCTACAATTTTCCTGCCGAGGTCAAGAGAGAAATCGATCTCTATCTTTGTCACATTGCATCCGTTAGTTGGTGACGTGATGTTGTTCCTGACAATCATACCTCTGTAGCGTCTGATGGCCATATAATGAGATGTAGCTGTCCGAATTGTATGAAACCGGGGTTTGATTAACGCTAATATCCATATATACAAGTTTCATGAAGACATCAAATTCTAATGCGGCCAGTAACAGGGTCAAAGAAGCATAATACGCTAACTGGTCAGAATGCTACGAGTTAAAATGCCTTGTGAATGTACCTAGTGGATGACCAAGCGCCTTAACTCATTCAAGAAGCGTCCAGTGAAGCTCATCAAGCGTCTACTCAGAATGTAGAACATTATGATGGCAGAAGAAATATTTTTGAATGAAGTATTAAGATATTCAAAGTTCAAGCTTGACCAGAAAATGAGGTACCCTTTTCAAAAAAGTTCTGAAGCATTAAGTACTGTAATAGAAGAAGACAAAATTTCTAGCAACCCTAACAAAAGAAAGACTAGAAAAGCGTGAACAAAGACAAAAGTACTAAATCTGCAAAAGCAAAAACGCGGAAGATTGAAGTCAAGCGCCTGTTGCCAACCATCAAGCGTTTGAAACGTCGTATTTTGAGGTACGCTCGTCCAAATGAAGTGATATTGGTTTGGTTAGAAAGAGAATAGAAATACCTACATGATTACTGAAGAAATCGAGATTTGAATCAATCTTTATTTGAGTGAACTTCTTTTTCAAGCTTGAGATGTTATACTGTTCGTGACAATCAGAACATGCAAGCGTTTGCTAACAATTTCTTGAGCTTTAGGTGTTCAAATGCATCGATCTTGGTATTGTTGGGAGGCCGAGAGAAATATCTGCAATTTTCATGACGAGGTCAAGAGCGAAATCGATCTCTTTGTCAAATTGCATCCGTAATTTGGCGACGTGATGTTGTTCCTGACTGTCATACCTTAGTAGGGTCTGATGCCCATATATTGAGCTGTAGTTGTCCAAATTGGATGAAACCGGTGTCTGATTAAAACTAATATCCATATATACAAATTTCATGAAGACATCGATCCTAATTCGGCCTGTAACAGGGTCAAAGAAGCATAATACGCTAACTGGTCGGAATGCTACGAGTTAAACAGCCTTGTGAATGTGCCCAGTCTATAACTAAGGGCCTTAACTCATTTAAGAAGCGCAAAGTGAGGCTAATCAAGCGTCTACTCGGAATACAGATCATTATGATGGCGGCATATGTAATTTTGAATGAAGTATTAAGATATTCAAAGCACGAGCTTGACCAGAAAATGAGGTTCCCTTTTCAATAAAATTCTGAAGCATCAAGTACTGTAACAGAAGAACACAAAATTTTTAGCAACCTTAACAGAAGAAAGACTAGAAAAGCATTAACAAAGACAAAAGTACAAAAGCTGCAAAACCAAAAACAACGAAGATTCAAGTCTAGCGCCTGTTGTCGACAATCAAGCGTTTGAAACGTCGTATTTTGAGGTATGCTCATCCAAATGAAGTGATCTTTGATGACAACCAAATTAGTGGGTTGCTTTGTTGATGATCTTAGGTTGAATTATCAAGCACAATTGGTGAGACTTTCATAGAAACGTAAGAATACATGTATTGTTCAAATCAAGAAAGTAGAAAAACAGAAAATGGATAAAGATGAGGAAAGGGAGAGGCGCCACAAATCCAAGGGGATTTGATAAGCCTAATGAAGATCGCCACAAAAGTCTTGGACTCTTGATAAGATCAAGGGGGTGGCCCAATCAAGAACCTTAGAGAGACAATACCCTCACAATTGGATTCAATCCAAAATCAACTTCTTAGTTATCATTCCTTTTCATAAAATTCGAATACATATAGGCTTGAGGGAGTTGCATGAAGATGCAACCAAGGGTCACCATGAAGTGAATTAAACTCCCCCTCATACAAGTAGCAAATATGCATTAAGACTAATAAAAAGAACTAACCATCCACTAAGTGGCTATTAAACTTAACTCTTCATCTTTCTAAGGAGTTACCTAGCCATGAAAGCCAAAGGTTATCCTCCTTTGTGCTCATGAATTTCGTGCTCCCCTCCTAATGGGTCTTAGCCCAACTTAGTGTAGCCCACTTATCATAGAAATCAAAGTAAATCACCCAAAAATTGGGTCCACTCATAGTTTATTACACTTTTATTCAACTAGAAATAAAACTAGTACATGGGCTTTGAAGAAGCTATGAGACACGCCCCTCATCATCATATATCTTCAAGTTGGATGAGACAAGTAACCTATTTGTGCTCCATTTGATTTAGTCTTGACTTTGGGCTTGCTTCCATGAAGATTGTTATCATTTGACTTAGAACTTCTTGGGCTTTCTTGATCCTTGCCCTTGTCATAGGTCCACCAAGTTCTTGTAGTGCTCCTTGGTCCAAGCTCCTTCTTTGGGCTCATATCATCCCTTCCTTCTTTAAGTGAATTCAACCTCGAATTGGAGTCTTCATCACCTACATCAAAAGGAAACAAATTAGCCATATTAAAAGTAGCACTAACACTATGCTCACCTTGTAGGGCTATTTTATAAGCATTATCATTAATCTTGGACAACACTTGATATGGACCATCTCCTCTTGGTTGAAGCTTGGATTTCCTTTGTGAAGGAAACCTCTCTTTTGTCATTTGCACCCAAACCCAATCACCGGGTTCAAATACCATCTTCCTTCTCCCTTTGTTGGCTTGTCTCCCACAACTTTGGGTCTTCTTCTCACTTTGAGCCTTCACTTGCTTGTGTATTTCTTTCTTCTTTTGAGGATTTGATATGATCCAAGTTGGAATCATTTAGTTTTAGGATCTTCCTTGAGCTATTTACGTGAACAATAAAGAAAATGAAAGAAACTATGCTACTCAATGAATTAAAAGTGAAGAGAAAGACTAAGCTATTCAAGAAATAAGAGGACAATAAGAATTCGAAAATTAAAAACACTAAGGTAACAACTCATAAAAGTAAAGAAGTAAATGATAACAATACTCAAATGAAAAATAGAAAATGGAAAGGGGAAGAGATGATAAGGAAGGCGCCACAAAGATCCATTGAATTGGAAAATTGATGAGCCAAAGGAGGATTCGCCACAAAGATTAGCAATCCTTGATAAGAATCAAGAGTTCTAATCTAAGAACTATGAGAGGGCTATGGCCTCAGAAGAAAACTCAAGTATGAGTAATTCAAATTTTATTCAAAGGTTAATGAAATGAGGTAATACAAGTCCTATTTAAAGAATTTTTATTCTAAGAAGGTGACGGCTAACCCTAATCTTCTCCTAAGTAATGCATAAGGAGTCTATCTTGGCCAAAACACAAGCCCAATACAAAGAAAGCCCAAAATACAAGAAAAATCCCGTCCAGAATTTCGTCCTAATCTTGTATCCCGGTTTTCACCATGGTATAAGCCGAATCTCGCCCAAAAGCTTGAAATATGATTTGTAGATAATTATCTTAGCTTTCCAACGCAACAAAGAACTCATCCATCGGACATCTGGATCTCAAGATACAGCCAAAACAAGACAGAGAGGTCATCACCAACCCAAATAAAGTTTTTCAACAAATTTCAATTTTGTTCTTCTTGTTCCATAATTGGCTTTGTTCTTCTCTTCAAAGTTGGCCATCCTTGGTTTGCATCATTCCCTCCCTCTGCAAGAGAATTCGACCTCGAATTTATAGCTCCAAAACCTACACAAAAAAGGACTGTATTAGTTTTATTGAAAGTTGCGTTAAGAAAAAGTCTATTTCTATGGAGATTTGATTTCCTTTGAATGAAACCAAGCTCTTATTCTTCATGTGCCTACAAAACCAACCTCCAGGGTCAAAAACAAGTCTAAAGAATCCATCATATGTAATGTCCACATTAGAAACAATTTCATCATTCATAGAAAACTTTCCAATTCGACCAAGGCTAATAAGGGGTAAAACAACAAACCCAAATCTCAAAGATTTATCATAATTTTTTAAAACAAGTTCATGCAAATTCGGCAAATCATGAATTGAAGCATGTTCTTTCAAATTCAACAAATCATAAAATCTAGGAGTAGTATAAGTCAAGGATTTCTCCTCCCTATTATTGTTTTTCTTCGCAAATTGGTTCAACACCCCATCAAGTTGCTTTGTAAATTGAAACTTCATGTCCAACTTGTCTTCTTCATGAAGGCTAACCATTCCTTGAGAGAATTCTCCTTCATTCACTTTCTTCTATTTATGACCTAGGGAAGAAATGTAAGACAAAGGAACAAAAATAGAAGAATCCCAACACTTGAAGCCACAAACTAACTTAGAAGAAGGAAGTAGAGTAGTAGAATGCCATGACTTCCCCAGTGTTGCTAAGGACTCATTCTCGGCTTTAGGGTTTAGCCTTGCTCTAGTTATCTTCAATTCTTCCTTTTCCTCTTGCAATCCTTTAGAACCTTGATAGGTCTTAAAAGTTTTCAACTTCGTAGTCAAGGTCATGGAGGGTCCACCAAAATCCTTTAAACCATGAGGGACTTGTGTATTTGGAAGCTCAAATTTAACTTCAATGGATTCCTTGTATTCCTCCTTTGGATGCACTTCATCAAATTCCTTCAAAAGTGAATCATCAAAACTAAACAATGGGTTAGAGGTAGAACTTAAGAAAAAGCTCATAGATTTCTTTGCAAAAACACTCTCAAAATCTTTGTCTTTGTCTCTCAAATCCTTTCCCTCTTTCTTTTTCTCTTCTTTCTTTTCAAAGGAACTCTCATGTTTTCCCTCAATCTTTTCCTCTTTCTCTTGAATTTTTCCTTCAAAATTGGGAATCACTTCTTTCACGCTCTCCTTTTCTCTCAAGTCTTTCATCTTTTGATTTATTATGATTTTTAACTCCCTTTGAATCTCCTCTTTAATCTTACAAACTTTTATCCTCCCATTTGGACATTGAGAACTTGTGTGTTCTCTTCCCGTACACATGTAGCAATAAATATCCCTAGTTCTAGATTTAGAAGTGTGGGTGGAAGGGACATTGTTGGATGCTTTCCTATAAGTACTCTCTGCCTCTTTGAAATGTGAAGAGGAGCCCTCTTTTTGTTTCGTCTTCCAACTTGGTTCTTCATCTTTCTCATAATATCTACTTCTTTTCTCATATTCTCTGCTTCTCTCTTTTTCTCTATCTCTCCTTTCATACTCCTTATAGTACTCATCAACACTCCTAGGCCCTTGGGATATTTTTTGGAGCCTATTATGAAGGTCTCTATGGTAATGGGAAGGTACAAATCTTTTTCTCATCACACTCTTCATCACCCTCCAAGTATCTATGGGATCTTCGTCATACCTCCTTCTCTCCTTTTGTAATTGATCCCACCATAATAGAGCATAATCTAGAAATTCTAAAGAGGCTATCTTCACCTTCTTTTCCTCACTATAGTTGTGACATGAGAAGATTTATTCAATCTTCATCTCCCACTCTAAGTAGGCTTTGGGGTCATTTCTCCCATGGAAAGTAGGTATTTTAATTTTTACTCCCTCCATCCTATCTTCTCTAGGTCTCCTCCTTGGTTCCCTTCTAGGTCTCCTATAGTCTCTTTCTCCCTCACTCTCATAGGGAGACTCTTGTTCAGATTGGGGAGGTGGTCTTATGAGTCCTTGGACTTGTTGTCCTAACCTCTCCAATTGTCTAGTGATATCCGCCATTTGAACTTGTAAAATGGCTGTTCTAGGTGATGGGGGGTGGAATCTCTGTCAAGTGGTTCTTCTAAGATACCTCACAAGTGTTTATCTCTCTATTGGCTTTTCTCACAAAATGTATTTTTCACTCTAGCCTTTTCTCTTTTAAATTCCTCTCAAAGGTCCTTGTAAAAGAACTTGCAAGATTCAATTGATGTATGAAATGCTAATACAAGTGTAAGAATCCTAATTTAGCCAACCAATTCAGAATTTGAAGAAAGGAAAACTACAATGACAAAACTAGAGAATTTAAGAAGACAAGCAAAAAAAATTAAAGAAAGAAAGCACACTCAAAAGGAAGTTGATATGGCAAGACTCAAATACTTGTTCATAAACAAAGTTTTGAGGTTGATTAAGCTAAAGTCCAGCAGCTAAGTAAACCAACTTTGAGAAAGGCTAAGTTTTTTTTTTAGAAATTATTTTGTGGCCCAAATTGCCTCCCTTTTTTTTTATTTCGTTTTTTTTTTTATGGGCTTAGGTCCTTGTATTTTATTCTAATCAAAGTATATTGACTCTTTTGATTTTAACTTAGGGACCTTACTTTTTAATTGGCCATAAAAAAATAATTCCAATGCAAGAAACACTCAATTCCAATTTGGTAAGGAGTGAGCGAATCAAATAGCCTTTCTAAGTATGAACATGATGAACACAATGGGAGATTGGGAGCACGCTGCCCAGAATTTTATTTTCCCAATTAAAGTGTCTAGTTCACTACTTGAAATTGTAAATAACTTGGTTTACTTGAATCCACTTTGAAGGACCTTTCAATCAAGGTGCAACATAACAATTTGCACACTCTTAATGATGCTCATCAAGATCAAGTGGCTCAAAACTTAAGAACAAAAGAAAAGAAAACAAGGATAGCGCAACTAGGAAAAAGAAATGGCTCAAGGAGCTAGCTCTGATACCACATGATATGTGATCCATGTTGGAATCATTTAGTTTTAGGATCTTCCTTGAGCTATTTACGTGAACGATAAAGAAAATGAAAGAAACTATGCTACTCAATGAATTAAAAGTGAAGCGAAAGACTAAGCTATTCAAGAAATAAGAGGACAATAAGAATTCGAAAATTAAAAACACTAAGATAACAACTCATAAAAGTAAAGAAGTAAATGATAACAATACTCAAATGAAAAATAGAAAATGGAAAGGGGAAGAGATGATAAGGAAGGCGCCACAAAGATCCATTGAATTGGAAAATTGATGAGCCAAAGGAGGATTCGCCACAAGGATTAGCAATCCTTGATAAGAATCAAGAGTTCTAATCCAAGAACTATGAGAGGGCTATGGCCTCAGAAGAAAACTCAAGTATGAGTAATTCAAATTTTATTCAAAGGTTAATGAAATGAGGTAATACAAGTCCTATTTAAAGAATTTTTATTCTAAGAAGGTGATGGCTAACCCTAATCTTCTCCTAAGTAATGCATAAGGAGTCTATCTTGGCCAAAACACAAGCCCAATACAAAGAAAGCCCAAAATACAAGAAAAATCCCGTCCAGAATTTCGTCCTAATCTTGTATCCCGGTTTTCACCATGGTATAAGCCGAATTTCGTCCTAATCTTAGCTTTCCAACGCATCAAAGAACTCATCCATCGGACATCTGTATCTCAAGATACAGCCAAAACAAGACAGAGAGGTCATCACCAACCCAAATAAAGTTTTTCAACAAATTTCAATTTTGTTCTTCTTGTTCCATAATTGGCTTTGTTCTTCTCTTCAAAGTTGGCCATCCTTGGTTTGCATCAGGATTACTCCTATAGGCTGGCCTATTGGGTAATGATGCACCCGGAATGAGACCAATATGGCGTTCAATCCCTCTTAAAGGAGGTAGGCCATGTGGCACTTCCTTTGGAATCACATCACCAAATTCCTGCAAAAGACTTTCAACACCACTAGGCAAAGAGAGTTCATTAGAAATCAAAGCCCTCTTCACCTCACTTTTTGTTGCCAAATAACTCTCTTTCTTCTCACTATTCTTCTCACTCTTTTTCTCATTTTTTCTCTCTTCTTTTTGATCCTTTTTCATTCGGCCATCACTCTTGTTTTCACTCTCTTTTTCTTTTTCCTCTTGCATTTTTCTCTCTCTCAATTTAAGTTGATCCTCACTTACTTCTCTTGGAGACAAGGGTGTAAGAGTGACCTTGCGGTTAGGGGTGTGCAATTTTTTTGGTTAACCACCCCAAAATCATGAACTGGACTACACCATTATAAAAAAGCCCAGACCATTTATATAGTTTGTAGACCAACCCACAATTTAAAATATGGGTCAGTAGCCCAACCCACTTTCCCAAACCCGGTTAGTAAACTCTAATCACCCAACACCCTGTTATTCATTTCCATCATCACCCAACAGTGTTAGGCCAACACCGTACAAGCAGAGCAGGAGCAGCGAGCCAGCGAGCGAATCAGGTGATTGCTTAGCAAAAAAATTGCACACCATTCAGCGATTTTTCTTCTCCTTCTTCTTGCGATTCTCCCATTTTCTTTCTCTAGATTCTTGCCCAAATTGCAGCTTCTAATCTCTGCTTTTTTCAATTGGATCTGAGTTGGAAAAAAATTACTCAAACTTGTGAATTCATCTTCACCGTACAAGCAGCGATTTCACATCCCTAAATCCTAATCACCGAACCAGAGATTGATGTGAGTAGTTGCTTCCATTTCCTTATTTATCTTGAATTTCCTTTTGAACTGTCTGATTATTGATGAGGTTTCCATTTGGGGATTTAGAATGTCTTTTATGTGTAATTTTTTTTTATAAGGAAAATTACTTTCCTTTTTTATGATGTTACCCAGTTTAATATAATGCTTAAAATTACGCTCAAAGTTAAATCAACACTCAATAGTGTGATAAAATCTTTCCTTTTTTGAGTTTATGTGTCTTAAAAATGAAATTCTGCTCCTTTTTTTATATTTTTTTTCTGACCCTTTGTGCGATTTAGTCTTGGACTTTTTCTTAATAAAAATCTTGGCAGAAGTGACCAAAGTTGGCTAAAGTTGCACAATCTAACTTATGCTTAAATTATTTATGAGCTGAAATTAATGAGTTCTTCTTGCTTGTTAAAGACTATTATGCTCTATTTATAGTTGCTCACTTCATGCTCTATTTAAAATTTGAAGTTGCTCCATTGCAGTGCATTAGTTACTAGAGTGCATTAGTTTACCACTTATTTCATCTCCTAAAATTTTAAAAAATACTGCAGTGCATTAGTTTACTGGAGTGCATTAGTTTACTGCAGATTTCATCTCAGCAACTGTTAACTTATGGTAATTTAGCTACTTTTGTAATGCAAAACAGCAGCAACATCAATATGGATGGTCATGATGACATAATGACCTCTGAGACAGCAGAGCATTTTGTTTCTACTCCCCCACCTTCTGTCTCAAACACCGCCAATGTGATGCCGGCTGCACGTAGAAACCGGTCTGATGCTTGGAATCACTTAACAGTAGAGCTTGGCACAACAAAGTCAGCCAAATGCAATTATTGTGGTTCCATGATCAAGTACAATAATGGAACAAGTGCGATGCATTCTCACTTGGCAAGATGCAAGCACAATCCAGAAAAAGAGGTGAATAAGAGGCATGCATCGGCTTCATCCTCAATGGCAAATGTGGAAGGACTTGTTAGTTCATCCCCATCATTCCCTAAATTTGACCAAGAGGCAAGCCGAGTCGACTTGATGAACATGTTCATTACTATGCAGATCCCGTTTAGACAAGTGGAACATCCATATTTGCATAAGTTTGTTTATGGTTTACAACCAAGATTCAAGGTCCCATCACGCACTACACTAGCGCGTGACATTTTGAGGCATTAGGACGTAGAGAAGATAAGGTTGAAGAAGTTTTTGTCACAACACTGTCGAAGGGTTTGTCTCACAACTGACACTTGGACTTCTTCCCAAGACTTTAACTATATGTGTCTGACAGCTCACTTTATAGACAACAATTGGAAGTTGCAGAAGAGGATTTTGAATTTTTGTCAAGTCACGAGCTCCTCAGGAGAAAATATGGCCAAGACTGTTGAGCAGTGCTGATATGATCCCGGAAAGCTATCAAGAGGATTTCTCCACTAGTTTTAGGACTTTATAAAAGCATAGGAAAATATGTAATAAAAGTAGGATTTTTTTAGTACTTTGACTTTTCTAGTTTGACTTTTGCATCATAGACTTGTAAATGGGCCAAGATGAAGTCATCAAGGCCCATCCAAGTAAGGAGAGGCGCGCACATAGGCCTTGGTTAGGAGCCTTAGGCGCACATGAGAGCTTGAGAGGATGAGAGGTCATATAAATACCTCCTTGTAAGCCATTTGAATCACAATTGGAAGTTTAGAATTTTTCTCACATTGAGAATTTAGAGAGAGTTGAGAGAGAGAGTCTCCTCTTGAAGGTTCTAGAGTAGAACCTTGTGATTCTCATCAAGAGCTCCTTACTCTTGTGGCGGATCTTCCTTGAGCTTATCACTCCATCTAATCCATGGAGTTGTGGCGCTTTCTTCCATTTCCCTTCCCCTTCATCTTTTCCCTTTCTTTTTGAATTCAAGTTGCCTCACGCCTAAAGCCTTAGGCTTATCTTAGGATTTATGCATTTTAGCTTTATGTTGTTTAGGAATTGTGGATCCATGATTCTTGTGATTTGATGATCAAGCTTTGGCTTGAGGTGGAGCTAGTTCTCTCAATTTTCCTCAAGATCATCAAAAATGAACAAGTTTGGATTTCCCTCCAATTTTTAGTTTGAATTTTCATTTCAATTTCGGATCAATTCTCCTAGAACGATCCTACATTCAATAGATCCACTTTGGATCATAACATTTGGTATCTAGAGCTAGCCTCTAGGAGAGTTAGAAGCTTGCAAAAATTCAAAAAAAAATTTGGCGGTAATTTTCAAATTTTGGCGCCATTTTCAAAATTTGAAAATTCTAGATCTAGATCCTTTTGATCTTGATTTTGTGTTCTAGTTGTGTTGTTTGTTGTTCTTATGGTTTGAATTTTCGAATTCTACATATATTTGTGTTAGATTTGATCTATTCTTTTGAATTTGAATTTTCTTGATGTTCATATGTGTTCTTCATAGTTCTTGAGATCCTTGGGATAATTGCTTGATAGATCTTGATGAATTTCAAAAGTGTTGGTTAACTTGTTGATCAACCACTTGAATGAAAGATCTAAGCATCAAAATAGTGAATTCTAAATTTGTTTGTTGAAATTCAATTTGCTTCTTGCAAAAGCACTTTAGAAGGCTCTTTGATCTTACATTTGTATTAATTGCTTAGTTTGGGCTGTTTGTGTAATTTCGAAAAGTCAGTGGCTGTTATATAAAAAAAAAATATAGTTCAGAAATTATAGAAAAGGAAAAAGAGTCCAAATCTGAAAAATCAAAAGGACCAAAACGCAAATTTAAAAAAAATTGGGGCAAAAGTGCAAATACTAAAAGTTTCGAAAAAAAATTTTATTTGCAGAAAAAGACTTGCCACTATTCAGCCTAGAAACTTTGTGTGTGATCCTACTTGAGCAAGAAAATTTCGAAAATCAAGAACACATTAAGAAAAGTTCATTTTCAACTTCTTCTTTCTTCTTAATTCTTTCTTGTTCTACTTGTCTTCTTGCATTTCTATTTGAGTGTGCTAATTCTTGTTGAGCATTTTTAGTTTGTCTTTTAAACTTCTTAAGTTTTGTCTTGTAGTTTTCTTTCCTTGAAATTCTTGTGAGTGCATTACTCTTGGTTTGATTTGTTTGCAAGTGTATTTGGCTTTATATCTTGGAATTGCTTGTTTCTACTTCAAGAGCCTTTGAGTGAGACTTTAGAGTGGAAAAAGGCAAGAGTGTGAATTTGCTAAAAAGCCTATTTGTGTGATACACGAGTGAACATTCTAAGAGTGAAACACTTAGTTGAGTGGTGAGGTCCATTTTATTTTTTTTATTTCATTGTTGAAAATTGTAAACATGTCACAAACTAGAGGTGATGGTGAAGGTAGTACACCACCTTCCCCTAGAACCTTGGCCTATGATATGAAACTTCAAAGAATGACACGGCATTTGGAAAGGCTTCTAGAAAGGCAAAATGATGTGGTTAATGAAAGATTTGAAGGCCTTGAAAGAGCTTCAAGAGGCACAAGAACTAGAAGTCCAAGACAAGAAAGTTCCTCTCATGCAAATTCATCACATGAAGACAATGAATATGAGGAGGATGACCGAAGGAGAAGGAGGCATAGGAGGAGGCATGGAGTCTATGGTGAGGATAGAGTGAGGAGACAAAATGATAGACTTGAGGGAGTAAAAGTAAAAGTGCCAACATTTCAAGGTAAAAATGATCCCGAGTTATATCTAGAGTGGGAGACAAAAATAGAGCAAATTTTTGAATGCCAACATTATAGTGAAGAGAAGAAGGTTAAGGTGGCATCCATAGAGTTTGTGGACTATGCATTAATATGGTGGGATCAACTTGTCAAGGAGAAAAGGAGGAATGGAGATGATCCAATTTCTACTTGGAGAGAAATGAAGGCCATCATGAGGAAGAGATTTGTTTCTTCACACTATCATAGAGAGCTTCACAATAAGCTTCAAAGGCTTAATCAAGGCAACAAAAGCGTGGATGAATATTTTAAGAAGATGGAGGTTGCATTGATTAGGGCAAACATTAATGAAGAAAGAGAAGCAACTATGGCAAGGTTCCTAAATGGTTTGAATCAAGAGATCTTGGACATAGTTGAATTGCATCATTATATTGAATTAGAAGATTTGGTGCATCAAGCAATCAAAGTTGAGCAACAATTGAAGAGAAGGAGATCCTACAAGAAGCCATTTTCTAACTATTCCTCAACAAGTTGGAAAGATTCTAAGAAGGAGGGAGACTCCTCCAATGCAATTGGAGCCGCGACCAACATGGGTAAAAATGGGACAAGGCCCAATTCTTCTAACTTTAAATCTCCTTCATCTCCTACTCATTCTAATGCACCTAGATCTAGGGATATAAAGTGCTTTAAGTGCCTTGGAAGAGGACACATTGCATCCCAATGCCCCAACAAGAGAACCATGATCTCTAGGGGTAAAGAACTTGAAAATAGTGCATCATCATCATCTTACACTAGTGCATCTTCTACAAGTGAGAGTGAAAAAGATTGTGAGATAAAACCTATTGAGGGCGATTTACTCATGGTAAGAAGATTACTAGGAATGCATATTGATGAAAATGATGAAAGCCAAAGGGAGAGCATTTTTCAAACAAGATGCATGATCGAAGGTAAAATTTGTGCATTGATCATTGATGGTGGTAGTTGCACCAATGTAGCTAGCACCATCTTGGTGACCAAACTTGGTCTTAAAACAATTCCTCATCCGCAACCATATAAACTACAATGGCTAAATAATGATGGTGAATTAGTAGTGGATCAACAAGTCTTGTTAAATTTTTCCATTGGTCATTACAATGATGAGGTTCTTTGTGATGTGGCTCCTATGGAGGTGAGTCATGTTATACTTGGAAGGCCATGGCAATTTGATCGTAAAGTAATTCATGAAGGCCAAACTAACACGTTCTCTTTTGTACATAAAAACCGCACCATTAAACTTGTGCCACTTTCTACAAAAGAAGTGTGTGAGGATAGAAAGAAAATGAAAATCAAAAGAGAGCAAGAGAGAAAAGCCTTCAAGGAAAAAGAAATAAAGAATGAGGTTGAGGTAAAAGAAGAGAAAAAGAAAGAGAGTTTACTCATAGTGAAAGAAAAGGTTGAGGAAGAGTTATTAGTCGACCAAACCCAAAAACTTACAAATAATTGTTTGCCTACTAATACTTCTCCCTTGCATATTTGTGTAGACCCTCTTGTGCACATTACGAAAGTGGAGCCAAGGCCAAAGCCTCAAGGTCTCATCCAAAGGGAAAAATTAAAACTCATCTTAAGTATCATTCCAAAGGTTCCCAACTCTCATGACACGAAACCAAAAGGAAAACCCAAACGCTTCAATGGCTTTCAAAATCATTTGAAGGGTTTATGGCAAAACATTCTCGAGGCTTTTGAAGAGGTCATAACCCATTTTGCTTGGGCAACTTGGGCCATTTTCTTACAAGTCATCTTTGACCCCGGTGGATAAGTTGAGACAAAGGGAGTATCAAATTCCAATAATAATTGTTTGTTTTTAACTTCCATTATAATAAAACTCATTACATGTATTGTGATGTAGGACTCAAAGTCTTCAAATTCGTGGACGAATTCCTTCAAGAAGGAGGGGATGATATGATCCTGGAAAGCTATCAAGAGGATTTCTCCACTAGTTTTAGGACTTTATAAAAGCATAGGAAAATATGTAATAAAAGTAGGATTTTTTTAGTACTTTGACTTTTCTAGTTTGACTTTTGCATCATAGACTTGTAAATGGGCCAAGATGAAGTCATCAAGGCCCATCCAAGTAAGGAGAGGCGCGCACATAGGCCTTGGTTAGGAGCCTTAGGCGCACATGAGAGCTTGAGAGGATGAGAGGTCATATAAATACCTCCTTGTAAGCCATTTGAATCACAATTGGAAGTTTAGAATTTTTCTCACATTGAGAATTTAGAGAGAGTTGAGAGAGAGAGTCTCCTCTTGAAGGTTCTAGAGTAGAACCTTGTGATTCTCATCAAGAGCTCCTTACTCTTGTGGCGGATCTTCCTTGAGCTTATCACTCCATCTAATCCATGGAGTTGTGGCGCTTTCTTCCATTTCCCTTCCCCTTCATCTTTTCCCTTTCTTTTTGAATTCAAGTTGCCTCACGCCTAAAGCCTTAGGCTTATCTTAGGATTTATGCATTTTAGCTTTATGTTGTTTAGGAATTGTGGATCCATGATTCTTGTGATTTGATGATCAAGCTTTGGCTTGAGGTGGAGCTAGTTCTCTCAATTTTCCTCAAGATCATCAAAAATGAACAAGTTTGGATTTCCCTCCAATTTTTAGTTTGAATTTTCATTTCAATTTCGGATCAATTCTCCTAGAACGATCCTACATTCAATAGATCCACTTTGGATCATAACAAGTGCCTAAAGGGTTGGGGGCTAACTCGTGTGCTTACTTTAACAGTGGACAATGCCTCATCAAATGATGTTGGGGTTCAACATCTAAAAAGGTGGCTTCTATCTCGGAATGGTCTAGTTATGAATGGAGACTACATTCATATGCATTGTTGTGCGCATATTTTAAATCTAATTGTGAAGGAAGGTCTGAAAGACATTGATGCTTCTGTTTTGAGAATTCGTGCTACTGTTAAGTATGTAAGACGTTCTCCTTCGAGGTTTGATAGATTCAAGAAATGCATTGATCATGAAAACATTGGATATAAAGGTTTTGTTGGCCTAGATTGTGAGACTCGGTGGAACTCAACATACACAATGTTAGATGCTGCATTAAAACATCGCAAGACATTTGAGGAGCTTTATTTCCAAGATTAGAAATATGTAAATGAGTTAAGAAAGGAAAAAGGTGTGCCTACACATGACGATTGGGAGCATGTTCGCTTAATTTTTCCATTCTTGAAGATGTTTTATGAAGCTACATTGCGCATTTCTGGTTCTTCATATTTGACCAGCAACATTTGTATGTTTGAGGTTCTTGGTATTGGAAAGAAAATCGCGCAAATGTGTAGTTCTGAAGATGAAAAGGCAAGTTCAATGGCCAAAAAGATGAAGAAAAAATATGATAAGTATTGGGGAAAACCTGATAGTCTTAACATGTTGTTGTTGATTGCTCTGGTATTAGACCCTAGGCGCAAATTGAAGTTTGTGCATTGGATGGCAAGTCAGGTTTATGATAGTGGTGATGCATCTTCTTTGAAAGTCAAATTAGAGTCTTGTTTGAAGTCTATGTATGAGGAGTATTATTGTGGGGTGGTGTCTCCTCTAGGTAATTCTACCAATCGGCAGGGTGCTTTTGAAGAAGTTGATGATGATCCTTATGACTGTTCTGAGTTCTACCAATCAGCCGGGTGCAGCACATCAGAATCTGAATTAAGTAAGTACTTTCAAGAAGACTTAGAAAAGCGTCGTTCAGATTTTGATCTTCTAGAATGGTGGAAGGTAAACTCAAGCCGATTTCCAATTCTTGCAAGCATTGTGAGAGAGGTGTTGGCTATACCTATATCCACGGTGGCCTCTGAATCTGCTTTCAGTACCGGGGGAAGAGTGCTTGATCCGTATCGCAGCTCTTTAACACCAACAACAGTGGAAGCACTTATTTGCACCCAAGATTGGTTCGAAGGAGCATCTTCATCCATTCTTACAAGTGAGGGTCTTGAGATTCTTGAACAATTTGACCAAGGTAAGACAACAAAGATGTATTTTGTGGTGTGTTATATTACTTATTATATTATTACGTATTATATTATTACTTGATACATAATGAGATGTCTTTCTTTGTTTTGCAGAACTACTACCTACGCAAGATGTCGCTAGTTGTTCGGCCTCTGTTGCACTTGATGATGATTGAAGGTGAAATAACCTATTAGGGCTCTGACTTCTTTTTATTTGGTCATAGTGTCAGCACTTAGCACCAAAAATAAAAGTGCCCTTTCCATAAGGTTTTTGAATTTTGAGACACTAAACTTTTGGGGCATGAGGAATTTTTCTGATGTTAGACTGGATTCAGCCAGTTGAATGAAACTCAATACAACATCAGCTTGGGAGTTGAGGATTTTGATTATTAGGGTCGCCAACTAGCCCATAGTACAGTAAAAAGGGCATGCCCAAATGAGAGACATAAAGTCCTAGTTCGGCATTTTCAATTTTATGCATCAATATATAGCAATCTTCATTACTCAAAGTCCAAGTCATAATATTTCTATTATTTACTTAAAATTAGTTGAAGTTTAGGATCAGTTTGTGCATGCAGAATTGTAGTATATGCAGATTTATGTTTCAATATTTATGAATCTCGTTATCAAAAAACTTATGTTATATGATTCCCAAGGGTCCAGGCTGCAGTGCCTGAACCACAGTTTTCATCTCTTGCTCAAGCTGTCTGTTAGAAATAGAAAGTAGTCTTGCATAAGAAATGATAGACTGCATCTGTTATAACAAAAATAGAAAAGTCTCAAGAAAACTGATAGTATTGATTTCAATCAAGGCATCTCTCATGATCCCAAAAATAGAAAAGTATCATGAATTATGGTGGGGATCTTTTAACTTGTTTGATTATTGGATCATACAAACCGTCATTCTGAATTGTATGTAATTATGTTTGTAGCATTCTAAATTCTGAATTCTAAAAAACTGAAGAAGTTTTTTCTGCTTGTGGACAGTAGGAAAAGGCAAAACAAATAAGTGGAGGCAAGCAAGCAACAAATACTGCAGGCAAAATAGGAGGGAATTCTGATTGATCTAATGCATTTCATAGCCATGACATTTGAAGAGGAATTTTGGATTAAACTTCCCTTCTTGTAGTGTTCAACTCTGTGGGTGTTGATTTGTTTTTGTTTTTATTCTCAACAAATGACAAAGAACAGTTATATTGTGGGTTGTCTACTAAACTTGAGAGTTTGTGTAAAAAAAAGTGCTGATTTTTGTTGCTTGACATAAGCAATTCACTGCTTAACTTAATATTTATATATTTTCATGAATCTTGCACAAAAAACCAGATTGGTAATGTAGTTAAACCAGATTGCTAAATAACCGGATTGGCAAAAAAGTTAAACCGGATTGTTAAAAAACCGGTTTCAATACTGGTTCACGTGTAAACCGATTTTGAAAGTGGTTTTTAGTTAAACCGGTTTATAAGTTATAAACCGGTTTGAAACCGATTCTAAACCAGAACCAAACCGGTTCAAAACATAAACCAATTTTTATCAAAGTGGATAGTGAAAACTGAACCTAAAAGGGGTTTGGTCCTGTTTGGTGTGGTTCATTGGACCATGCACACCCCTACTTGCAGTCTTGATGCATAAAAGAGAACTTGTTTGTACATCCATCATGGTTGGCCTTTTTATCAAATTGCCAAGGTCTCCCAAGCAACATATGACTTGCCTCCATGGGTACCACATCACATAGAACATTATCATGATACTTTCCAATGGAGAAACAAACTTCAACTTGCTTGTTCACGGTCATCTCACCAACTTCACTAAGCCATTGGAGCTTATAGGGTCGTGGGTGTGCTTTAGTCACAAGATTCAATTTAGAAACCATTCTAGCACTAGCAACATTAGCACAACTCCCACCATCAATAATTAAAGAACATACCTTCCCTTGGATCATGCACCTTGTACGGAAGATATTTTCTCTTTGGCTTTCATCATGCTCTTTGATTTGGCTCCCCAAAAGTCTCCTCACCATGAGCAAATCTCCTTCCGGAACTATTTCTCCCTCACTTTCTTCTTCACTAGAGGCCTCGGATTGTGTTACAACTTCATCATTTCTCAATATCATCACCTTTTTAGTTGGACATTGAGATGCAATATGTCCATGACCCAAACATTTGAAGCATTTTACATCACGGTTTCTAGGGGTGGAAGAGGCTTCCATAGGTTTCTTTTCATGTGTATTAGTCACGGCCTCCTTGGAAGTTGAGGTGCCCTCATTCTTTGATTTGTCCTTCCAACTTGAAGATGAAAACTAAGAAGAGGAAGAAGAAGAAAATTTGGACTTCTTCCGCTTGAGTTGTTGTTCCACCTTGATAGCTTGTTGGACCAAATCCTCAATCTCCACATAGTTTTGAAGCTCCACTATGTCTTGAATCTCTTCATTTAAACCATGTAAGAACCGAGCCATAGTAGCCTCCCTCTCTTCACTAATGTTGGACCTAATCAAGGCCAACTCCATCTCTTTGTGGTACTCATCAACACTCTTGGATCCTTGGGTCAATCTTTGCAATTTGTTGTGTAGATCTCTATGGTAATGGGATGGCACATATCTTCTCCTCATGACTTGTTTCATTTCGGCCCAAGTGTCAATTGGCTCCTTCTCATACCTTCTTCTTTCTTTTTGCATTTGATCCCACCAAACAAGTGCATAGTCTTTAAATTCAAGAGCGGCTACCTTCACTCTCTTCCTTTCATTGTAGTTGTTGCAATCAAACACTTGCTCCATCTTCATCTCCCACTCCAAGTAGGCTTCGAGATCATTCTTCCCATGGAAGGTAGGAACTTTGATCTTGACTCCTTCAACTCTATCCTCTCTATCATGCCTCCTTCCTCTATGTCCTCCTCCTCTAGGTCTTCCTCTTTCACTTTCATATCCACTTGACTCATCACGGGTTTGAAGGTTGGCAAGTTGTCTATCATAATTTGCTTGCATTGCCTCCATTTGCCTTGTAAGGGTGCGGATTTGATTAGTCATCCTAGCTTGGAGAATTGCGGACCTTGGAGAAAGAGGTGGGCTATCATCTGCCATCACTTGAAACAAAAGATTAAATAAAACAAGAATTTTAAACTTCTCACCACACTCCCTCACGTGTTTCACTCAAAATTGTGATACACTCAATTAGGCTTTTTGCACACAATATGTAATTTTGCACTCTTGCCTTTTTCCTCTCAATATGTCCTCTTATAGTTCTTAAAGGAGTCAACCTCCAATCCACACAAAAATGGCCAAATCCAAAAAAAAAAAAAAAAAAAAAAACAGAGAAAGAATAGAAAAAAAAAAATCTTATTTGGGCAAATTGTGTTCATGACAAACTTTCCCTTCATTCTTGTTTGTATTCTTGTGAAAGCTTTTCCTTGTCTTGCTTTTCCTTTGTTCTTGATAAGTCTTGTTGAATCATGAAGTGAATTAAACTCCCCCTCATAAAAGTAGCAAATATGCATTAAGACTAATAAAAAGAACTAACCATCCACTAAGTGGCTATTAAACTTAACTCTTCATCTTTCTAAGGAGTTACCTAGCCATGAAAGCCAAAGGTTATCCTCCTTTGTGCTCATGAATTTCGTGCTCCCCTCCTATTGGGTCTTAGCCCAACTTAGTGTAACCCACTTATCATAGAAATCAAAGTAAATCACCCAAAAATTGGGTCCACTCATAGTTTATTACACTTTTATTCAACTAGAAATAAAACATGTACATGGGCTTTGAAGAAGCTATGAGACACGCCCCTCACCATCATATATCTTCAAGTTGGATGAGACAAGTAACCTATTTGGGCTCCATTTGATTTAGTCTTGACTTTGGGCTTGCTTCCATGAAGATTGTTATCATTTCACTTAGAACTTCTTGGGCTTTCTTGATCCTTGCCCTTGTCATAGGTCCACCAAGTTCTTGTAGTGCTCCTTGGTCTAAGCTCCTTCTTTGGGCTCATATCAATCTTGGTTTGGTTAGAAAGATAACAGAAATACCTACAGGATTCCTCAAGAAGTTGAGATCTGAATCAATCTTTATCTGAGTGAAATTCTTTATTCAAGCTTGAGATGTGATACTGTTCGTGACAATCAGAACATGCAAGCGCTTGCTAAAAATTTCTTGAGCTTTAGGTGTTCAAATGCATCGATCTTGGTATCGTTGGAAGGCCCAGAGAAATATCTGCAATTTTCATGCAGAGGTCAAGAGAGAAATCAATATCAATCTTTGTCACATTGCATCCGTTAGTTGGTGACGTCATGTTGTTCCTGACTATCATATCTTTGTATCGTTGGATGGCCATATATTGGGCTGTAGTTGTCCGAATTGTATGAAACCGATGTTCGATTAAATCTAATATCCATATATACAAGTTTCATGAAGATATCGAATCCTAATGCGGCCAGTAACAGGGTCAAAGAAGCATAATACGCTAACTGGTCAGAATGCTACAAGTTAAAATGCCTTATGAATGTGCCTAGTGGATAACCAAGCGCCTTAACTCATTCAAGAAGCGTCCAGTGAAACTATTCAAGCGTCTACTCAGAATACAGAACATTATGATGGCGGAAGAACTATTTTTGAATGAAGTATTAAGATATTCAAAGTCCAAGCTTGACCAGAAAAAGAGGTACCCTTTTCCATAAAGTTCTGAAGCATCAAGTATTGTAACAGAAGAAGACAAACTTTCTAGCAACCCTAATAAAAGAAAGACTAGAAAAGCGTGAACAAAGACAAAAGTACTAAATCCGCAGAACCAAAAACAATGAAGATTGAAGTCAAGCGCGTGTTGCCGATAGTCAAGCGTTTGAGACGTCGTATTTTGTGGTACGCTCATCCAAATGAAGTGATCTTGGTATGGTTAGAAAGATAAGAGAAATACCTACATGATTCCTGAAGAAGTCGAGATCTAAATCAATCTTTATTTGAGTGGAATTCTTTATTCAAGCTTGAGTTGTGATACTGTTCGTGCCAATCAGAACATGCCAGCGTCTGCTGACAATTTCTTGAGCCTTAGGTGTTCAAAAGCATCGATATTGGTATCGCGGGAAGGCTCAGGGAAATATCTGCAATTTTTATGCAGAGGTCAAGAGGGAAATCGATCTCTATCTTTGTCACATTGCATCCGTTAGTTGGTGACGTTATGTTGTTCCTGACTATCATATCTTTGTAGCGTCGGATGGCCATATATTGGGTTATGGTTGCCCGAATTGTATGAAACCGATGTCCGATTGAATCTAATATCCATATATACAAGTTTCATGTAGAGGTCAAGAGTGAAATCGATCTCTATCTTTGTCAAAATGCATCCGTAATTTGGTGACGTGATGTTGCTCCTGACTGTACCTTTTTAGGGTCTGATGCCCATATATTGAGCTGTAGTTGTCTAAATTGGATGCAACCGGGGTCCGATTAAAGCTAATATCCATATATACAACTTTCATGAAGACATCGAATCCTAATTCGGCTTGTAACATGGTCAAAGAAGCATAATACGCTAACCGGTCGGAATGCTACGTGTTAAACAGCCTTCTGAATGTGCCCAATCTATAACCAAGCGCCTTAACTCATTTAAGAAGCCTCGAGTGAAGCTAATCAAGCGTCTACTTGGAATACAGAACATTATGATGGCTAAATATGTAATTTTGAATGAAGTATTAAGATATTCAAATTCCAAGCTTGACCAGAAAATGAGGTACCCTTTTCAATAAAGTTCTGAAGCATCAAGTACTGTAACAGAAGAAGACAAATTTTTTTGCAACCTTAACAGAAAAAAGACCAGAAAAGCATGAACAAAGACAAAAGTACAAAAGCTGCAAAACCAAAAACAACGAAGATTGAAGTCAAGCGCCTGTTTCCGACAATCAAGCGTTTGAAATGTCGTATTTTGTGGTATGGTCACCGAAATGAAGTGATCTTGGATTGGTTAGAAAGATAAGACAAATACCTAAATGATTCCTGAAGAAGTCGAGGTCTGAATCAGTTTTTATCAGAGTGAAATTCTTTATTCAAACTTAAGATGTGATACTGTTCGTGAGAATTAGAATATGCAAGCGTTTGCTAACAATTTCTTGAGCTTTAGGAGTTCAAATGCATAGATGTGGGAATCGTTGGAAGGCCTAGAGAAATTTCTACAATTTTCCTGCCGAGGTCCAGATAGAAATCGATCTCTATCTTTGTCACATTGCATTCATTAGTTGGTGACGTGTTGTTGTTCGTGACAGTCATACCTCTGTAGCGTCTGATGGCCATATAATGAGCTGTAGTTGTCCGAATTGTATGAAACCGGGGTCCTATTAAAGCTAATATCCATATACACAAGTTTCATGAAGACATCGAATTCTAATGCGGCCAGTAACAGGGTCAAAGAAGCATAATACGCTAACTGGTCAAAATGCTACGAGTTAAAATGCCTTGTGAATGTACCTAGTGGATAACCAAGCGCCTTAACTCATTCAAGAAGCGTCCAATGAAGCTAATCAAGCGTCTACTCAGAATGCAGAACATTATGATGGCGGAAGAAGTATTTTTGAATGAAGTATTAAGATATTTAAAGTCCAAGCTTGACCAGAAAATGAGGTACCCTTTTGAATAAAGTTCTGAAGCATCAAGTACTATAACAGAAGAAGACAAAATTTCTAGCAACCCTAATAGAAGAAAGACTAGAAAAGCGTGAACAATGACAAAAGTACTAAATCTGCATAAGCAAAAGCACGAAAGATTGAAGTCAAGCGCCTGTTGCCGAAAATCAAGCGTTTGAAACGTCGTATTTTGAGTTACGCTCGTCCAAATGAAGTGATCTTGGTTTGGTTAGAAAGAGAAGAGAAATACCTACATGATTCCTGAAGAAGTCGAGATCTGAATCAATCTTTATTTGAGTGAATTTCTTTTTTCAAGCTTGAGATGTGATAATGTTCGTGACATTAGAACATGCAAGCATTTGCTAACAATTTCTTGAGCTTTTGGAGTTCAAATGCATGGATCTTGGAATCGTTGGAAGGCTCAGAGAAATTTCTACAATTTTCTTGCCGAGGTCCAGAGAGAAATCGATCTCTATCATTGTCACATTGCATCCGTTAGTTGGTGACGTGATGTTGTTTCTGACAGTCATACCTATGTAGCGTCTGATGGCCATATAAGCTGTAGTTGTTTGAATTGTGTGAAACCAGGGTCCGATTAACGCTAATATCCATATACACAAGTTTCATGAAGACATCGAATTCTAATGCGGCCAGTAACAGGGTCAAAGAAGCATAATACGCTAACTGGTCAGAATGCTACGAGTTAAAATGCCTTGTGAATGTACCTAGTGGATAACCAAGCGCCATAACTCATTCAAAAAGCGTCCAGTGAAGCTAATCAAGAGTCTACTCAGAAGGCAGAACATTATGATGGCGGAAGAAGTATTTTTGAATGAAGTATTAAGATATTCAAAGTCCAAGCTTGACCAGAAAATGAGGTACCCTTTTCAATAAAGTTCTGAAGCATCAAGTACTGTAACAGAAGAAGACAAACTTTCTTGCAACCCTAATAAAAGAAAGACTAGAAAAGCTTGAACAAAGACAAAAGTACTAAATCTGCAGAACAAAAAACAATGAAGATTGAAGTCAAGCGCGTGTTGTCGACATTCAAGCGTTTGAGACGTCGTATTTTGAGGTACGCTCATGCAAATAAAGTGATCTGTGTATGGTTAGAAAGATAAGAGAAATACCTACATGATTCCTGAAGCAGTCAAGATCTAAATCAAACTTTATCTGAGTGAAATTCTTTATTCAAGCTTGAGATGTGATACTGTTCGTGCCAATCAGAACATGGAAGCGTCTGCTGGCCATTTCTTGAGCTTTAGGTGTTCAAAAGCATCGATATTGGTATCGCTGGAGGGCTCATAGAAATATCTGCAATTTTCATGGAGAGGTCAAGAGCGAAATCGATCTCTATCTTTGTCAAATTGCATCCGTAATTTGGTGACGTGATGTTGTTCCTAACTGTTCCTTTTTAGGGTTTGATGCCCATATGTTGAGCTGTAGTTGCCTGAATTGGAAGCAACCGGGGTCCGATCAAAGCTAATATCCATTTATACAACTTTCATGAAGACATCGAATCCAAATTCGGCCTGTAACATGGTCAAAGAAGCATAATACGCCAACCGGTTGGAATGCTACGTGTTAAACAGCCTTTTGAATGTGCCCAATCTATAACCAAGCGCCTTAACTCATTTAAGAAGCATCCAGTGAAGCTAATCAAGCATCTACTCGGAATACAGAATATTATGATGGCTAAATATGTAATTTTGAATGAAGTATTAAGATATTCAAATTCCAAGCTTGACCAGAAAATGAGGTACCCTTTTCAATAAGGTTCCGAAGCATCAAGTACTATAACAGAAGAAGACAAAATTTTTAGCAACCCTAGCAGAAGAAAGACTAGAAAAGCATGAAAAAGGACAAAAGTATAAAAGCTGCAAAACCAAAAACAACGAAGATTGAAGTCAACCGCCTGTTGCCGACAATCAAGCGTTTGAAACGTCGTATTTTGAGGTAAGCACATCCAAATGAAGTGATCTTGGTTTGGTTAGAAAGATAAGACAAATACCTAATTGATTCCTGAAGAAGTCGAGATCTGAATCAATTTTTATCAAAGTGAAATTCTTTATTCAAGCTTAAGATGTGATACAGTTTGTGACAATCAAAACATGCAAGCATTTGCTGACAATTTCTTGAGCTTTAGGAGTTCAAATGCATGGATCTTGGAATCGTTGGACGGCTCATAGAAATTTCTACAATTTTCTTGCCGAGGTCAAGAGAGAAATCGATCTCTATCTTTGTCACATTGCATCCGTTAGTTGGTGACGTGATGTTGTTCCTGACAGTCATACCTATGTAGCGTCTGATGGCCATATTATGAGTTGTAGTTGTCCGAATTGTATGAAACCGGGGTCGGATTAACGCTAATATCCATATACACAAGTTTCATGAAGACATCGAATTCTAATGCGGCCAGTAACAGGGTCAATGAAGCATAATACGCTAACTGGTCAGAATGCTACGAGTAAAAATGCCTTATGAATGTACCTAGTGGATAACCAAGCGCCTTAACTCTTTCAAGAAGCGTCCAGTGAAGCTAATCAAGCGTCTACTCAGAATGCAGAACATTATGAAGGCGAAAGAAGTATTTTTGAATGAAGTATTAAGATATTCAATGTCCAAGCTTGACCAGAAAATGAGGTACCCTTTTCAATACAGTTCTGAAGCATCAAGTACTGTAACGGAAAGAGACAAGATTTCTAGCAACCCTAACAGAATAAAGACTAGAAAAGCATGAACAAAGACAAAAGTACTAAATCTGTAAAAGTAAAAACACGGAAGATTGAAGTCAAGCGCCTGTTGTCGACCATCAAGCGTTTGAAACGTCGTATTTTGAGGTACGCTCGTCCAAATGAAGTGATCTTGGTTTGGTTACATAGATAAGAGAAATACCTACATGATTCCCGAAGAAGTCGAGATCTGAATCAATCTTTATCTGAGCCAAATTCTTTATTCAAGCTTGAGATGTGATACTGTTCGTGACAATCAAAACTTGCAAGCGTTTGCTAACAATTTCTTGAGCTTTAGGTGTTCAAATGCATCGATCTTGGTATCGTTGGAAGGCCCAGAGAAATATCTGTCGTTTTCATGCAGAGGTCAAGAGCGAAATCGATTTCTATCTTTGTCACATTGCATCCGTTAGTTGGTGACGTCATGTTGTTCCCGACAGTCATAACTTTGTAGCGTCAGATAACCACATATTGGGCTGTAGTTGTCTAAATTGTATGAAACCGGTGTCCGATTAAATCTAATATCCATATATACAAGTTTCATGAAGACATCGAATTCTAATGCGGCCAATAACAGGGTCAAAGAAGCATAATACGCTAACTGGTCGGAATGCTATGAGTTAAACAGCCTTGTGAATGTGCCTAATCTATAACCAAGCGCCTTCACTCTTTTAAGAAGCGTCCAGTGAAGCTAATCAAGCGTCTACTCGGAATACAGAACATTATGATGGCTGGATACGTAATTTTGAATGAAGTATTAAGATATTCATAGCACAAGCTTAACCAGAAAATGAGGTTCCCTTTTCAATAAATTCTGAAGCATCAAGTACTGCAACAGAAGAACACAAAATTATTAGCAACCTTAACAGAAGAAAGACTAGAAAAGCATGAACAAAGACAAAAGTACAAAAGCTACAAAATCAAAAACAACGAAGATTGAAGTCTAGCGCCTATTGCCGACAATTAAGCATTTGAAACGTCGTATTTTGAGGTATACTCATCCAAATGAAGTGATCTTGGTTTGGTTAGAAAGATAACAGAAATACCTACAGGATTCCTAAAGAAGTCGAGATCCGAATAAATCTTTATATGAGTGAAATTCTTTATTCAAGCTTGAGATGTGATACTGTTCGTGACAATCAGAACATGCAAGCGGTTGCTAACAATTTCTTGAGCTTTAGGTATTCAAATGCATCGATCTTGGTATCATTGGAAGGCCCAGAGAAATATCTGCAATTTTCATGCAGAGGTCAAGAGCGAAATCGATCTCTATCTTTGTTACATTGCATCCGTTACTTGGTGACGTCATGTTGTTCCTGACAGTCATATCTTTGTAGCGTCGGATGGCCACATATTGGGGCTGTAGTTGTCCGAATTGCATGAAACCGGTGTCCGATTAAATCTAACATCCATATATACAAGTTTCATGAAGACATCGAATTCTAATGCGGCTAGTAACAAGGTCAAAGAAGCATAATACGCTAACTGGTCGGAATGCTACAAGTTAAACAACCTTGTGAATGTGCCCAATCTATAACCAAGCGCCTTAACTCATTTAAGAAGCGTCCAGTGAAACTAATCAAGTGTCTACTTGGAATACAGAACATTATGATGGCTAAATATGTAATTTTGAATGAAGTATTAAGAAATTCAAAGGCCAAGCTTGACCAGAAAAAGAGGTACCCTTTTCAATAAAGTTCTGAAGCATCAAGTACTGCAACAGACAGAGACAAAATTTCTAGCAACCCTAACATAAGAAAGACAAGAAAAGCGTGAACAAAGACAAAAGTACTAAATCTGCAAAAGAAAAAACACGGAAGATTGAAGTCAAGCGCCTGTTGCCGACAATCAAGCGTTTGAAACGTCGTATTTTGTGGTACGCTCATCCAAATGAAGTGATCTTGGTTTGGTTAGAAAGATAAAAGAAATGCCTAAATGATTCCTGAAGAAGTCGATATCTGAATCGATCTTTATCTGAGTGAAATTCTTTATTCAAGCAAAAGATGTGAGACTATTCGTGACACAATCAGAACATGCAAGCGTTTGCTGACAATTTCTTGAGCTTTAGGAGTTCAAATGCATAGATCTTGGTATCGTTGGAAGGCTCAGAGAAATTCCTACAATTTTCATGCCGAGGTCAAGAAAAAATCGTTCTCTATCTTTGTCACATTGCATCCGTTAGTTGGTGACGTGATGTTGTTCCGGACAGTCATACCTTTGTAGCGTCTGATGGCCATATAATGAGCTGTAGTTGTCCGAATTGTATGAAACTGGGGTCCGATTGAATCTAATATCCATATATACAAGTTTCATGAAGACATCGAATTCTAATGTGGCCAGTAACAGGGTTAAAGAGGCATAATATGCAAACTGGTCAGAATGTTACGAGTTAAAATGCCTTGTGAATGTGCCTAGTGGATAACCAAGCGCCTTACCTTATTCAAGAAGTGTCCAGTGAAGCTAATCAAGCGACGACCAAGAATGCAGAACATTATGATGGCTGAAGAAGTATTTTTGAATGAAGTATTAAGAAATTCAAAGGCCAAGCTTGACCAGAAAAAGAGGTACCCTTTTCAATACAGTTCTGAAGCATCAAGTACTGTAACATAAAGAGACAAAATTTCTAGCAACCCTAATAGAAGAAAGACTAGAAAAGCATGAACAAAGACAAAAGTACTAAATCTGCAAAAGTAAAAACACGGAAGATTGAAGTCAAGCGCCTGTTGTCGACCATCAAGTGTTTGAAACGTCGTATTTTGAGGTACGCTCGTCCAAATGAAGTGATCTTGGTTTGGTTAGATAGATAAGAGAAATACCTACATGATTCCCGAAGAAGTCGAGATCTGAATCAATCTTTATCTGAGCCAAATTCTTTATTCAAGCTTGAGATATGATACTGTTCGTGATAATCAAAACTTGCAAGCGTTTGCTAACAATTTCTTGAGCTTTAGGTGTTCAAATGCATCGATCTTAGTATCATTGGAAGGCCCAGAGAAATATCTGCAGTTTTCATGCAGAGGTCAAGAGAGAAATCGATCTCTATCTTTGTCACATTGCATCCGTTAGTTGGTGACGTCATGTTGTTCCTGACAGTCATATCTTTGTAGCGTCAGATAACCACATATTGGGCTGTAGTTGTCTAAATTTTATGAAACCGGTGTCCGATTAAATCTAATATCCATATATACAAGTTTCATGAAGACATCGAATTCTAATGCGGCCAATAACAGGGTCAAAGAAGCATAATACGCTAACTGGTCGGAATGCTACGAGTTAAACAGCCTTGTGAATGTTCCTAATCTATAACCAAGCGCCTTAACTCTTTTAAGAAGCGTCCAGTGAAGCTAATCAAGCGTCTACTCGGAATACAGAACATTATGATGGCTGGATGCGTAATTTTGAATGAAGTATTAAGATATTCATAGCACAAGCTTAACCAGAAAATGAGGTTCCCTTTTCAATAAATTCTGAAGCATCAAGTACTGTAACAGAAGAACACAAAATTATTAGCAACCTTAACAGAAGAAAGACTAGAAAAGCATGAACAAAGACAAAAGTACAAAAGCTGCAAAATCAAAAACAACGAAGATTGAAGTCTAGCGCCTATTGCCGACAATTAAGCGTTTGAAACTTCGTATTTTGAGGTATGCTCATCCAAATGTAGTGATCTTGGATTGGTTAGAAAGATAACAGAAATACCTACAGGATTCCTAAAGAAGTGGAGATCCGAATCAATCTTTATATGAGTGAAATTCTTTATTCAAGCTTGAGATGTGATACTGTTCGTGACAATCAGAACATGCAAGCGGTTGCTAACAATTTCTTGAGCTTTAGATTTTCAAATGCATCGATCTTGGTATCGTTGGAAGGCCCAGAGAAATATCTGCAATTTTCATGCAGCGGTCAAGAGCGAAATCGATCTCTATCTTTGTCAAATTGCATCCGTAATTTGGTGACGTGATGTTGTTCTTGACTGTCATACCTTTGTAGGGTCTGATGCCCATATATTGAGCTGTATTTGTCGGAATTGAATAAACCGTGGTCCGATTAAAGCTAATATCCATATATACAAGTTTCATGAAGACATTGAATCCTAATTCGGCCTGTAACATGGTCAAAGAAGCATAATACTCTAACTGGTTGGAATGCTACAAGTTAAACAGCCTTTTGAATGTGCCCAATCTATAACCAAGCGCCTTAACCCATTTAAGAAGCGTCCAGTGCAGCTAATCAAGCGTCTACTCGGAATACAGAACATTATGATGGCTGAATATGTAATTTTGAATGAAGTATTAAGATATTCAAGTCCAAGCTTGACTAGAAAATGAGGTACACTTTTCAATAAAGTTCTGAAGCATCAAGTACTGTAACAGAAGAAGACAAAATTTTTAGCAACCTTAACAGAATAAAGACTAGAAAATCATGAAAAAAGACAAAAGTACAAAATTTGCAAAACCAAAAACAACGAAGATTGAAGTCAAGTGCCTGTTGCCGACAATCAAGAACGTCGTATTTTGTGGTACGCTCATCCAAATGAAGTGATCTTGGTTTGTTTACAAAGATAAGAGAAATACCTAAATGATTCCTGAAGAAGTCGAAATCTGAATCGATCTTTATCTGAGTGAAATTCTTTATTCAAACTTAAGATGTGTGACTGTTCGTGACAATCAGAACATACAAGCGTTTGCGGACAATTTCTTGAGCTTTAGGAGTTCAAATGCATAGATCTTGGTATCGTTGTAAGGCTCAGAGAAATTTTTGCAATTTTCAAGCCTAGGTCAAGAGAGAAATCGATCTCTATCTTTGTCACATTGCATCGGTTAGTTGGTGACGTGATGTTGTTCCTGACTGTCATACCTTTGTAGCGCCTAATGGCCATATATTGAGCGGTAGTTGTCCGAATTGTATGAAACCGGGGTCCGATTAAAGCTAATATCCATATATACAAGTTTCATGAAGACATCGAATTCTAATGCGGTCAGTAACAGGGTCAAAGAAGCATAATACGCTAACTGGTCAGAATTCTACGAGTTAAACTGCCTTATGAATGTGCCTAGTAGCTAACCAAACGCCTTACCTTATTCAAGAAGCGTCCAGTGAAGCTAATCAAGCGTCTACTCCGAATGCAGAGCATTATGATGGCGGAAGAACTATTTTTGAATGAAGTATTAAGAAATTCAAAGGCCAAGCTTCACGAGAAAAAGAGGTACCCTTTTCAATGCAGTTTTGATGCATCAAGTACTGTAACAGAAAGAGACAAAATTTCTAGCAACCCTAATAGAAGAAAGAGTAGAAAATCGTGAACAAAGACAAAAGTACTAAATCTGCAAAAGCAAAAACAAGGAAGATTGAAGTCAAGCGCCTGTTGCCGACAATCAAGCGTTTGAAACGTCGTATTTTGAGGTACGCTCGTCCAAATGAAGTGATCTTGGTTTGGTTAGATAGATAAGAGAAATGCCTACATGATTCCTAAAGAAGTCGAGATCTGAATCGATCTTTATCTGAGTGAAATTCTTTACTCAAGCTTGAGATGTGATACTGTTCGTGACAATCAAAACTTGCAAGCGTTTGCTAACAATTTCTTGAGCTTTAGGTGTTCAAATGCATCGATCTTGGTATCGTTGGAAGGCCCAGAGAAATATCTACGATTTTCATGCAGAGGTCAAGAGCGAAATCGATCTCTATCTTTGTCACATTGCATCCGTTAGTTGGTGACGTCATATTGTTCCTGACAGTCATATCTTTGTAACGTCGGATAGCCACATATTGGGCTGTAGTTGTCCGAATTGTATGAAACCGGTGTCCGATTAAACCTAATATCCATATATACAAGTTTCATGAAGACATCGAATTCTAACGCGGCCAGTAACAGGGTCAAAGAAGCATAATACGCTAACTCGTCCAAATGCTACAAGTTGAACAGCCTTGTGAATGTGCCCAATCTATAACCAAGCGCCTTAACTCATTTAAGAAGCATCCAGTGAAGCTAATCAAGCGTCTACTCGGAATACAGAACATTATGATGGCTGCATACGTAATTTTGAATGAAGTATTAAGATATTCATAGCACAAGCTTGACCAGAAAATGAGGTTCCCTTTTCCATAAAATTCTGAAGGATCAAGTACTGTAACAGAAGAACACAAAATTATTAGCAACCTTAAGAGAAGAAAGACTAGAAAAGCATGAACAAAGACAAAAGTACAAAAGCTGCAAAATCAAAAACAACGAAGATTGAAGTCTGGTGCCTGTTACCGACAATCAAGCGTTTGAAATGTCGTATTTTGAGGTATGCTCATCGAAATGAAGTGAGCTTGGTTTGGTTAGAAAGATAACAGAAATACCTACATGATTTCTGAAGAAGTCGATATCTGAATCAATCTTTATCTGAGTGAAATTCTTTATTCAAGCTTGAGATGTGATAATGTTCGTGACAATTACAACATGCAAGCGCTTGCTAACAATTTCTTGAGCTTTCGGTGTTCAAATGCATCGATCTTGGTATCGTTGGAAGGCCCGGAGAAATATCTATAATTTTCATGCAATGGTCAAGAGCGTAATCGATCTCTATCTTTGTCACATTGCATCCGTTAGTTGGTGACGTCATGTTGTTCCTGACAGTCATATCTTTGTAGCGTCGGATGGCCATATATTGGGCTGTTGTTGTCCGAATTGTATGAAACCGATGTCCGATTGAATCTAATATCCATATATACAAGTTTCATGAAAATATCGAATTCTGATGCGGCCAATAACAAAGCATAATACGCTAACTGGTCAGAATGCTACGAGTTAAAATGCCAATTACAGGGTCAAAGAGGCATAATACGCTAACTGGTAAGAATGCTACGAGTTAAAATGCCTTGTGAATGTGCCTAGTGGATAACCAAGCGCCTTAATCATTCAAGAAGCGTCCAGTGAAGCTAATCAAGCGTCTACTTAGAATGCAGAACATTATGATGGCTGAAGAAGTATTTTTGAATGAAGTATTAAGAAATTCAAAGGCCAAGCTTGACCAGAAAAAGAGGTACCCTTTTCAATACAGTTCTGAAGCATCAAGTACTGTAACATAAAGAGACAAAATTTCTAGCAACCCTAACAGAAGAAAGACTAGAAAAGCATGAACAAAGACAAAAGTACTAAATCTGCAAAAGTAAAAACACGGAAGATTGAAGTCAAGCGCCTGTTGTCGACCATCAAGTGTTTGAAACGTCGTATTTTGAGGTACGCTCGTCCAAATGAAGTGATCTTGGTTTGGTTAGATAGATAAGAGAAATACCTACATGATTCCCGAAGAAGTCGAGATCTGAATCAATCTTTATCTGAGCCAAATTCTTTATTCAAGCCTGAGATGTGATACTGTTCGTGATAATCAAAACTTGCAAGCGTTTGCTAACAATTTCTTGAGCTTTAGGTGTTCAAATGCATCGATCTTGGTATCATTGGAAGGCCCAGAGAAATATCTGCAGTTTTCATGCAGAGGTCAAGAGAGAAATCGATCTCTATCTTTGTCACATTGCATCCGTTAGTTGGTGACGTCATGTTGTTCCTGACAGTCATATCTTTGTAGCGTCAGATAACCACATAATGGGCTGTAGTTGTCTAAATTTTATGAAACCGGTGTCCGATTAAATCTAATATCCATATATACAAGTTTCATGAAGACATCGAATTCTAATGCGGCCAATAACAGGGTCAAAGAAGCATAATACGCTAACTGGTCGGAATGCTACGAGTTAAACAGCCTTGTGAATGTTCCTAATCTATAACCAAGCGCCTTAACTCTTTTAAGAAGCGTCCAGTGAAGCTAATCAAGCGTCTACTCGGAATACAGAACATTATGATGGCTGGATGCGTAATTTTGAATGAAGTATTAAGATATTCATAGCACAAGCTTAACCAGAAAATGAGGTTCCCTTTTCAATAAATTCTGAAGCATCAAGTACTGTAACAGAAGAACACAAAATTATTAGCAACCTTAACAGAAGAAAGACTAGAAAAGCATGAACAAAGACAAAAGTACAAAAGCTGCAAAATCAAAAACAACGAAGATTGAAGTCTAGCGCCTATTGCCGACAATTAAGCGTTTGAAACTTCGTATTTTGAGGTATGCTCATCCAAATGTAGTGATCTTGGATTGGTTAGAAAGATAACAGAAATACCTACAGGATTCCTAAAGAAGTGGAGATCCGAATCAATCTTTATATGAGTGAAATTCTTTATTCAAGCTTGAGATGTGATACTGTTCGTGACAATCAGAACATGCAAGCGGTTGCTAACAATTTCTTGAGCTTTAGATATTCAAATGCATCGATCTTGGTATCGTTGGAAGGCCCAGAGAAATATCTGCAATTTTCATGCAGCGGTCAAGAGCGAAATCGATCTCTATCTTTGTCAAATTGCATCCGTAATTTGGTGACGTGATGTTGTTCTTGACTGTCATACCTTTGTAGGGTCTGATGCCCATATATTGAGCTGTATTTGTCGGAATTGAATAAACCGTGGTCCGATTAAAGCTAATATCCATATATACAAGTTTCATGAAGACATTGAATCCTAATTCGGCCTGTAACATGGTCAAAGAAGCATAATACTCTAACTGGTTGGAATGCTACAAGTTAAACAGCCTTTTGAATGTGCCCAATCTATAACCAAGCGCCTTAACCCATTTAAGAAGCGTCCAGTGCAGCTAATCAAGCGTCTACTCGGAATACAGAACATTATGATGGCTGAATATGTAATTTTGAATGAAGTATTAAGATATTCAAGTCCAAGCTTGACTAGAAAATGAGGTACACTTTTCAATAAAGTTCTGAAGCATCAAGTACTGTAACAGAAGAAGACAAAATTTTTAGCAACCTTAACAGAATAAAGACTAGAAAATCATGAAAAAAGACAAAAGTACAAAATTTGCAAAACCAAAAACAACGAAGATTGAAGTCAAGTGCCTGTTGCCGACAATCAAGAACGTCGTATTTTGTGGTACGCTCATCCAAATGAAGTGATCTTGGTTTGTTTACAAAGATAAGAGAAATACCTAAATGATTCCTGAAGAAGTCGAAATCTGAATCGATCTTTATCTGAGTGAAATTCTTTATTCAAACTTAAGATGTGTGACTGTTCGTGACAATCAGAACATACAAGCGTTTGCGGACAATTTCTTGAGCTTTAGGAGTTCAAATGCATAGATCTTGGTATCGTTGTAAGGCTCAGAGAAATTTTTGCAATTTTCAAGCCTAGGTCAAGAGAGAAATCGATCTCTATCTTTGTCACATTGCATCGGTTAGTTGGTGACGTGATGTTGTTCCTGACTGTCATACCTTTGTAGCGCCTAATGGCCATATATTGAGCGGTAGTTGTCCGAATTGTATGAAACCGGGGTCCGATTAAAGCTAATATCCATATATACAAGTTTCATGAAGACATCGAATTCTAATGCGGTCAGTAACAGGGTCAAAGAAGCATAATACGCTAACTGGTCAGAATTCTACGAGTTAAACTGCCTTATGAATGTGCCTAGTGGCTAACCAAACGCCTTACCTTATTCAAGAAGCGTCCAGTGAAGCTAATCAAGCGTCTACTCCGAATGCAGAGCATTATGATGGCGGAAGAACTATTTTTGAATGAAGTATTAAGAAATTCAAAGGCCAAGCTTCACGAGAAAAAGAGGTACCCTTTTCAATGCAGTTTTGATGCATCAAGTACTGTAACAGAAAGAGACAAAATTTCTAGCAACCCTAATAGAAGAAAGAGTAGAAAATCGTGAACAAAGACAAAAGTACTAAATCTGCAAAAGCAAAAACAAGGAAGATTGAAGTCAAGCGCCTGTTGCCGACAATCAAGCGTTTGAAACGTCGTATTTTGAGGTACGCTCGTCCAAATGAAGTGATCTTGGTTTGGTTAGATAGATAAGAGAAATGCCTACATGATTCCTAAAGAAGTCGAGATCTGAATCGATCTTTATCTGAGTGAAATTCTTTACTCAAGCTTGAGATGTGATACTGTTCGTGACAATCAAAACTTGCAAGCGTTTGCTAACAATTTCTTGAGCTTTAGGTGTTCAAATGCATCGATCTTGGTATCGTTGGAAGGCCCAGAGAAATATCTACGATTTTCATGCAGAGGTCAAGAGCGAAATCGATCTCTATCTTTGTCACATTGCATCCGTTAGTTGGTGACGTCATATTGTTCCTGACAGTCATATCTTTGTAACGTCGGATAGCCACATATTGGGCTGTAGTTGTCCGAATTGTATGAAACCGGTGTCCGATTAAACCTAATATCCATATATACAAGTTTCATGAAGAAATCGAATTCTAACGCGGCCAGTAACAGGGTCAAAGAAGCATAATACGCTAACTCGTCCAAATGCTACAAGTTGAACAGCCTTGTGAATGTGCCCAATCTATAACCAAGCGCCTTAACTCATTTAAGAAGCATCCAGTGAAGCTAATCAAGCGTCTACTCGGAATACAGAACATTATGATGGCTGCATACGTAATTTTGAATGAAGTATTAAGATATTCATAGCACAAGCTTGACCAGAAAATGAGGTTCCCTTTTCCATAAAATTCTGAAGGATCAAGTACTGTAACAGAAGAACACAAAATTATTAGCAACCTTAAGAGAAGAAAGACTAGAAAAGCATGAACAAAGACAAAAGTACAAAAGCTGCAAAATCAAAAACAACGAAGATTGAAGTCTGGTGCCTGTTGCCGACAATCAAGCGTTTGAAATGTCGTATTTTGAGGTATGCTCATCCAAATGAAGTGAGCTTGGTTTGGTTAGAAAGATAACAGAAATACCTACATGATTTCTGAAGAAGTCGATATCTGAATCAATCTTTATCTGAGTGAAATTCTTTATTCAAGCTTGAGATGTGATAATGTTCGTGACAATTAGAACATGCAAGCGCTTGCTAACAATTTCTTGAGCTTTAGGTGTTCAAATGCATCGATCTTGGTATCGTTGGAAGGCCCGGAGAAATATCTATAATTTTCATGCAATGGTCAAGAGCGTAATCGATCTCTATCTTTGTCACATTGCATCCGTTAGTTGGTGACGTCATGTTGTTCCTGACAGTCATATCTTTGTAGCGTCGGATGGCCATATATTGGGCTGTTGTTGTCCGAATTGTATGAAACCGATGTCCGATTGAATCTAATATCCATATATACAAGTTTCATGAAGATATCGAATTCTGATGCGGCCAATAACAAAGCATAATACGCTAACTGGTCAGAATGCTACGAGTTAAAATGCCAATTACAGGGTCAAAGAGGCATAATACGCTAACTGGTCAGAATGCTACGAGTTAAAATGCCTTGTGAATGTGCCTAGTGGATAACCAAGCGCCTTAACTCATTCAAGAAGCGTCCAGTGAAGCTAATCAAGCGTCTACTTAGAATGCAAAACAATATGATGGCGGAAGAACTATTTTTGAATGAAGTATTAAGATATTCAAAGTCCAAGATTGACCAGAAAAAGAGGTACTCTTTTCAATACAGTTCTGAATCATCAAGTACTGTAACATAAGAAGACAAAATTTCTAGCAACCCTAACTGAAGAAAGACTAGAAAAGCGTGAACAAAGACAAAAGTACTAAATTAGCAAAAGCAAAAACAAGAAAGATTGAAGTCAAGAGCCAGTTGCCGACAATCATGCCTTTGAAACGTCGTATTTTGAGGTACGCAGGTCCAAATGAAGTGATCTTTGTTTGGTTAGAATGATAAGAGAAATAACTACATGATTCCTGAAGAAGTCGAGATCTGATCAATCTTTATCTGAGTGAAATTATTTATTCAAGCTTGAGATGTGATACTGTTCGTGAAAATCAGAGCATGCAAGTGTCTGTGATAATTTCTTGAGCTTTAGGTGTTCAAATGCATCGATATTGGTATCACTGGAAGGCTCAGAGAAATATTTGCAATTTTCATGCAGAGGTCAAGAGCGAAATCGATCTCTATCTTTGTCAAATTGCATCCGTAATTTGGTGACGTGATGTTGTTCCTGACTGTCATACCTTTATAGGGTCTAATGCCCATATATTGAGCTATAATTGTCCGAATTGGATGAAACCGGTGTCTGATTAAAACTAATATCCATATATACAAGTTTCATGAAGACATCGAATCCTAATTCGGCCTGTAACAGGGTCAAAGAAGCATAATACTCTAATTGGTCGGAATGCTGCGAGTTAAACAGCCGTTGGAATGTGCCCAATCTATAACCAAGCGCCTTAACTCATTTAAGAAGCGTCCAATGAAGCTCATCAAGCGTCTACTCGGAATACAGAACATTATGATGGCTCAATATGTAATTTTGAATGAAGTATTAAGATATTCAAATTCCAAGCTTGACCAGAAAATGAGGTACCCTTTTCAATAAAGTTCTGAAGCATCAAGTACTGTAATGGAAGAAGACAAAATTTTTACCAACCTTAACAGAAGAAAGACAAGAAAAGGATGAACAAAGACAAAAGTACAAAAGTAGCAAAGCCAAAAACAACGAAGATTGAAGTCAAGCGCCTGTTGCCGACAATCAAGCGTTCGAAATGTCGTATTTTAAGTTACGCTCATCCAAATGAAGTGATCTTGGTTTGGGTACAAAGATAAGAGAAATACCTACATGATTCCTGAAGAAGTCGAGATCCGAATCAATCTTTATCTGAGTGAAATTCTTTATTCAAGCTTGAGATGTGATACTGTTCGTGACAATCAGAACATGCAAGAGTTTGCTAATAATTTCTTGAGCTTTAGGTGTTCAAATGCATCGATCTTGGTATCGTTGGAAGGCCCAGAGAAATATATGCAATTTTCATGCAGACGTTAAGAGCGAAATCGATCTCTATCTTTGTCATATTGTATCCGTTAGTTGGTGACGTCATGTTGTTCCTGACAATCATATCTCTGTAGCGTTGGATGGCCATATATTGGCCTGTAGTTGTCCGAATTGTATGAAACCGGTGTCCGATTAAATCTAATATCCATATATACAAGTTTCATGAAGACATCGAATTCTAATGCGGCCAGTAACAGGGTCAAAGAAGCACAATACATTAGCTGGTCAGAATGCAACGAGTTAAAATACCTTGTGAATGTGCCTAGTGGATAACCAAGCGCCTTACCTTATTCAAGAAGTGTCTAGTGAAGCTAATCAAACGTCTACTCGGAATGCAGAACATTATGATGGCAAAAGAAGTATTTTTGATTGAAGTATTAAGAAATTCAAAGTCCAAGTTTGACCAGAAAAAGAGGTACCCTTTTCAATACAGTTCTGAATCATCAAGTACTGTAACATAAGAAGACAAAATTTCTAGACAACCCTAACAGAAGAAAGACTAGAAAAGCGTGGACAAAGGCAAAAGTACTAAATCTGCAAAAGCAAAAACACGGAAGATTGAAGTCAAGAGCCAGTTGCCGACAATCAAGCCTTTAAAACGTCGTATTTTGAGGTACGCACGTCCAAATGAAGTGATCTTGGTTTGGTTAGAATGATAAGAGAAATACCTACATGATTCCTGAAGAAGTCGAGATCCAAATCAATCTTTATCTAAGTGGAATTCTTTATTCAAGCTTGAGATGTGATACTGTTCATGACAATCAGAACATGCAAGAGTTTGCTAGTAATTTCTTGAGATTTAGGTGTTCAAATGCATCGATCTTGGTATCGTTGGAAGGCCCAGAGAAATATATGCAATTTTCATGCAGACGTTAAGAGCGAAATCGATCTCTATCTTCGTGATATTATATCCGTTAGTTGGTGACGTCATGTTGTTCCTGACAATCATATCTCTGTAGCGTTGGATGGCCATATATTGGCCTGTAGTTGTCCGAATTGTATGAAACCGGTGTTCGATTAAATCTAATATCCATATATACAAGTTTCATGAAGACATCAAATTCTAATGCGGCCAGTAACAGGGTCAAAGATGCACAATACCCTAGCTGGTCAGAATGCAACGAGTTAAAATACCTTGTGAATGTGCCTAGTGGATAACCAAGCGCCTTACCTTATTCAAGAAGTGTCTAGTGAAGCTAATCAAACGTCTACTCAGAATGCAGAACATTATGATGGCAAAAGAAGTATTTTTGATTGAAGTATTAAGAAATTCAAAGTCCAAGTTTGACCAGAAAAAGAGGTACCCTTTTCAATACAGTTCTGAATCATCAAGTACTGTAACATAAGAAGACAAAATTTCTAGACAACCCTAACAGAAGAAAGACTAGAAAAGCGTGGACAAAGGCAAAAGTACTAAATCTGCAAAAGCAAAAACACGGAAGATTGAAGTCAAGAGCCAGTTGCCGACAATCAAGCCTTTAAAACGTCGTATTTTGAGGTACGCACGTCCAAATGAAGTGATCTTGGTTTGGTTAGAATGATAAGAGAAATACCTACATGATTCCTGAAGAAGTCGAGATCTGAAACAATCTTTATCTGAGTGAAATCCTTTATTCAAGCTTGAGATGTGCTACAGTTCGTCACAATCAGAACATGCAAGCATTTGTTAACAATTTCTTGAGATTTAGGTGTTCAAATGCATCGATCTTGGTATCGTTGGAAGGCCCATAGAAATTTCTACAATTTTCAAGCCGAGGTCGAGATAGAAATCGATCTCTATCTTTGTCACATTGCATCCGTTAGTTGGTGACATGATGTTGTTCCTAACTGTCATACCTTTGTAGCGCCTGATGGCCATGTATTGAGCTGTAGTTGTCCGAATTGTATGAAACCGGGGTCCGATTAAAGCTAATATCCATATATACAAGTTTCATGAAGACATCGAATTCTAATGCGGCCAGTAACAGGGTCAAAGAAGCATAATACGCTAACTGGTCAGAATGCTACGACTTAAAATGCCTTGTGAATGTGCCTAGTGGTTAACCAAACGCCTTACCTTTTTCAAGAAGTATCCAATGAAGCTAATCAAGCGTCTACTCAGAATGCAAAACATTATGATGGCTGAAGAAGTATTTTTGAATGAAGTATTAAGAAATTCAAAGTCCAAGCTTGACCAGAAAAAGAGGTACCCTTTTCAATACAGTTCTGAATCATCAAGTACTGTAACATAAGACAAAATTTCTAGCAACCCTAATAGAAGAAAGACTAGAAAAGCGTGAACAAAGGCAAAAGTACTAAATCTGCAAAAGCAAAAACACGGAAGATTGAAGTCAAGAGCCTGTTGCCGACAATCAAGCATTTGAAACGTCGTATTTTGAGGTACGCACGTCCAAATGAAGTGATCTTGATTTGCTTAGGAAGATAAGAGAAATACCTACATGATTCCTGAAGAAGTCGAGATCTGAATCAATCTTTATCTGAGTGAAATTGTTTATTCAAGCTTGAGATGTGATACTGTTCATGACATTTAGAACCTGCAAGCGTCTGCTGACAATTTCTTGAGCTTTAGGTGTTCAAAAGCATCGATATTGGTATCGCTAGAAGACTCAGAGAAATATCTGCAATTTTCATAAAGAGGTCAAGAGCGAAATCATCTCTATCTTTGTCAAATTGCATCCGTAATTTGGTGACGTGATGTTGTTCCTGACTGTCATACCTTTGTAGGGTCTGATGCCCATATATTGAGCTGTATTTGTCCAAATTGGATGAAACCTGCGTCTGATTAAAACTAATATTCGTATATACAAGTTTCATGAAGACATCGAATCCTAATTCGGCCTGTAACAGGGTCAAAGAAGCATAATAAGCTAATTGGTCGGAATGTTACGAGTTAAACAGCCTTGTGAATGTGCCCAATCTATAACCAAATGCCTTAACTCATTTAAGAAGCGTCCGGTTGATATAAGCCAAGGGGGGGCAATTCAAGTTTGCAACAAGAGGAGGTCAAACCATTCAAGTCCAAGTGACCTTATGCCTTGTTTTGATTGTAACTTGTTCTCTGATAATTCGATTTCTGTGTTCTTGGTTTCATTGGAAAGCTAAGTAAATTTTCTACAAGTTGCATTTGAACCATCAAGACCTAATTCGACCTCTATCATGAATAAAATACCGTTATAAGTTAAGCACGAAATTCTGGACGGATTTTACCAATTTTGCTTTAGGCTTTGTGGAGGAATCTTTTGGCTTGCATGCCAAAAGTAACTCCTTGTAGTTATGAGTCATCTTTATTTGTTGGTTTTTATTAGAATGGTTATGTTTTTAGGAAGCCACTTATTGTTGTCATCATTTCACCAATTAGTGGCATATTCATGATAGTTATTAGGGGGGTTATGGAATCTTAGGATGACTTGTGTAAGTGATGACAACCAAATTAGTGGGTTGCCTTGGTGATGATCTTAGGTTGAATTATCAAGCACAATTGGTTAGACTACCAATGAAACTTAGGAAAAACAAGTAGTGTTCAATTCAAGAAAGAAAGAAACAAGAAAATGGATGGAGATGAGAATGGGGGAGAGGCGCCACAAATCCAAGGGGATTTGATAAGCCTAGTGAAGATCGCCACAAAAGTCTTGGACTCTTGATAAGATCAAGGGGGTGGCTCAATCAAGAACCTTAGAGAGACAATACCCTCACAATTGGATTCAATCCAAAATCAACTTCTTAGTTAGTTTTTACTCATCATAGAATTCAAATACATATAGGCTTTTAGGGAGTTGCATGAAGATGCAACTAAGGGTCAACATGAAGTGAATTAACTACCCCTCATAAAACTAGCAAATATCCACTAAAAGTAATAAAAAGAACTAATTATCCACCAAGAGGCTATTTAACTTAACTTTTTATCTTTCCAAGAAGTTACCTAGGCATGCAAGCCAAAGGTTATCCTCCTTTACTCTACCAATTTCGTGCTCCCCTTTTAATGGGTCTTAGCCCAACTTAATGTAACCCACTTATCATAGAAATCAAAGTATTTTCGTCCAGGAATTTGTCTTCAACTTGCAGCACATTTTCCACCATGATAGATGCCGAATTTGGTCAAGAATCATGAAATATAATTTGTAGAACATTTTTTTTATCTTTCTAACACATCAAGAAACACATCATTCGGACTTGTGTAGCTCCTAATTCATCCAAAACAAGACAGACGAGTAATTTTCAATAAAAATAAGAATTTTTCCAAATACCAATTTTGTTCTTCCTTTTTCATTTTGGGCTTCATAATTCTTGCCAAGGGTGTCCATTCTAGATTCACATCATTCCCTCCCTCTTCAAGAGAATTCGACCTCGAATTTCTAGCTCCAATATCTCCAGGGTCGAAAATAAGTATAAAGAACTCATCACATGTTACTTCCACATTAGAGAAATTTTGAAGTTTGTTGGAAGGATTGGCTTGCTCCTCTTTTCTTTTGGTTTCCAAGGCATAATTATCTTTACCAAAGTCACAAAAGGTAATCACCTCTTGAAGAGTTTCTCCTTGATTCACTTTCTTTTCTTCATGACCTAAGGAAGAAATGTTAGGCAAAGAAACAAAAATAAGAAGAATCCCAACACTTGAATCCACAAGCCAACTTAGAAGAAAGGATTAGAGTAGTTGAAGGCCATGACTTCTCTAATGATTCTATGGAATTGGTCATTGCTTCTTCAAGTACAATGGTTGTTGTGCAATCATCCTTTGAAATTTTATCCTCAACCTCCTTCACAATAGAATCAACAAAACATGGAAAAATGTTAGGATTACAACAAGTATCCATGATGACTTCCTTCACCAATATCTCTTTTCCCTCTCCCTCTCTTGCACTACTCTCTTTTTCATTGACCTCATTTTCTAGTCTTCTCTCAACATGGACCTCACTCTCTTCAATCTTTTCTTTCAATTTCTCCTTTTCACTCAAGGCTTTCTCTTTTTCTCTCAAGGCTTTACTTTGTTTTCTTGCCTCTTTCCTCATTTTTCTTTCATGAAGATACTTCACATATTCTAGATCCATCAAAAAATCTCTTTGATAAATCCAATATGCCCTTGTAGGTGGTGGTGTTTCTCCCATTGTTTTAGAGCTTGCTATATAAAAAACTATATATATTTATATATATATATATATATATATATATATATATATATATATATATATATATATATATATATAAAAATTGATAAAAGACAATCAATTCAACCCAAACCTAAGCTTTGATACCACTTGATGACAACCAAATTAGTGGGTTGCCTTGATGATGATCTTAGGTTGAATTATCAAGCACAATTGGTTAGGCTACCAATGAAACTTAGGAAAAACAAGTAGTGTTCAATTCAAGAAAGAAAGAAACAAGAAAATGGATGGAGATGAGAATGGGGGAGAGGCGCCACAAATCCAAGGGGATTTGATAAGCCTAGTGAAGATCGCCACAAAAGTCTTGGACTCTTGATAAGATCAAGGGGGTGGCTCAATCAAGAACCTTAGAGAGACAATACCCTCACAATTGGATTCAATCCAAAATCAACTTCTTAGTTAGTTTTTACTCATCATAGAATTCAAATACATATAGGCTTTTAGGGAGTTGCATGAAGATGCAACTAAGGGTCACCATGAAGTGAATTAACTACCCCTCATAAAACTAGCAAATATCCACTAAAACTAATAAAAAGAACTAATTATCCACCAAGAGGCTATTTAACTTAACTTTTTATCTTTCCAAGAAGTTACCTAGGCATGCAAGCTGATATGATCCAAATCCGGACCGCCTTGAAGTTTCAAGAAAAGGAATGGATATTGACGCCACACTCAAGATGTAGGTGAGAAGGTGAGTGATAAGTCATGTGTTTGATCGCCACAAGTTGCCTTGATAAGATCGGATTTAGTTCTTTTACCCAAGAACCCAAGGGAAGCTCTCGCAATAGAGAAAACTCTTTAATTTCATTATCAAAAACTCATATGAGTAGTACATGAGTTCCCTATTTATATGCTAAGCTTAAACTCTTGAGATACTAGGAATAAATTCCCACTACCATGCATTTACCTAGAAAGTAAGCATAAACATGATAATAAATCCCCACTAGCCACTATAATGACTTAGAGCACGACTAGGAAGTATTTAGTGAGGCTAGGAGGATGCAAAAGGTCATCATAAAAATCATCCTAAAAATTAGTACGAAATTAAAAATAAAATGATAAAAATTGGACTTAATTATTATCTAATAAACCCACTACTAATTAAGAGTCCACTAATCAACCCATGAATGCTTCTTCTCAGGTGAATTGGGCTTTCCATTATGTTGTCTTCAAGATGGACTCAAAGCATCTTCATCAAATTATTGAACCGGATCAAAGGAAACTTGAACCGGATCTGAATATGCTTCTTTCCACATGCTTAATGAATTCATGATCACATCATTCTCTCCTTCTTCAACAGGATTTGTCCTCAAATCTTCATAATATTCTTCATCTATAAACTTGGACTTCAGATACCTCTCTTTGTATGAATGAGACCACAAATTTCCTGGATCAAAGACTAGTCTTGCTTCCTCAATGTGAGTGTCATTCACCTCATCATAATAATTAAGATCAGAATCAATAAATAATTTACCAACATTAGGATCACAAAAATATATCAAGTGAGGTCTTGGGACTAGAACAATGGGAACTGGAACAAAATCTGCCTCTGATGTGTTGAAACCATCAATTTTTGTATCATTCCCCTCCTCTTGAAAGGGATTTGACCTCAAATCTGTACCTGCAACAAAAGATTGTGGGTTATGTAAAAATATTTCTGCTTTTTGTTCACCACTTTCTTTTTCATCAAAACGGGATCTTTCCTCCTCCTGAAAATTTTCATCTTTCTCAAACTCATCTTTCTTTTTTTCATGGACCATACTCTCTTGTTTTTCTATCTCAATCTCATCTTTCTTTTTCTCTTGGACCATACTTTTTTCTTTCTCTTCAACACGACTTGCTTGTCGTTGATGCCTCCATGGACGCCCAAGTAGCAAGTGCCTTGTTTTTGTAGGCACCACATCACATAGTACCTCATCTTCATGTCCCTCGAATTTAAACGACACTAGTACTTGTTTGGTCACCATCACAGCACCCATGTCTTTAAATTCCGGATCCTCGAGACTTTCAAGCCTATAAGGGTGAGGATGCTCGAAAAGAGGAAGTCCCAACTTCTCCACCATGATTGTACTGGCCATATTGATCCAATACTTTCTATCAATGTCCAACTTGTATATCTTATCTTTCACACAACATAAAGTATAGATAATATTCTTCTTTTTCTTGACTTCCATGACATAAAGTATTTTCGTTTTTTTTTTTGTAAAACAAAAAAGAACAAAGGAAGATAGCACCTGAATTTCAAGGAACCAAAGCTCTGATTACCAAATGATATGATCCAAATCTGGACCGCCTTGAAGTTTCAAGAAAAGGAATGGATATTGACGCCACACTCAAGATGTAGGTGAGAAGGTGAGTGATAAGTCATGTGTTTGATCGCCACAAGTTGCCTTGATAAGATCGGATTTAGTTCTTTTACCCAAGAACCCAAGGGAAGCTCTCACAATAGAGAAAACTCTTCAATTTCATTATCAAAAACTCATTTGAGTAGTACATGAGTTCCCTATTTATAGGCTAAGCTTAAACTCTTGAGATACTAGGAATAAATTCCCACTACCATGCATTTACCTAGAAAGTAAGCATAAACATGATAATAAATCCCCACTAGCCACTATAATGACTTAGAGCACTACTAGGAAGTATTTAGTGAGGCTAGGAGGATGCAAAAGGTCATCATAAAAATCATCCTAAAAATTAGTACGAAAATTAAAAATAAAATGATAAAAATTGGACTTAATTATTATCTAATAAACCCACTACTAATTAAGAGTCCACTAATCAACCCATGAATGCTTCTTCTCAGGTGAATTGGGCTTTCCATTGTGTTGTCTTCAAGATGGACTCAAAGCATCTTCATCAAATTATTGAACCGGATCAAAGGAAACTTGAACCGGATCTGAATATGCTTCTTTCCACATGCTTAATGAATTCATGATCACATCACAAGCCAAAGGTTATCCTCCTTTACTCTACCAATTTCATGCTCCCCTTTTAATGGGTCTTAGCCCAACTTAATGTAACCCACTTATCATAGAAATCAAAGTATTTTCGTCCAGGAATTCGTCTTCAACTTGCAGCCCATTTTCCACCATGATAGATGCCGAATTTGGTCAAGAATCGTGAAATATAATTTGTAGAACATTTTTTTTTTATCTTTCTAACACATCAAGAAACACATCATTCGGACTTGTGTAGCTCCTGATTCATCCAAAACAAGACAGACGAGTAATTTTCAATAAAATAAGAATTTATGCAAATACCAATTTTGTTCTTCCTTTTTCATTTCGGGCTTCATAATTTTTGCCAAGGGTGTCCATTCTAGATTCACATCAGTAAGCCAACTCTTGGCAGCCCCAATTCCTATATGTATGCACCTACTAACATGAAATAAGATAACTTGGATGTTGAATTTTGATTAATTCCATTTGTGAGAATCGTTTCTCCTAGGTTCTTGGTTGAACCAAACTTAGTTCTTATCAAGAATCCAAGGTTCTTGTGGCGAACATCACTTGGCTTATCAAACCTGCTTGATTTGTGGCGCCTACAGCATCTCTTTCTTCACCATTTTCTTATTTTCTTCATTTTATGTTGTTACAATCTTGTTCCTTAAGAAGAGCACGAAATTGTTATGTGTAGAATTCAACCATAAGATCGTCAAAAGGCAACCACACCATTTGGTTGTCATCAAGTGGTATCAAAGCTTAGGCTTTGGTTGAATTTGTGTTTATGTTCTTGAATCTATCTTTGTTCTTCATCTTCTATCTTTCTTGTTTTCTTCCCAAAACATTCTATAAGCCTTCTATTTGATCTCTCCAACATGGAAGTCAAAAAAAAGAAGGAACTTTTCTCCACAAAATGTTATGTGAATGATGAGATATGTAGCTTGACCATTGATAGGAAAAGTTACATCAACATGGCCAGCACAACCTTGGTGGAGAAGTTACTTCATGTTCTGAAGCATCCGCAACCATATTCACTCATTAGTCTCGAGGATCCAGAATTTAGTGCTATGGGCAACATGATGGTGGACAAACAAGTACTAGTATCATTCAAGGTTGATGGATACGAAGATGAGGTGCTTTTTGATGTGGTGCCTACAAAAACGAGACACTTGTCACTTGGACGACCATGGAAGATTCAACGGAAAGCAAAGCGTGACTGCAGCACCAACAAGTACTCATTTTCATTTAAAAATTGTCAAATCATTCTTGCACCATTGGAGGAAGAAGAAGGGTATAAAGATCCTATGTATATGGAAAGAGAGAGTGATGAAAATGGAGAGATAAAAGAAATCGAAGAGAAAGAAAGAATAAGAGCAAAAAAAGAAATTGAGGTAAAAAATGAAAACTTGAATGCTTGTTTTGATGCTATTCCAAATTCTTTTCCTAGTTGTGTTGATTCTCTTTTGAAGGAAATTGAGTTTGTTCCTCCAAAGGAGTGTTTGCAAGACATTCAATGAAATTGAAGATGTGATTCCAAAGGAAGCTTGCAAGACAACCGATGTAATTATAGATTTAATCCCAAAGGAAGTACCCCATGGTTTGGGAACTCGCATGGTTTCCCAAAAGTATGGTGTTCATTTCGTTCATCACATCAATTTTGAGGAATGTGTTGGGATGTTGATTGTACAAGATGGAAATGTGTTATGCCTGTTTGCAACATTTGATGAATTCTATCGATTTTCATTTGACCGGGAGGATGAAGACGATTCCTTAAGGCAATAAATTCGAGGTCGAATTTCTTCCAAGAAGGAGGGAATTATATGAGCCAAGGGGGGGCAATTCAAGTTTGCAACAAGAGGAGGTCAAACCATTCAAGTCCAAGTGACCTTATGCCTTGTTTTGATTGTAACTTGTTCTCTGATAATCCGATTTCTGTGTTCTTAGTGGCGTTGGAAAGCTAAGCGAATTTTCTACAAGTTATATTTCAACCATCAAGACCTAATTCGACCTCTATCATGAAGAAAATAGCGTTATAAGTTAAGCACGAAATTCTGGACGGATTTTACCAATTTTGCTTTAGGCTTAGTGGAGGAATCTTTTGGCTTGCATGCCAAAAGTAACTCCTTGTAGTTATGACTCATCTTTATTAGTTGGTTTTTATTAGAATGGTTATGTTTTTAGGCAGCCACTTATTGTTGTCATCATTTCACCAGTTAGTGGCATATTCATGATAGTTATTAGGGGGGTTATGGAATCTTAGGATGACTTGTGTAAGCCAACTCTTGGCAGCCCCAATTCCTATATGTATGTGCCTACTAACATGAAATAAGACAACTTGGATGTTGAATTTGGATTAATTCCATTTGAGAGAATTGTTTCTCCTAGGTTCTAGGTTGAACCAAACTTAGTTCTTATCAAGAATCCAAGGTTCATGTGGCGAACATCACTTGGCTTATCAAACCTGCTTGGTTTGTGGTGCCTACACCATCTCTTTCTTCACCATTTTCTTATTTTCTTAATTTTATGTTGTTACAATCTTGTTCCTCAAGAAGAGCACGAAATTGTTATGCTTAGAATTCAATAATAAGATAGTCAAAAGGCAACCACACCATTTGGTTGTCATCACCAGTGAAGCTAATCAAGCGTCTACTCGGAATACAGAACATTATGATGGCTAAAGATGTAATTTTGAATGAACTATTAAGATATTCAAATTCCAAGCTTGACCAGAAAATGAGGTACCCTTTTCAATAAAGTTCTGAAGCATCAAGTACTGTAACATAAGAAGACAAAATTTTTAGCAACCTTAACAGAAGAAAGACTAGAAAAGCAGGAACAAAGACAAAAGTACAAAAGTTGCAAAACCAAAAACAACGAAGATTGAAGTCAAGCGCCTGTTGCCGACAATAGAGCGTTCGAAATGCCGTATTTTAAGGTACGCTCATCCAAATTAAGTGATCTTGGTTTGGGTAGAAAGATAAGAGAAATACCTACATGATTCCTGAAGAAGTCAAGATCTGAATCAATCTTTATCTGAGTGAAATTCTTTATTCAAGCTTGAGATGTGATACTGTTCGTGACAATCAGAACATGCAAGCGTTTGCTAACAATTTCTTGAGCTTTAGGTGTTCAAATGCTTCGATCTTGGTATCGATGGAAGGCCCAGAGCAACATCTGCAATTTTCATGCAGAGGTCAAGAGCGAAATCGATCTCTATCTTTGTCACATTGCATCCGTTAGTTGGTGACGTCATGTTGTTCCTGACAGTCATATCTTTGTAGCGTCGGATGGCCATATATTGGGCTGTAGTTTTCCGAATTGTATGAACCCGGTGTCCGATTAAATCTAATATCCATATATACAAGTTTCATGAAGACATCGAATTCTAATGCAGCCAGTAACAGGGTCAAAGAAGCATAATACGCTAACTGGTCCGAATGCTACGAGTTAAAATGGCCTGTCAATGTGCCTAGTGGATAACCAAGCGCCTTAACTCATTCAACAAGCGTCCAGTGAAACTAATCAAGCGACTACTCAGAATGCAGAACATTATGATGGCGGAAGAAGTATTTTTGAATGAAGTATTAAAATATTCAAAGTCCGAGCTTGACCAGAAAATGAGGTACCCTTTTCAATAAAGTTCCCAAGCATCAAGTACTGTAACAGAAAGAGACAAAATTTCTAGCAACCCTAACAGAAGAAAGGCTAGAAAAGCGTGAACAAAGACAAAAGTACTATATCTGCAAAAGCAAAAACAGGGAAGATTGAAGTCAAGCGCCTGTTGCCGACAATCAAGCGTTTGAAACGTCGTATTTTGAGGTACGCTCGTCCAAATGAAGTGATCTTGGTTTGGTTAGATATATAAGAGAAATGCCTACATGATTCCTGAAGAAGTTGAGATCTGAATCAATCTTTATCTGAGTGAAATTCTTTTTTCAAGCTTGAGATGTGATACTGTTCGTGACAATCAGAACCTGCAAGCGTCTGCTGACAATTTCTTGAGCTTTAGGTGTTCAAAACCATTGATATTGTTATCGCTGGAAGGCTCAGAGAAATATCTGCAATTTTCATGCAGAGGTAAAGAGCGAAATCGATCTCTATCTTTGTCAAATTGCATCCGTAATTTGGTGACGTGATGTTGTTCCTGACTGTCATACCTTTGGAGGGTCTGATGCCCATATATTGAGCTGTAGTTGTCCGAATTGGATGAAACCGATGTCCGATTAAAACAAATATCCATATATACAAGTTTCATGCAGACATCGAATCCTAATTCGGCCTGTAATAGGGTCAAAGAAGCATAATACGCTGATTGGTCGGAAAGCTACGAGTTAAACAGCCTTGTGAATGTGCCCAATCTATAACCATGCGCCTTAACTCATTTAAGAAGCGTCCAGTGAAGCTAATCAAGCGTCTACTCGGAATACAGAACATTACGATGGCTAAAGATGTAATTTTGAATGAACTATTAAGATATTCAAATTCCAAGCTTGACCAGAAAATGAGGTACCCTTTTCAATAAAGTTCTGAAGCATCAAGTACTGTAACATAAGAAGACAAAATTTTTAGCAACCTTAACAGAAGAAAGACTAGAAAAGCAGGAACAAAGACAAAAGTACAAAAGTTGCAAAACCAAAAACAACGAAGATTGAAGTCAAGCGCCTGTTGCCGACAATAGAGCGTTCGAAATGCCGTATTTTAAGGTACGCTCATCCAAATTAAGTGATCTTGGTTTGGGTAGAAAGATAAGAGAAATACCTACATGATTCCTGAAGAAGTCAAGATCTGAATCAATCTTTATCTGAGTGAAATTCTTTATTCAAGCTTGAGATGTGATACTGTTCGTGACAATCAGAACATGCAAGCGTTTGCTAACAATTTCTTGAGCTTTAGGTGTTCAAATGCTTCGATCTTGGTATCGATGGAAGGCCCAGAGCAACATCTGCAATTTTCATGCAGAGGTCAAGAGCGAAATCGATCTCTCTCTTTGTCACATTGCATCCGTTAGTTGGTGACGTCATGTTGTTCCTGACAGTCATATCTTTGTAGCGTCGGATGGCCATATATTGGGCTGTAGTTTTCCGAATTGTATGAACCCGGTGTCCGATTAAATCTAATATCCATATATACAAGTTTCATGAAGACATCGAATTCTAATGCGCCCAGTAACAGGGTCAAAGAAGCATAATACGCTAACTGGTCCGAATGCTACGAGTTAAAATGGCCTGTCAATGTGCCTAGTGGATAACCAAGCGCCTTAACTCATTCAAGAAGCGTCCAGTGAAGCTAATCAAGCGTCTACTAAGAATGCAGAACATTACGATGGCTAAAGATGTAATTTTGAATGAACTATTAAGATATTCAAATTCCAAGCTTGACCAGAAAATGAGGTACCCTTTTCAATAAAGTTCTGAAGCATCAAGTACTGTAACATAAGAAGACAAAATTTTTAGCAACCTTAACAGAAGAAAGACTAGAAAAGCAGGAACAAAGACAAAAGTACAAAAGTTGCAAAACCAAAAACAACGAAGATTGAAGTCAAGCGCCTGTTGCCGACAATAGAGCGTTCGAAATGCCGTATTTTAAGGTACGCTCATCCAAATTAAGTGATCTTGGTTTGGGTAGAAAGATAAGAGAAATACCTACATGATTCCTGAAGAAGTCAAGATCTGAATCAATCTTTATCTGAGTGAAATTCTTCAATCAAGCTTGAGATGTGATACTGTTCGTGACAATCAGAACATGCAAGCGTTTGCTAACAATTCCTTGAGCTTTAGGTGTTCAAATGCATCGATCTTGGTATCGATGGAAGGCCCAGAGAAATATCTGCAATTTTCATGCAGAGGTCAAGAGCGAAATCGATCTCTATCTTTGTCACATTGCATCCGTTAGTTGGTGACGTCATGTTGTTCTTGACAGTCATATCTTTGTAGCGTCGGATGGCCATATATTGGGCTGTAGTTTTCCGAATTGTATGAAACCGGTGTCCGATTAAATCTAATATCCATATATACAAGTTTCATGAAGACATCGAATTCTAATGCGGCCAGTAATAGGGTCAAAGAAGCATAATACGCTAACTGGTCCGAATGCTACGAGTTAAAATGGCCTGTCAATGTGCCTAGTGGATAACCAAGCGCCTTAACTCATTCAAGAAGCGTCCAGTGAAGCTAATCAAGCGTCTACTCAGAATGCAGAACATTATGATGGCGGAAGAAGTATTTTTGAATGAAGTATTAAAATATTCAAAGTCCGAGCTTGACCAGAAAATGAGGTACCCTTTTCAATAAAGTTCTCAAGCATCAAGTACTGTAACAGAAAGAGACAAAATTTCTAGCAACCCTAACAGAAGGAAGGCTAGAAAAGCGTGAACAAAGACAAAAGTACTATATCTGCAAAAGCAAAAACAGGGAAGATTGAAGTCAAGCGCCTGTTGCCGACAATCAAGCGTTTGAAACGTCGTATTTTGAGGTACGCTCGTCCAAATGAAGTGATCTTGGTTTGGTTAGATATATAAGAGAAATACCTACATGATTCCTGAAGAAGTCGAGATCTGAATCAATCTTTATCTGAGTGAAATTCTTTTTTCAAGCTTGAGATGTGATACTGTTCGTGACATTCAGAACCTGCAAGCGTCTGCTGACAATTTCTTGAGCTTTCGGTGTTCAAAACCAATGATATTGGTATCGCTGGAAGGCTCAGAGAAATATCTGCAATTTTCATGCAGAGGTAAAGAGCGAAATCGATCTCTATCTTTGTCAAATTGCATTCGTAATTTGGTGACGTGATGTTGTTCCTGACTGTCATACCTTTGGAGGGTCTGATGTCCATATATTGAGCTGTAGTTGACCGAATTGGATGAAACCGATGTCCGATTAAAACAAATATCCATATATACAAGTTTCATGAATACATCGAATCCAAATTCGGCCTGTAACAGGGTCAAAGAAGCATAATACGCTAATTGGTCGGAATGCTACGAGTTAAACAGCCTTGTGAATGTGCCCAATCTATAACCATGCGCCTTAACTCATTTAAGAAGCGTCCAGTGAAGCTAATCAAGCGTCTAATCGGAATACAGAACATTATGATGGCTAAAGATGTAATTTTGAATGAAGTATTAAAATATTCAAAGTCCGAGCTTGACCAGAAAATGAGGTACCCTTTTCAATAAAGTTCTCAAGCATCAAGTACTGTAACAGAAAAAGACAAAATTTCTAGCAACCCTAACAGAAGAAAGGCTAGAAAAGCGTGAACAAAGACAAAAGTACTATATCTGCAAAAGCAAAAACAAGGAAGATTGAAGTCAAGCGCCTGTTGCCGACAATCAAGCGTTTGAAACATCGTATTTTGAGGTACGCTCGTCCAAATGAAGTGATCTTGGTTTGGTTAGATATATAAGAGAAATACCTACATGATTCCTGAAGAAGTCGAGATCTGAATCAATCTTTATCTGAGTGAAATTCTTTTTTCAAGCTTTAGATGTAATACTGTTCGTGACATTTAGAACCTGCAAGCGTCTGCTGACAATTTCTTGAGCTTTCGGTGTTCAAAACCATTGATATTGGTATCGCTGGAAGGCTCAGGGAAATATCTGCAATTTTCATGCAGAGGTAAAGAGCGAAATCGATCTCTATCTTTGTCAAATTGCGTCCGTAATTTGGTGACGTGATGTTGTTCCTGACTGTCATACCTTTGGAGGGTCTGATGCTCATATATTGAGCTGTAGTTGTCCGAATTGGATGAAACCGATGTCCGATTAACACAAATATCCATATATACAAGTTTCATGAAGACATCGAATCCTAATTCGGCCTGTAACAGGGTTAAAGAAGCATAATACGCTAATTGGTCGGAATGCTACGAGTTAAACAGCCTTGTGAATGTGCCCAATCTATAACCATGCGCCTTAACTCATTTAAGAAGCGTCCAATGAAGCTAATCAAGCGTCTACTCGGAATACAGAACATTACGATGGCTAAAGATGTAATTTTGAATGAACTATTAAGATATTCAAATTCCAAGCTTGACCAGAAAATGAGGTACCCTTTTCAATAAAGTTCTGAAGCATCAAGTACTGTAACATAAGAAGACAAAATTTTTAGCAACCTTAACAGAAGAAAGACTAGAAAAGCTGGAACAAAGACAAAAGTACAAAAGTTGCAAAACCAAAAACAACGAAGATTGAAGTCAAACGCCTGTTGCCGACAATAGAGCGTTCGAAATGCCGTATTTTAAGGTACGCTCATCCAAATTAAGTGATCTTGGTTTGGGTAGAAAGATCAGAGAAATACCTACATGATTCCTAAAGAAGTCAAGATCTGAATCAATCTTTATCTGAGTGAAATTCTTTATAGCGCCTGTTGCCGACAATCAAGCGTTTGAAACGTCGTATTTTGAGGTACGCTCGTCCAAATGAAGTGATCTTGGTTTGGTTAGATATATAAGAGAAATACCTACATGATTCCTGAAGAAGTCGAGATCTGAATCAATCTTTATCTGAGTGAAATTCTTTTTTCAAGCTTTAGATGTGATACTGTTCGTGACATTCAGAACCTGCAAGCGTCTGCTGACAATTTCTTGAGCTTTCGGTGTTCAAAACCATTGATATTGGTATCGCTGGAAGGCTCAGGGAAATATCTGCAATTTTCATGCAGAGGTAAAGAGCGAAATCGATCTCTATCTTTGTCAAATTGCGTCCGTAATTTGGTGACGTGATGTTGTTCCTGACTGTCATACCTTTGGAGGGTCTGATGCCCATCTATTGAGCTGTAGTTGTCCGATTTGGATGAAACCGATGTCCGATTAAAACAAATATCCATATATACAAGTTTCATGAAGACATCGAATCCTAATTCGGCCTGTAACAGGGTTAAAGAAGCATAATACGCTAATTGGTCGGAATGCTACGAGTTAAACAGCCTTGTGAATGTGCCCAATCTATAACCATGCGCCTTAACTCATTTAAGAAGCGTCCAGTGAAGCTAATCAAGCGTCTACTCGGAATACAGAACATTATGGTGGCCAAAGATGTAATTTTGAATGAACTATTAAGATATTCAAATTCCAAGCTTGACCAGAAAATGAGGTACCCTTTTCAATAAAGTTCTGAAGCATCAAGTACTGTAACATAAGAAGACAAAATTTTTAGCAACCTTAACAGAAGAAAGACTAGAAAAGCTGGAACAAAGGCAAAAGTACAAAAGTTGCAAAACCAAAAACAACGAAGATTGAAGTCAAACGCCTGTTGCCGACAATAGAGCGTTCGAAATGCCGTATTTTAAGGTACGCTCATCCAAATTAAGTGATCTTGGTTTGGGTAGAAAGATAAGAGAAATACCTACATGATTCCTGAAGAAGTCAAGATCTGAATCAATCTTTATCGGAGTGAAATTGTTTATTCAAGCTTGAGATGTGATACTGTTCGTGACAATCAGAACATGCAAGCGTTTGCTAACAATTTCTTGAGCTTTAGGTGTTCAAATGCTTCGATCTTGGTATCGATGGAAGGCCCAGAGAAATATCTGCAATTTTCATGCAGAGGTCAAGAGCGAAATCGATCTCTGTCTTTGTCACATTGCATCCGTTAGTTGGTGACGTCATGTTGTTCCTGACAGTCATATCTTTGTAGCGTCGGATGGCCATATATTGGGCTATAGTTTTCCGAATTGTATGAAACCGGTGTCCGATTAAATCTAATATCCATATATACAAGTTTCATGAAGACATCGAATTCTAATGCGGCCAGTAACAGGGTCAAAGAAGCATAATACGCTAACTGGTCCGAATGCTACGAGTTAAAATGGCCTGTCAATGTGCCTAGTGGATAACCAAGCGCCTTAACTCATTCAAGAAGCGTCCAGTGAAGCTAATCAAGCGTCTACTCAGAATGCAGAACATTATGATGGCGGAAGAAGTATTTTTGAATGAAGTATTAAAATATTCAAAGTCCGAGCTTGACCAGAAAATGAGGTACCCTTTTCAATAAAGTTCTCAAGCATCAAGTACTGTAACAGAAAGAGACAAAATTTCTAGCAACGCTAACAGAAGAAAGGCTAGAAAAGCGTGAACAAAGACAAAAGTACTATATCTGCAAAACCAAAAACAGGGAAGATTGAAGTCAAGCGCCTGTTGCCGACAATCAAGCGTTTGAAACGTCGTATTTTGAGGTACGCTCGTCCAAATGAAGTGATCTTGGTTTGGTTAGATATATAAGAGAAATACCTACATGATTCCTGAAGAAGTCGAGATCTGAATCTATCTTTATCTGAGTGAAATTCGTTTTTCAAGCTT
>CM077348.1:49657638-49673638 GCA_039655645.1 Ammopiptanthus mongolicus | reverse complement strand
TAAGTTTCATGAAGACATCGAATCCTAATTCGGCCGGTAACAGGGTCAAAGAAGCATAATACGCTAACCGGTCGGAATGCTAGGAGTTAAACAGCCTTGTGAATGTGCCCAATCTATAACCCAGCGCCTTAACTCATTTAAGAAGCGTCCAGTGAAGCTAATCAAGTGTCTACTTGAAATACAGAACATTATGATGGCTGCATATATAATTTTGAATAAAGTATTAAGATATTCAAAGCACGATCTTAACCAGAAAATGAGGTTCCCTTTTCAATAAAATTCTGAAGCCTTAAGTACAGTAACAGAAGAACACAAAATTTTTAGCAACCTTAACAGAAGAAAGACTAGAAAAGCATTAACAAAGACAAAAGTACAAAAGCTGCAAAACCAAAAACAACGAAGAATGAAGTCTAGCGCCTGTTGTCGACAATCAAGCGTTTGAAACATCGTATTTTGAGGTATGCTCATCCAAATGAAGTGATCTTGGTTTGGTTAGAAAGATAACAGAAATACCTACAAGATTCCTGAAGAAGTCGAGATCTGAATCAATCTGTACCTGAGTAAAATTCTTTATTCATGCTTGAGATGTGATACTGTTCGTGACAATCAGAACATGCAAGCGTCTGTTGACAATTTCTTGAGCTTCTGGTATTCAAATGCATAGATCTTGGAATCGTTGGAAGGCTCAGAGAAATTTCTACAATTTTCCTGCTGAGGTCAAGAGAGAAATCGATCTCTATCTTTGTCACATTGCATCCGTTAGTTGGTGATGCGATGTTGTTCCTGACAGTCATACCTCTGTAGCGTCTGATGGCCATATAATGAGTTGTAGTTGTCCGAATTGTATGAAACCGGGGTCCGATTAACGCTAATATCCATATACACAAGTTTCATGAAGATATCGAATTCTAATGCAGCCAGTAACAGGGTCAAAGAAGTATAATACGCTAACTGGCCAGAATGCTAGGAGTTAAAATGCCTTGTGAATGTACCTAGTGGATAACCAAGCACCTTAACTCATTCAAGAAGCGTCTAGTGAAGCTAATCAAGGGTCTACTCAGAATGCAGAACATTATGATGGCAGAAGAAGTATTTTTGAATGAAGTATTAAGATAATCAAAGTCCAAGCTCGACCAGAAAATGAGGTACCCTTTTCAATAAAGTTCTGAAGCATCAAGTACTGTAACAGAAGAAGACAAAATTTCTAGCAACCCTAATAAAAGAAAGACTAGAAAAGCGTGAACAAAGGCAAAAGTGCTAAATCTGCAGAACCAAAAACAATGAAGATTGAAGTCAAGCGCGTGTTGCTGACAATCATGCGTTTGAGACGTCGTATTTTGAGGTACGCTCATCCAAATGAAGTGATCTTGGTATGGTTAGAAAGATAAGAGAAATACCTACATGATTCCCGAAGAAGTCGAGTTCTAAGTCAATCTTCATCTGAGTGAAATTCTTTATTCAAGCTTGAGATGTGATATTGTTCGTGCCAATCAGAACATGCAAGCGTCTGCTGACTATTTCTTGAGCTTTAGGTGTTCAAAAGCATCGATATTGGTATCGCTGGAAGGCTCAGAGAAATATCTGCAATTTTCATGCAGAGGTCAAGAGCGAAATCGATCTCTATCTTTGTCAAATTGCATCCGTAATTTGGTGACGTGATGTTGTTCCTGACTGTACCTTTTTAGGGTCGATGCCCATATATTGAGCTGTAGTTGTCTGAATTGGATGCAACCGGGGTCAGATTAAGGCTAATATCCATATATACAACTTTCACGAGACATTGAATCCTAATTCGGCTTGTAACATGGTCAAAGAAGCATAATACGCTAACCGGTCGGAATGCTACGTGTTAAATAGCCTTTTGAATGTGCCCAATCTATAACCAAGCGTCTTAACTCATTTAAGAAGCGTCCAGTGAAGCTACTCAAGCGTCAACTTGGAATACATAACATTATGATGGCTAAATATGTAATTTTGAAAGAAGTATTAAGATATTCAAATTCCAAGCTTGACCAGAAAACGAGGTACCCTTTTCAATAAAGTTTTGAAGCATCAAGTACTGTAACAGAAGAAGACAAACTTTCTAGCAACCCAAATAAAAGAAAGACTAGAAAAGCGTGAACAAAGACAAAAGTACTAAATCTGCAGAACCAAAAACAATGAAGATTGAAGTCAAGCGCGTGTTGCCCACAATCAAGCGTCTGAGACGTCGTATTTTGAGGTACGCTCATCCAAATGAAGTGATCTTGGTCTGGTTAGAAAGATAAGAGAAATACCTACATGATTCCTGAAGAAGTCGAGATCTAAATCAATCTTTATCTGAGTGAAATTCTTTATACAAGCTTGAGATGTGATACTGTTCGTGACAATCAAAACATGCAAGCTTTTGCTGACAATTTCTTGAGCTTTAGGAGTTCAAATGCATAGATCTTGGAACTGTTGGAAGGCTCAGATAAATTTCAGCAATTTTCCTGCCGAGGTCAAGAGATAAATCGATCTCTATCTTTGTCACATTGCATCCGTTAGTTGGGGACGTGATGTTGTTCCTGACAGTCATACCTCTGTAGCGTCTGATGGCCATATAATGAGCTGTAGTCGTCCGAATTGTGTGAATCCGGGGTCCGATTAACGCTAATATCCGTATACACAAGTTTCATGAAGACATCGAATTCTAATGCGGCCAGTAACAGGGTCAAAGAAGCATAATAGGCTAACTGGTCAGAATGCTACGAGTTAAAATGCCTTGTGAATGTACCTAGTAGATAACCAAGCGCCTTAACTCATTCAAGAAGTGTCGAGTGAAGCTAATCAAGCGTCTAATCAGAATGCAGAACATTATGATGGCGGAAGAAGTATTTTTGAATGAAGTACTAAGATATTCAAAGTCCAAGCTTGACCTGAAAATGAGGTACCCGTTTCAGTAAAGTTCTGAAGCATCAAGTACTGCAACAGAAGAAGACAAAATTTCTAGCAACCCTAACAGAAGAAAGACTAGAAAAGCGTGAACAAAGACAAAAGTACTAAATCTACAAAAGCAAAAACACGGAAGATTGAAGTCAAGCACCTGTTGCCGACAATCAAGCATTTGAAACGTCGTATTTTGAGGTACACTGGTCCAAATGAAGTGGTCTTGGTTTGGTTAGAAAGATAAGAGAAATACCTACATGATTCCTGAAGAAGTCGAGATCTGAATCAATCTTTATCTGATTGAACTTATTGTTTCAAGCTTGAGATGTGATACTATTCGTGACAATCAGAACATGCAAGCGTTTGCTAAAAATTTCTTGAGCTTTAGATGTTCAAATGCATCAATCTTGGTATCGTTGGAAGGCCCAGAGAAATATCTGGAATTTTCATGCCGAGGTCGAGAGCGAAATCAATCTCTATCTTTGTCAAAATGCATCTGTAATTTGGTGACGTGATGTTGTTCCTGACTGTCATACCTTTGTCGGGTCTGATGCCCATATATTTAGCTGTAGTTGTCCGAATTGGATGAAACCTGTGTCTGATTAAAACTAATATCCATATATATAAGTTTCATGAAGGCATCGAATCCTAATTCGATCGGTAACAGGGTCAAAGAAGCATAATACGCTAACCGGTCGGAATGTTAGGAGTTAAACAGCCTTGTGAATGTGCCCAATCTATAACCCAGCGCCTTAACTCATTTAAGAAGCGTCCAGTGAAGCTAATCAAGTGTCTACTTGAAATACAAAACTTATGATGGCTGCATATGTAATTTTGAATGAAGTATTAAGATATTCAAAGCACGAGCTTGACCAGAAAATGAGGTTCCCTTTTCAATAAAATCCTGAAGGAGTAAGTACTGTAACAGAAGAACACAAAATTTTTAGCAACCTTAACAGAAGAAAGACTAGAAAAGCATTAATAAAGACAAAAGTACAAAAGCTGCAAAACCAAAAACAACGAAGAATGAAGTCTAGCGCCTGTTGTCGACAATCAAGCGTTTGAAACATCGTATTTTGAGGTATGCTCATCCAAATGAAGTGATCTTGGTTTGGTTAGAAAGATAACAGAAATACCTACAAGATTCCTGAAGAAGTCGAGATCTGAATCAATCTTTACCTGAGTTAAATTCTTTATTCATGCTTGAGATGTGATACTGTTCGTGACAATCAGAACATGCAAGCGCTTGCTAAAAATTTCTTGAGCTTTAGGTGTTCAAATGCATCGATCTTGGTATCATTGGACTGCCCAGAGAAATATCTGCAATTTTCATGCAGAGGTCAAGAGAGAAATCGATCTCTATCTTTGTCACATTGTATCCGTTAGTTGGTGACGTCATGCTGTTCCTGACTATCATATCTTTGTAGAGTCGGCTGGCCATATATTGAGCCGCAGTTGTCCGAATTGAGTAACAGGGTCAAAGAAGCATAATACGCTAACTGGTCAGAATGCTACGAGTTAAAATGCCTTGTCAATGTGCCTAGTGGATAACCAAGCACCTTAACTCATTCAAGAAGCGTCCAGCGAAGCTAATCAAGCGTCTACTCAGAATACAGAGCATTATGAAGGCGGAAGAACTATTTTTGAATGAAGTATTAAGATATTCAAAGTCCAAGCTTGACCAGAAAATGAGGTACCCTTTTCAATAAAGTTCTGAAGCATCAGGTACTGTAACAGAAGAAGACACACTTTCTAGCAACCCTAATAAAAGAAAGACTAGAAAAGCGTGAACAAAGACAAAAGTACTAAATCTGCAGAACCAAAAACAATAAAGATTGAAGTCAAGCGCGTGTTGCCGACAATCAAGCGTTTGAGACGTCGTATTTTGAGGTATGCTCATCCAAATGAAGTGGTCTTGGTTTGGTTAGAAAGATAAGAGAAATACCTACATGATTCCTGAAGAAGTCGAGATCTGAATCAATCTTTATCTGATTGAACTTATTGTTTCAAGCTTGAGATGTGATACTATTCGTGACAATCAGAACATGCAAGCGTTTGCTAAAAATTTCTTGAGCTTTAGATGTTCAAATGCATCAATCTTGGTATCGTTGGAAGGCCCAGAGAAATATCTGCAATTTTCATGCAGAGGTCAAGAGCGAAATCGATCTCTATCTTTGTCAAAATGCATCTGTAATTTGGTGACGTGATGTTGTTCCTGACTGTCATACCTTTGTAGGGTCTGATGCCCATATATTTAGCTGTAGTTGTCCGAATTGGATGAAACCTGTGTCTGATTAAAACTAATATCCATATATATAAGTTTCATGAAGGCATCGAATCCTAATTCGATCGGTAACAGGGTCAAAGAAGCATAATACGCTAACCGGTCGGAATGTTAGGAGTTAAACAGCCTTGTGAATGTGCCCAATCTATAACCCAGCGCCTTAACTCATTTAAGAAGCGTGTAGTGAAGCTAATCAAGTGTCTACTTGAAATACAAAACTTATGATGGCTGCATATGTAATTTTGAATGAAGTATTAAGATATTCAAAGCACGAGCTTGACCAGAAAATGAGGTTCCCTTTTCAATAAAATCCTGAAGGAGTAAGTACTGTAACAGAAGAACACAAAATTTTTAGCAACCTTAACAGAAGAAAGACAAGAAAAGCATTAACAAAGACAAAAGTACAAAAGCTGCAAAACCAAAAACAACGAAGAATGAAGTCTAGCGCCTGTTGTCGACAATCAAGCGTTTGAAACATCGTATTTTGAGGTATGCTCATCCAAATGAAGTGATCTTGGTTTGGTTAGAAAGATAACAGAAATACCTACAAGATTCCTGAAGAAGTCAAGATCTGAATCAATCTTTACCTGAGTTAAATTCTTTATTCATGCTTGAGATGTGATACTGTTCGTGACAATCAGAACATGCAAGCGCTTGCTAAAAATTTCTTGAGCTTTAGGTGTTCAAATGCATCGATCTTGGTATCATTGGACGGCCCAGAGAAATATCTGCAATTTTCATGCAGAGGTCAAGAGAGAAATCGATCTCTATCTTTGTCACATTGTATCCGTTAGTTGGTGACGTCATGCTGTTCCTGACTATCATATCTTTGTAGAGTAGGCTGGCCATATATTGAGCCGCAGTTGTCCGAATTGAGTAACAGGGTCAAAGAAGCATAATACGCTAACTGGTCAGAATGCTACGAGTTAAAATGCCTTGTCAATGTGCCTAGTGGATAACCAAGCACCTTAACTCATTCAAGAAGCGTCCAGCGAAGCTAATCAAGCGTCTACTCAGAATACAGAGCATTATGAAGGCGGAAGAACTATTTTTGAATGAAGTATTAAGATATTCAAAGTCCAAGCTTGACCAGAAAATGAGGTACCCTTTTCAATAAAGTTCTGAAGCATCAGGTACTGTAACAGAAGAAGACAAACTTTCTAGCAACACAAATAAAAGAAAGACTAGAAAAGCGTGAACAAAGACAAAAGTACTAAATCTGCAGAACCAAAAACAATGAAGATTGAAGTCAAGCGCGTGTTGCCGACAATCAAGCGTTTGAGACGTCGTATTTTGAGGTATGCTCATCCAAATGAAGTGATCTTGGTATGGTTAGAAAGATAAGAGAAATACCTACATGATTCCTGAAGAAGTCGAGATCTAAATCAATCTTTATCTGAGTGAAATTCTTTATTCAAGCTTGAGATGTGATACTGTTCGTGCCAATCAGAACTTGCAAGCATCTACGGACAATTTCTTTAGCTTTAGGTGTTCAAAAGCATCGATATTGGTATCGCAGGAAGGCTCAGAGAAATATCTGCAATTTTTATGCAGAGGTTAAGAGCGAAGTCGATCTCTATCTTTGTCAAATTGCATCCGTAATTTGCTGACGTGATGTTCTTCTTAACTGTACCTTTTTAGGGTCTGATGCCCATATATTGAGCTATAGTTGTATGAATTGGATGCAACCGGGGTCCGATTAAAGCTAGTATCAATTATATACAACTTTCATGCAGACATCGAATCCTAATTCGGCCTGTAACAAGGTCATAGAAGCCTAATACGCTAACCGGTCGGAATGCTACGTGTTAAACAGCCTTTTGAATGTGCCCAATCTATAACCTAGCGCCTTAAATCATTTAAGAAGCGTCCAGGGAAGCTAATCAAGCGTCTACTCGGAATACAGAACATTATGATGGCTAAATATGTAATTTTGAAAGAAGTATTAAGATATTCAAATTCCAAGCTTGACCAAAAAATGAGTTACCCTTTTCAATAAAGTTCTGAAGCATCAAGTACTGTAACAGAAAAAGACAAACTTTCTAGCAACCCCAATAAAAGAAAGACTAGAAAAGCGTGAGCAAAGACAAAAGTACTAAATCTGCAGAACCAAAAACAATGAAGATTGAAGTCAAGCGATCAAGCGTTTGGGACATCGTATTTTGAGGTACGCTCATCCAAATGAAGTTGATGAGATCCCTCATGACAACACTCACCAAGCATCACCTAAAGAGGAAGAAGAGGACTCAAGCTTAAGGAACATAGTTGGGCCTATGACAAGATCAAGATTGAAGAAGGCCCAAAGTGCACTTGAAGTGAAAGTAGTCAACCTCATGGACATGAAGATCAACCAAGAGGAAGAACCAAGAATGGTGAACCTCTCACAACTTGAGGTCACGGCTACATAAACTAGTTTAGGAAACCATGTAATAAAAGTAGGACTTTTAGTACTTTGACTTTTCTAGTTTGACTTTTGCATCATGGACTTGTAAATGGGCCACGATGGAGTCATCAAGGCCCATCCAAGTAGGAAGAGGCGCGCTCCTACCATGCATAAGAGGAGCTTAGGCGCGCCTACACATAGAGAAGTTAGGAGCCATATAAATACCTCCTTGTACTCATTTTCATTCATAATTGGAAGTTTAGAATTTTTCTCACATTGAGAATTTAGAGAGAGTTGAGAGAGAGAGTCTCCTCTTGAAGGTTCTAGAGTAGAACCTTGTGATTCTCATCAAGAGCTCCTTACTCTTGTGGCGGATCTTCCTTGAGCTTATCACTCCATCTAATCCATGGAGTTGTGGCGCTTTCTTCCATTTCCCTTCCCCTTCATCTTTTCCCTTTCTTTTCGTTATTTTTGAATTCAAGTTGCCTCACGCCTAAAGCCTTAGGCTTATCTTAGGATTTATGCATTTTAGCTTTATGTTGCTTAGGAATTGTGGATCCATGATTCTTGTGATTTGATGATCAAGCTTTGGCTTGAGGTGGAGCTAGTTCTCTCAATTTTCCTCAAGATCATCAAAAATGAACAAGTTTGGATTTCCCTCCAATTTTTAGTTTGAATTTTCATTTCAATTTCGGATCAATTCTCCTAGAACGATCCTACATTCAATAGATCCACTTTGGATCATAACATTTGGTATCTAGAGCTAGCCTCTAGGAGAGTTAGAAGCTAAAAATATTCAAAAAAAATTTTTGGCGGTAAATTCAAATTTTTGGCGCCACTTTTTCAAATTCAAAAAAAAATTCTAGATCTAGATCCTTTTGATCTTGATTTTGTGTTCTAGTAGTGTAATTTGTTGTTCTTATGGTTTGAATTTTCGAATTCTACATATATTTGTGTTAGATTTGATCTATTCTTTTGAATTTGAATTTTCTTGATGTTCATAAGTGTTCTTCATATTTCTTAGGATCCTTGGGATAATTGCTTGATAGATCTTGATGAATTTCAAAAGTGTTGGTTAACTTGTTGATCAACCACTTGAATGAAAGATCTAAGCATCAAAATAGTGAATCCTAAATTTGTTTGTTGAAATTCAATTTGCTTCTTGCAAAAGCACTTTAGAAGGCTCTTTAATCTTACATTTGTATTAATTGTTTAGTTTGGGCTGTTTGTGTAATTTCGAAAAGTCAGTGGCTGTTATAAAAAAAAATAGTTCAGAAATTATAGAAAAGGAAAAAGAGTCCAAATCTGAAAAAAAATCCAAAGGACCAAAACGCAAATTTAAAAAAAAATTGGGGCAAAAGTGCAAATACTAAAAGTTTCGAAAAAAAAAATTATTTGCAGAAAAAGACTTGCCACTATTCAGCCTTGAAACTTTGTGTATGAGCCTACTTGAGCAAGAAATTTCGAAATTCAAGAACACATTAAGAAAAGTTCATTTTCTACTTTGTCTTTCTTCTTATTCTTTCTTCTTTTACTTGTCTTCTTCAATTCTATTTGAGTGTACTATTTCTTGTTGAGCATTTTTAGTTTGTCTTTTAAACTTCTTAAGTTTTGTCTTGTAGTTTTCTTTCCTTGAAATTCTTGTGAGTGCATTACTCTTGGTTTGATTTGTTTGCAAGTGTATTTGGCTTTATATCTTGGAATTGCTTGTTTCTACTTCAAGAGCCTTTGAGTGAGACTTTAGAGTGGAAAAAGGCAAGAGTGTGCATTTGCTAAAAAGCCTATTTGTGTGATACACGAGTGAACATTCTAAGAGTGAAACACTTAGTTGAGTGGTGAGGTCCATTTTATTTTTTTTATTTCATTGTTGAAAATTGTAAACATGTCACAAACTAGAGGTGATGGTGAAGGTAGTACACCACCTTCCCCTAGAACCTTGGCCTATGATATGAAACTTCAAAGAATGACACGGCATTTGGAAAGGCTTCTAGAAAGGCAAAATGATGTGGTTAATGAAAGATTTGAAGGCCTTGAAAGAACTTCAAGAGGCACAAGAACTAGAAGTCCAAGACAAGAAAGTTCCTCTCATGCAAATTCATCACATGAAGACAATGAATATGAGGAGGATGACCGAAGGAGAAGGAGGCATAGGAGGAGGCATGGAGTCTATGGTGAGGATAGAGTGAGGAGACAAAATGATAGACTTGAGGGAGTAAAAGTAAAAGTGCCAACATTTCAAGGTAAAAATGATCCCGAGTTATATCTAGAGTGGGAGACAAAAATAGAGCAAATTTTTGAATGCCAACATTATAGTGAAGAGAAGAAGGTTAAGGTGGCATCCATAGAGTTTGTGGACTATGCATTGATATGGTGGGATCAACTAATCAAGGAGAAAAGGAGGAATGGAGATGATCCAATTTCTACTTGGAGAGAAATGAAGGCCATTATGAGGAAAAGATTTGTTTCTTCACACTATCATAGGGAGCTCCATAACAAGCTTCAAAGGCTTAATCAAGGCAACAAAAGTGTGGACGAATACTATAAGGAGATGGAGGTTGCATTGATTAGGGCCAACATCTTTGAAGAAAGAGAAGCAACCATGGCAAGATTCCTCAATGGTTTGAATCAAGAAATCTTGGACATAGTTGAATTGCACCATTATGTTGAATTAGAAGATTTGGTGCATCAAGCAATCAAAGTGGAGCAACAATTGAAGAGAAAGAGATCCTACAAGAAGCCATTCAACAACTATTCCTCATCAAGTTGGAAGGACAAGTCTAAGAAGGAGGGAACCACATTCAAGACCAATGAAGGTTCGGGTCCTAATGTGTTCAAAGGTAAAAATGTATCAAGTCCTACTTCAATTCCATCAACTTCTAGGAATAGAGATATTAAATGTTTTAAATGCTTGGGTAGGGGTCATATAGCTTCTCAATGTCCAAATAAAAGGACCATGGTAATTAAAGAGGGAGGGTATGAGACATGTAATTCTTCTCCTTCTTCCCCTATGTCCACTAGTGAAAGTGAAGAAGAGAGTGAAGTGAAAGCATTAGAAGGGGATTTACTCATGGTTAGGAGGTTGCTTGGGGTTCAACTAAAAGAGAAGGATGATAGCCAAAGAGAGAACATCTTCCACACAAGATGCACTATCCAAGACAAGCTTTGCTCATTGATAATTGATGGTGGATCTTGTACTAATGTTGCAAGCACAAGACTAGTGGAAAAACTTGGGTTGAAGACTACTTTGCATCCACGGCCTTACAAGCTTCAATGGCTAAGTGAAGAGGGTGAATTGTTAGTCAACAAGCAAGTAATGTTGAGCTTCTCCATTGGGAAGTATGAAGATGAAGTTCTTTGTGATGTGGTTCCAATGGAAGCGGGGCATATCCTACTTGGAAGACCATGGCAATTTGATAGGAATGTGGTGCATGATGGTCATTCCAACAAATTTACTTTTGTACATAGAAATAGGAAAGTTACTCTTGTACCTCTTTCACCAAGAGAAGTGTGTGAGGATCAAGTGAAATTAAGAGTGAAAAGAGAGCAAGAGAGAAAAGCCATAAAGGAAAAAGAAATTGAGTGTGAAAAAGAATCAAAGAAAAATGGAAAAGGACATAAGAGAGAAAAGCAAGAGGTTGAGGTAAGAGAAGAGAGAACAAAAGAGAGCTTGTTCATAAAAGAAAGAGAGGTGAAGAGAGCATATCTTGCAAGGCAACCACTATACCTACTCTATCTTCGTGAAACTTGCTTAACTCAAAATAAATTAACTCAACCTACAACTTTGCCAACTTCTTTTGAATCTCTCATAAACGAATATGTGGATGTATTTCCAAAAGATATTCCTTGCGGCCTACCACCTATGAGGGGAATTGAGCACCAAATGGACTTAATTCCAAGTGCTTCTCTACCTAATAGGCCGGCCTATAGAAGCAATCCACAAGAAACAAAAGAGATTCAAAAGCAAGTAGAAGATCTCTTGGAAAAAGGATGGGTACGGGAATCTCTAAGTCCTTGTGCTATGCCCGTCATCCTTGTTCCAAAGAAAGATGGCACTTGGAGAATGTGCACGGATTGTAGATCCATCAACAACATTACCATAAAATATAGGCATCCAATCCCTCGCCTTGATGACTTATTAGATGAGTTGCATGGTTCATGCTACTTTTCTAAAATAGATCTCAAGAGTGGATATCATCAAATAAGGATTAGGGAGGGGGATGAATGGAAAACCGCCTTTAAGACAAAATATGGACTTTATGAATGGCTAGTCATGCCTTTTGGGCTAACTAATGCACCTAGCACATTCATGAGGCTCATGAATCATGTCTTGAGGGATTTTCTAGGCAAATTTGTGGTAGTGTACTTTGATGACATTTTGATCTATAGCATGACACTTGAGGTGCATATTGAACATGTTAGAAGTGTCTTGCAAGTGCTACGGAAAGAGCAATTGTATGCTAATCTTGAGAAATGCTCTTTTTGTACTCATCAAGTTGTATTCCTTGGGTTTGTTGTGAGTTCCAAAGGTGTACAAGTTGATGAGGAGAAAATCAAAGCCATTAAAGAGTGGCCAACTCCTAAAACCGTGGGAGAAGTGAGAAGCTTCCATGGATTGGCAAGTTTCTATAGGAGATTTGTCAAAGATTTTAGCACTTTGGCCGCACCCCTAAATGAAGTGGTTAAAAAGCATGTTGGTTTTAAATGGGGTCAAGAACAAGAAAAGGCTTTTAACTTGTTAAAAGAAAAACTCACAAATGCACCAATACTTGCGCTTCCAAATTTTGTGAAGTCCTTTGAAATAGAGTGTGATGCCTCTAATGTAGGCATTGGGGCTGTTTTGCTTCAAGAAGGCCACCCCATTGCTTATTTTAGTGAGAAACTTAGTGGGGCAAGTTTAAACTACTCTACTTATGATAAAGAATTATATGCCCTAGTAAGGAGTCTCAAGGTGTGGCAACACTACCTATTGCCTAAAGAATTCGTGATACATAGTGATCATGAGTCCTTGAAGCACTTAAAAGGACAAGGGAAGTTAAACAAGCGCCACGCAAAGTGGGTGGAATTCATTGAACAATTTCCATATGTGATTAAACACAAAAAGGGAAAAATGAACATGGTGGCCGATGCTCTATCTAGGAGATATAATTTGCTTGCCACATTAGAAACCAAAATCCTAGGGTTTAATCACATAAAGGAATTGTATGCTTGTGATATAGAATTCTCTCAAATTTTCAAAGAGTGTGAGCAAGGGGCGCATAAGGACTATTACTTGCATGATGGTTTTCTTTTTAAAGATAAGCGATTGTGTGTCCCTAAGCATTCAATGAGGGAATTATTAATAAAGGAAGCACATGAGGGAGGTTTAATGGGGCACTTCGGGGTCAAAAAGACAATGGACATTCTTCTTGAACACTTTTATTGGCCTTGTCTTAAGAAAGAAGTGCATAAATGGTGCCAAAAATGTATTGTTTGTAAGAGGGCTAAATCGACTAGCAAACCTCATGGATTGTACTCTCCCTTGCCTATTCCTATGGCCCCTTGGATGGACATATCCATGGACTTTATTGTAGGGCTCCCTAGGACTACACAAGGAAGAGATTCAATCTTTGTTGTAGTGGACCGATTCTCAAAAATGGCCCATTTCATCCCTTGTCATAAAAGTGATGATGCATGCCACATAGCCAACCTTTTCTTCAAAGAAATTGTTAGGCTACATGGGGTGCCTAAGAGCATAGTCTCGGATAGGGATACAAAATTCTTAAGCCATTTTTGGAGAACTCTATGGAATAAATTGGGAACAAAATTGCTCTTTTCCACCACTTGTCATCCCCAAACGGATGGGCAAACGGAGGTTGTGAATCGCACATTGTCAACCCTTCTTAGAGCAATCATTAAAAAGAATTTGAAAACTTGGGAGGAGTGTTTACCATTTGTTGAATTTGCTTATAATCGAGTTACACACTCCACCACACTTTGCTCACCATTTGAAGTGGTATACGGGTTCAATCCCCTAACTCCACTTGACCTACTTCCCTTGCCCAATGCGTCTAACTTGATGCATAAAGATGGCAAAACAAAAGCTGAATTTGTTCAAAAGCTGCATGAAAAAGTCAAGGCTCAAATTGAAAAGCGTTTAGAACAAAATGCCAAATTTGCAAATAAGGGAAGGAAACATGTTGTCTTTCAACCCGGGGATTGGGTATGGGTTCATTTGAGAAAAGAAAGATTTCCCTCAAAAAGGAAATCCAAATTAAACCCAAGGGGGGATGGACCATTTCAAGTCTTGGAGCGAATTAATGATAATGCATATAAAATAGACTTGCCGGGTGATTACAATGTGAGTGCCACTTTCAATGTTAGTGACTTGAGTTTATTTGATGTAGGTGACCCAGAACTAAATTCGGGGTCGAATTCACTCCAAGAAGGAGGGGATGATGAGATCCCTCATGACAACACTCACCAAGCATCACCTAAAGAGGAAGAAGAGGACTCAAGCTTAAGGAACATAGTTGGGCCTATGACAAGATCAAGATTGAAGAAGGCCCAAAGTGCACTTGAAGTGAAAGTAGTCAACCTCATGGACATGAAGATCAACCAAGAGGAAGAACCAAGAATGGTGAACCTCTCACAACTTGAGGTCACGGCTACATAAACTAGTTTAGGAAACCATGTAATAAAAGTAGGACTTTTAGTACTTTGACTTTTCTAGTTTGACTTTTGCATCATGGACTTGTAAATGGGCCACGATGGAGTCATCAAGGCCCATCCAAGTAGGAAGAGGCGCGCTCCTACCATGCATAAGAGGAGCTTAGGCGCGCCTACACATAGAGAAGTTAGGAGCCATATAAATACCTCCTTGTACTCATTTTCATTCATAATTGGAAGTTTAGAATTTTTCTCACATTGAGAATTTAGAGAGAGTTGAGAGAGAGAGTCTCCTCTTGAAGGTTCTAGAGTAGAACCTTGTGATTCTCATCAAGAGCTCCTTACTCTTGTGGCGGATCTTCCTTGAGCTTATCACTCCATCTAATCCATGGAGTTGTGGCGCTTTCTTCCATTTCCCTTCCCCTTCATCTTTTCCCTTTCTTTTCGTTATTTTTGAATTCAAGTTGCCTCACGCCTAAAGCCTTAGGCTTATCTTAGGATTTATGCATTTTAGCTTTATGTTGCTTAGGAATTGTGGATCCATGATTCTTGTGATTTGATGATCAAGCTTTGGCTTGAGGTGGAGCTAGTTCTCTCAATTTTCCTCAAGATCATCAAAAATGAACAAGTTTGGATTTCCCTCCAATTTTTAGTTTGAATTTTCATTTCAATTTCGGATCAATTCTCCTAGAACGATCCTACATTCAATAGATCCACTTTGGATCATAACAGAAGTGATCTTGGTATGATTAGAAAGATAAGAGAAATACCTACATGATTCCTGAAAAAGTCGAGATCTAAATCAATCTTTATCTGAGTGAAATTCTTTATTCAAGCTTGAGATGTGATACTGTTCGTGCCAATCAGAACATGCAAGCGTCTGCTGACAATTTCTTGAGCTTTAGGAGTTCAAAAGCATCGATAATGGTATCGCTGGAAGGCTCAGAGAAATATCTGCAATTTTCATGCAGAAGTCAAGAGCGAAATCGATCTCTATCTTTGTCAAATTGCATCCGTGATTTGGTGACGTGATGTTGTTCCTGACTATACCTTTTTAGGGTCTGATGCCCATATATTGAGCTGTAGTTGTCTGAATTGGATGCAACCGGGGTCCGATTAAAGATAGTATCCATTATATACAACTTTCATGAAGACATCGAATCCTAATTCGGCCTGTAACAAGGTCAAAGAAGACTAATACGCTAACCGGTCGGAATGCTACGTGTTAAACAGCCTATTGAATGTGCCCAATCTATAACCTAGCGCCTTAAATCATTTAAGAAGCGTCTAGTGAAGCTAATCAAGCGTCTACTCGGAATACAGAACATTATGATGGCTAAATATGTAATTTTGAAAGAAGTATTAAGATATTCAAATTCCAAGCTTGACCAAAAAATGAGGTACCCTTTTCAATAAAGTTCTGAAGCATCAAGTACTGTAACAGAAAAAGACAAACTTTCTAGCAACACCAATAAAACAAAGACTAGAAAAGCGTGAGCAAAGACAAAAGTACTAAATTTGCAGAACCAAAAACAATGAAGATTGAAGTCAAGCGCGTGTTACCGAAAATCAAGTGTTTGAGACGTAGTATTTTGAGGTACGCTCATCCAAATGAAGTGATCTTGGTAAGGTTAGAAAGATAAGAGAAATACCTACATGATTCCTGAAGAAGTCGAGATCTAAATCAATCTTTATCCGAGTGAAATTCTTTATTGAAGCTTGAGATGTGATACTGTTCGTGCCAATCAGAACATGCAAGGTTCTGCTGACAATTTCTTGAG
>CM077348.1:49574670-49657138 GCA_039655645.1 Ammopiptanthus mongolicus | reverse complement strand
TAAGACTATAAAAGCTTCAGCAACTCTAGAAGAAGAAAGAGAAGAAAAGCGTGAATAAAGACAAAAGTACAAAAGCGGCAACAGCAAAAACACTGAAGATTGAAGTCAAGCGTCTACTGCCGATAATCAAGCGTCCGAAACGTCGTATTTTGAGGTATGCTCATCCTAATGAAGTGATCTTGGGTTTGTTAGAAAGACAAAAGAAATACCTACCTGTTTCCTGAAGAAGTCGACCTCTGACTCAATCCCTATCTGAGTGAAATTCCTTTTTCAAGCATGAGGTGTGATACTGTTCGTGAAAATTTAAATATGCAAACCTCTGTTGACAATTTCTGCGATTTGGGTGTTCAAAAGTATCGATCTTGGTATCATTGGAAGGCTCAAAAAATATATGCAACTCTCGTGAACAGGTCAAGAGCGTAATCAATCTCTATCTTTGTCAAAATGCATCCGTAAGTTGGTGACGTGTTGTCGTTCCCGACTGTCATACCTTTGTAGCATCTGATGGCCATATATTGAGCTGATGGTGTTCTAATTGGATGAAACCGATGTCTCCTTATAGCTAATATCCATATAAACAGGTTTCATGAAGACATCGAATCCTAATTCGGCCAGTAACAGGGTCAAAGAGGCATAATACGCTAAATGGTCAGAATGCTACGAGTTAAATAGCCTTGTGAAAGTGCCAAGTGGATAACCAAGCGCCTTAGCTCTTTTAAGAAGCGTCCATTGAAGATAATCAAGCGTCTACTCAGAATATAGAACATTATGATGGGTGGAGAAGTAATTATGAATGAAGTATTAAGGTATTCAACGTCATGCGTCTGCTGCCGATAATCAAGCGTCCAAAACGTCGTATTTTGAGGTACGCTCGTCCTAATGAAGTGATCTTGGGTTTGTTAGAAAGACAAGAGAAATACCTACCTGTTTCCTGAAGAAGTCGACCTCTGACTCAATCCCTATCTGAGTGAAATTCCTTTTTCAAGCATGAGGTGTGATACTGTTCGTGAAAATTTAAATATGCAAACCTCTGTTGCCAATTTCTGCGATTTGGGTGTTCAAAAGTATCGATCTTGGTATCATTGGAAGGCTCAAAAAATATATGCAACTCTCGTGAACAGGTCAAGAGCGTAATCAATCTCTATCTTTGTCAAAATGCATCCGTAAGTTGGTGACGTGATGTCGTTCCCGACTGTTATACCTTTGTAGCATCTGATGGCCATATATTGAGCTGATGGTGTTCTAATTGGATGAAACCGATGTCTCCTTACAGCTAATATCCATATAAACAAGTTTCATGAAGACATCGAATCCTAATTCGGCCAGTAACAGGTCAAAGAAGCATAATACGCTAAATGGTCAGAATGCTACGAGTTAAATAGCCTTGTGAATGTGCCAAGTGGATAACCAAGTGCCTTATCTCTTTTTAGAAGCGTCCATTGAAGCTAATCAAGCATCTACTCAGAATACGGAACATTATGATGGGTGGAGAAGTAATTATGAATGAAATATTAAGATATTCAATGTCCAAGCTTGACCAGAATATGAGGTACCCTTTTCAATAAAGTTCTGAAGCATCAAGTACTGTAATATAAGACTACAAAAGCTTCAGCAACTCTGTAAGAAAAAAGATAAGAAAAGCGTGAATAAAGGCAAAAGTACAAAAGAGGCAACAGCAAAAACACTGAAGATTGAAGGCAAGCGTCTGCTGCCGATAATCAAGCGTCCGAAACGTCGTATTTTGAGGTACGCTCGTCCTAATGAAGTGATCTTGGTTTTGTTAGAAAGATAAGAGAAATACCTACCTGTTTCCAGAAGAAGTCGACATCTGACTCAATCCCTATCTGAGGGAAATACCTTTTTCAAGCATGAGGTGTGATACTGTTCGTGAAAATTCGAATATGCAAACTTCTGCTGACAATTTCTGGTGATTTGGGTGTTCAAAAGTATCGATCTTGGTATCATTGGAAGGCTCAAAGAAATATCTGCAACTCTCGTGAAGAGGTCAAGAGCGTAATCAATCTCTATCTTTGTCAAAATGCATCCGTAAGTTGGTGACGTGATGTCGTTCCCGACTGTTATACCTTTGTAGCATCTGATGGCCATATATTGAGCTGATGGTGTTCTAATTGGATGAAACCGATGTCTCCTTAAAGCTAATATCCATATAAACAAGTTTCATGAAGACATCGAATCCTAATTCGGCCAGTAACAGGGTCAAAGAGGCATAATACGCTAAATGGTCAGAATGCTACAAGTTAAAGAGCCTTGTGAATGTGCCAAGTGGATAACCAAGCGCCTTAGCTCTTTTAAGAAGCGTTCATTTAAGCTAATCAAGCGTCTACTCTGAATACAGAACATTATGATGGGTGGAGAAGTAATTATGAATGAAGTATTAAGATATTCAACGTCCAAGCATGACCAGAATATGAGGTACCTTTTTCAATAAAGTTCTGAAGCATCAGGTACTGTAATATAAGACTATAAAAGCTTCAGCAACTCTATAAGAAGAAAGAGCAGAAAAGCGTGAATAAAGACAAAATTACAAAAGCGGTAACCGCAAAAACACTGAAGATTTAAGTCAAGCTTATGCTGCCGATAATCAAGCGTCTGAAACGTCATATTTTGAGGTACGCTCATCCTAATGAAGTGATCTTGGTTTTGTTAGAAAGATAAGAGAAATACCTACCTGTTTCCTGAAGAAGTCGACATCTGGCTCAATCCCTATCTGAGTGAAATTCATTTTTCAAGCATGAGGTGTGATACTGTTCGTGAAAATTCGAATATGCAACCTTCTGCTAACAATTTCTGGAGATTTGAGAGCTCAAAAGTATCGATCTTGGTATCATTGGCAGGCTCAAAGAAATATCTGCAACTCTCGTGAAGAGGTCAAGAGCGTAATCAATCTCTATCTTTGTCAAAATGCATCCGTAAGTTGGTCACATGATGTCGTTCCTGACTGTCATACCTTTGTAGCGTCTGATGGCCATATATTGAGCTGATGGTGTTCTAATTGGATGAAATCGATGTCTCCTTAAAGCTAATATCCATATAGACAAGTTTCATGAAGACATCGAATCCAAATTCGGCCAGTAACAAGGTCAAAGAGGTATAATACGCTAAATGGTCAGAATGCTACGAGTTAAATAGCCTTGTGAATGTGCCAAGTGGATAACCAAGCGCCATAGCTCTTTTAAGAAGTGTCCATTAAAACTAATCAAGCGTCTACTCAGAATACAGAACATTGTGATGGGTGGAGAAGTAATTATGAATGAAGTATTATGATATTCAACGTCCAAGCTTGACCAGAATATGATGTACCCTTTTCAATAAAGTTCTGAAGCATCAGGTTCTGTAATATAAGACTATAAAAGCTTCAGCAACTCTAGAAGAAGAAAGAGAAGAAAAGCGTGAATAAAGACAAAAGTACAAAAGCGGCAACAGCAAAAACACTGAAGATTGAAGTCAAGCGTCTGCTGCCGATAATCAAGCGTCCGAAACGTCATATTTTGAGGTACGCTCGTCCTAATGAAGTGATCTTGGTTTTGTTAGAAAGATAAGAGAAATACCTACCTGTTTCCTGAAGTAGTCGAGATCTGACTCAATCCCTATCTGAGTGATGTTTCTTTTTCAAGCATGAGGTGTGATACCGTTCGTGAAAATTCGAATATGCAACCTTCTGCTGACAATTTCGGGGAGATTTGGGCGTTCAAAAGTATCGATCTTGGTATCGTTGGAAGGCTCAAAGAAATATCTGCAACTCTCGTGAAGAGGTCAGGAGCGAAATCGATCTCTATCTTTGTCAAAATGCATCCGTAATTTGGTGACGTGATGTCGTTCCCGACTGTCATACCTTTGTAGCGTCTGATGGCCATATATTGAGCTGATGGTGTTCTAATTGGATGAAATCGATGTCTCCTTAAAGCTAATATCCATATAGACAAGTTTCATGAAGACATCGAATCCAAATTCGGCCAGTAACAAGGTCAAAGAGGTATAATACGCTAAATGGTCAGAATGCTACGAGTTAAATAGCCTTGTGAATGTGCCAAGTGGATAACCAAGCGCCTTAGCTCTTTTAAGAAGTGTCCATTGAAACTAATCAAGCGTCTACTCAGAATACAGAACATTGTGATGGGTGGAGAAGTAATTATGAATGAAGTATTATGATATTCAACGTCCAAGCTTGACCAGAATATGATGTACCCTTTTCAATAAAGTTCTGAAGCATCAGGTTCTGTAATATAAGACTATAAAAGCTTCAGCAACTCTAGAAGAAGAAAGAGAAGAAAAGCGTGAATAAAGACAAAAGTACAAAAGCGGCAACAACAAAAGCACTAAAGATTGAAGTCAAGCGTCTGCTGCCCATAATCAAGCGTCCGAAACGTAGCATTTTGAGGTACGCTTATCCTAATGAAGTGATCTTGGTTTTGTTAGAAAGATAAGAGAAATACCTACCTGTTTCCAGAAGAAGTCGACCTCTGACTCAATCCCTATCTGAGTGAAATTCCTTTTTTCAAGCATGAGGTGTGATACTGTTCATGAAAATTCGAATATGCAAACTTCTGCTGACAATTTCTGGAGATTTTGGTGTTCGAAAGTATCGATCTTAGTATCATTGGAAGGCTCAAAGAAATATCTACAACTCTCGTGAGAAGGTCAAGGGCGTAATCAATCTCTATCTTTGTCAAAATGCATCTGTAAGTTGGTCACATGATGTCGTTCCTGCCTGTCATACCATTGTCGCATCTGATGGCCATATATTGAGCTGACGGTGTTCTACTTGGATGAAACCGATGTATACTTAAAGCTAATATCCATATAAACAAGTTTCATGAAGACGTCGAATCCAAATTCGGCCAGTTACAGGGTCAAAGAAGCATAACAAGCTAAGTGGTCAGAATGCTACGAGTTAAATAGCCTTGTGACTGTGCCAAGTGGATAACCAAGCGCCTTAGCTCTTTTAAGAACCGTCCATTGAAGCTAATCAAGCGTCTACTCAGAATACAGAACATTATGATGGGTGGAGAAGTAATTTTGAATGAAGTATTAAGATATTCAACGTCCAAGCTCGACAAGAATATGAGGTACCCTTTTCAATAAAGTTCTGAAGCATCAGGTATTTTTATATAAGACTATAAAAGCTTTAGCTACTCTAGAAGAAGAAAGAGAAGAAAAGCGTGAATAAAGACAAAAGTACAAAAGCGGCAACAGCAAAAACACTGAAGATTGAAGTCAAGCGTCTGCTGCCGATAATCAAGCGTCCGAAACGTCATATTTTGAGGTACGCTCGTCCTAATGAAGTGATCTTGGTTTTGTTAGAAAGATAAGAGAAATACCTACCTGTTTCCTGAAGTAGTCGAGATCTGACTCAATCCCTATCTGAGTGAAGTTTCTTTTTGAAGCATGAGGTGTGATACCGTTCTTGTAAATTCGAATATGCAACCTTCTGCTGACAATTTCGGGAGATTTAGGTGTTCAAAAGTATCGATCTTGGTATCGTTGGAAGGCTCAAAGAAATATCTACAACTCTCGTGAGAAGGTCAAGGGCGTAATCAATCTCTATCTTTGTCAAAATGCATCTGTAAGTTGGTCACATGATGTCGTTCCTGCCTGTCATACCATTGTCGCATCTGATGGCCATATATTGAGCTGACGGTGTTCTACTTGGATGAAACCGATGTATCCTTAAAGCTAATATCCATATAAACAGGTTTCTTGAAGACGTCGAATCCTAATTCGGCCAGTTACAGGGTCAAAGAAGCATAACACGCTAAGTGGTCAGAATGCTACGAGTTAAATAGCCTTGTGACTGTGCCAAATGGATAACCAAGCGCCTTAGCTCTTTTAAGAAGCGTCCATTGAAGCTAATCAAGCGTCTACTCAGAATACAGAACATTATGATGGGTGGAGAAGTAATTTTGAATGAAGTATTAAGATATTCAACGTCCAAGCTTGACCAGAAAATGAGGTACACTTTTCAATAAAGTTCTGAAGCATCAGGTATTGTAATATAAGACTATCTAGAAGAAGAAAGAGAAGAAAAGCGTGAATAAAGACAAAAGTACAAAAGCGGCAACAGCAAAAACACTGAAGATTGAAGTCAAGCGTCTGCTGCCGATAATCAATCGTCCGAGACGTCGTATTTTGAGGTACGCTCGTCCTAATGAAGTGATCTTGGTTTAATTATAAAGATAAGAGAAATACCTACCTATTTCCTGAAGAAGTTGAGATCTGACTCAATCCCTATCTGAGTGAAGTTCCTTTTTCAAGCATGAGGTGTGATACTGTTCGTGAAAATTCGAATATGCAACCTTCTGCCGACAATTTCGGGAGATTTGGGTTTTCAAAATTATCGTTCTTGGTATCGTTGGAAGGCTCAAAGAAATATCTACAACTCTCGTGAAGAGGTCAAGAGCGAAATCGATCTCTATCTTTGTCAAAATGCATCCGTAAGTTGGTGACGTGATGTCGTTCCCGACTGTCATACCTTTGTTGCGTCTGATGGCCATATATTGAGATGATGGTGTTCGTATTGGATGAAACCGATGTCTCCTTACAGCTAATATCCATATAAACAAGTTTCATGAAGACATCGAATCCTAATTCGGCCAGTTACAGGGTCAAAGAAGCATAATACGTTAAGTGGTCAGAATGCTATGAGTTAAATAGCCTTGTGAATGTGCCAAGTGGATAACCAAGCGCCTTAGCTCTTTTAAGAAGCGTCCATTGAAGCTAATCAAGCGTCTACCCAATATACAGAACATTATGATGGGTGGAGAAGTAATTTTGAATGAAGTATTAAGATATTCAACGTCCAGGCGTGACCAGAAAATGAGGTACCCTTTTCAGTAAAGTTCTGAAGCATTAGGTACTGTAATATAAGACTATAAATGCTTCAGCAACTCTAGAAGAAGAAAGAGAAGAAAAGTGTGAATAAAGACAAAAGTACAAAAGCGGCAATAGCAAAAACACTGAAGATTGAAGTCAAGCGTCTGCTGCCGATAATCAAGCGTCCGAAACGTCGTATTTTGATGTACACTATTGCTAAGGAAGTAATTTGGGTTTTGTTAGAAAGATAAGAGAAATACCTACCTGTTTCCTGAATAAGTCGAGATCTGACTCAATCCCTATCTAAGTGAAATTCCTGTTTCAAGCATGAGGTGTGATAATGTTCGTGAAAATTCGATTATGAAACCTTTTGCTGACAATTTCTGGAGAATTGGGTGTTCAAAAGTATCGATCTTGGTATCATTGGAAGGCTCAAAGAAATATCTGCAACTCTCATGAAGAGGTCAAGAGCGTAATCGATCTCTATCTTTGTCCAAATGCATCCGTAAGTTGGTGACGTGATGTCGTTCCTGACGGTCATACCATTGTAGCGTCTGATGGCCATATATTGAGCTGATGGTGTTCTAATTGGATGAAACCGATGTCTCCTTACAGCTAATATCCATATAAACAAGTTTCATGAAGACATCGAATCCTAATTCGGCCAGTAACAGGGTCAAAGAAGTATAATACGCTAAATGGTCAGAATGCTAAGAGTTAAATAGCCTTGTGAATGTGCCAAGTGGATAACCAAGCACCTTATCTCTTTTAAGAATCGTCCATTGAAGCTAATCCAGCGTCTACTCAGAATACGGAACATTATGATGGGTGGAGAAGTAATTTTGAATGAAGTATTAAGATATTCAACGTCCAGGCGTGACCAGAAAATGAGGTACCCTTTTCAGTAAAGTTCTGAAGCATCAGGTACTGTAATATAAGACTATAAAAGCTTCAGCAACTCTAGAAGAACAAAGAGAAGAAAAGTGTGAATAAAGATAAAAGTACAAAAGCGGCAACAGCAAAAACACAGAAGATTGAAGTCAAGCGTTTGCTGCCGATAATCAAGCGTCCAAAACGTCGTATTTTGACGTAGGCTCATCCTAATGAAGTGATCTTGGTTTTTTTAGAAAGATAAGAGAAATACCTACCTGTTTCCTGAAAAAGTAGACCTCAAACTCAATCCCTATCTGAGTGAAATTTCTTTGTCAAGCATGAGGTGTGATACTGTTCGTGCAAATTCGAATATGCAAACTTATGCTGACAATTTCTGCAGATTTGGGTGTTCAAAAGTATCGATCTTGGTATCATCGGAAGGCTCAAAGAAATATCCACAACTCTCGTGAGAGGTCAAGAGCGTAATCAATCTCTATCTTTGTCAAAATGTATCCGTAAGTTGGTCACATGATGTCGTTCCTGACTGTCATACCTTTGTAGCGTCTAATGGCCACATATTGAGCTGATGGTGTTCTAATTGGATGAAACTGATGTATCTTTAAAGCTAATATACATATAAACAAGTTTCATGAAGACGTCGAATCCTATTTCGGACAATTACAGCGTCAAAGAAGCATAATACGCTAAGTGGTCGGAATGCTACGAGTTAAATACCCTTGTGAATGTGCCAAGTGGATAACCAAGCGCCTTAGCTCTTTTAAGAAGCATACATTGAAGCTAATCAAGCGTCTACTCAGAATACAGAACATTATGATGGGTGGAGAAGTAATTTTGAATGAAGTATTAAGATATTCAACGTCCAAGCTTGACCAGAAAATGAGGTACACTTTTCAATAAAGTTCTGAAGCATCTGGTACTGTAATATAAGACTATAAAAGCTTCAGCAACTCTAGAAGAAGAAAGAGAAGAAAAGCGTGAATAAAGACAAAAGTACAAAAGCGGCAACAGCAAAAACAATGAAGATTGAAGTCAAGCGTCTGCTGCCGATAATCAAGCGTCCGAAACGTCGTATTTTGAGGTACGCTCGTCCTAATGAAGTGATCTTGGTTTAATTATAAAGATAAGAGAAATACCTACCTATTTCCTTAAGAATTTGAGATCTGACTCAATCCCTATCTGAGTGAAGTTCCTTTTTCAAGCATGAGGTGTGATACTATTCGTGAAAATTCGAATATGCAACCATCTGCAGACAATTTCGGGAGATTTGGGTGTTCAAAATTATCGTTTTGGAAGGCTCAAAGAAATATCTACAACTCTCGTGAAGATGTCAAGAGCGAAATCGATCTCTATCTTTGTCAAAATGCATCCGTAAGTTGGTGACGTGATGCCGTTCCCGACAGTCATACCTTTGTAGCGTCTGATGGCCATATATTGAGATGATGGTGTTCTAATTGGATGAAACCGATGTCTCCTTACAGCTAATATCCATATAAACAAGTTACATGAAGACATCGAATCCTAATTCGGCCAATAACAGGGTTAAAGAAGCATAATACGTTTAGTGGTCAGAATGCTATGAGTTAAATAGCCTTGTGAATGTGCCAAGTGGATAACCAAGCGCCTTAGCTCTTTTAAGAAGCGTCCATTGAAGCTAATCAAGCGTCTACCCAATATACAGAACATTATGATGGATGGAGAAGTAATTTTGAATGAAGTATTAAGATATTCAACGTCCAGGCGTGACCAGAAAATGAGGTACCCTTTTCAGTAAAGTTCTGAAGCATCAGGTACTGTAATATAAGACTATAAAAGCTTCAGCAACTCTAGAAGAAGAAAGAGAAGAAAAGTGTGAATAAAGACAAAAGTACAAAAGCGGCAACAGCAAAAACACTGAAGATTGAAGTCAAGCGTCTGCTGCCGATAATCAAGCGTCCGAAACGTCATATTTTGAGGTACGCTCGTGCTAAGGAAGTGATTTCGGTTTTGTTAGAAAGATAAGAGAAATACCTACCTGTTTCCTGAATAAGTCGAGATCTGACTCAATCCCTATCTGAGTGAAATTCCTGTTTCAAGCATGAGGTGTGATACTGTTCCTGAAAATTCGATTATGCAACCTTCTGCTGACAATTTCTGGAGATTTGGGAGTTCAAAAGTATCGTTCTTGGTATCGTTGCAAGGCTCAAAGAAATATCTACAACTCTCGTGAAGAGGTCAAGAGCGAAATCGATCTCTATCTTTGTCAAAATGCATCCGTAAGTTGGCGACGTGATGCCGTTCCCGACTGTCATACCTTTGTAGCGTCAGATGGCCATATATTGAGGTGATGGTGTTCTAATTGGATGAAACCGATGTCTCCTTATAGCTAATATCCATATAAACAAGTTTCATCACGACACCGAATCCTAATTCGAACAGTAACAGGCTCAAAGGGGCATAATACGCTGAATGGTCAGAATGCTACAAGTTAAATAGCCTTGTGAATGTCCCAAGTGGATAACCAAGAGCCTTAGCTCTTTTAAGAAGCATCCATTTAAGCTAATCAAGCGTCTACTCAGAATACAGAACATTATGATGGGTGGAAGTAAATTTGAATGAAGTATTAAGATATTCATCGCCCAAGCTTGACCAGAAAATGAGGTACCCTTTTCCATAAAGTTCTGAAGCATCTGGTACCGTAATATAAGACTATGAAAGCTTCAGAAACTCTAGAAGAAGAAAGAGAAGAAAAGCGTGAATAAAGACAAAAGTACAAAAGCGGCAACAGCAAAAACACTGAAGATTGAAGTCAAGCGTCTGCTGCCGATAATCAAGCGTCCGATACGTCGTATTTTGAGGTAGGCTCATCCTAATAAAGTGATCTTGGTTCTTTTAGAAAGATAAGAGAAATACCTACCTGTTTCCTGAAGAAGTCGACCTCTGACTCAATCCCTATCTGAGTGAAATTCCTTTTTCAAGCATGAGGTGTGATATTGTTCGTGAAAATTCGAATATGCAAACCTTTGCTGACAATTTCTGCAGATTTGGGTGTTCAAAAGTATCGATCTTGGTATCGTTGGAAGGCTCAAAGAAATATCTGCAACTCTCGTGAAGAGGTCAAGACCGAAATCGATCTCTATCTTTGTCAAATTGCATCCGTAAGTTTGTGATGTGATGTCGTTCCCGACTGTCATACCTCTGTAGCGTCTGATGGCCATATATTGAGCTGATGGTGTTCTTACTAGATGAAATAAATGTGTCCTTAATGCTAATATCCATATAAACAAGTTTCATGAAGACATCGAATCCAAATTCGGCCAATAACAGGGTCAAAGAGGTATAATACGCTAAATGGTCAGAATGCTACGAGTTAAATAGCCTTGTGAATGTGCCAAGTGGATAACCAAGCACCTTAGCTCTTTTAAGATGTGTCCATTAAAGCTAATCAAGCGTCTACTCAGAATACAGAACATTATGATGGGTGGAGAAGTAATTATGAATGAAGTATTAGGATATTCAACGTCTAAGCTTGACCAGAATATGAGGTACCCTTTTCAATAAAGTTCTGAAGCATCAAGTACTGTAATATAAGACTATAAAAGCTTCAGCAACTCTAGAAGAAGAAAGAGAAGAAAAGCGTGAATAAAGACAAAAGTACAAAAGCGGCAACAACAAAAACACTGAAGATTGAAGTCAAGCGTCTGCTGCCGATAATCAAGCGTCCGAAACGTCGTATTTTGAGGTACGCTTATCCTAATGAAGTGATCTTGATTTTTTTATAAAGATAAGAGAAATACCTACCTGTTTCCAAAAGAAGTCGACCTCTGACTCAATCCCTATCTGAGTGAAATTCCTTTTTCAAGCATGAGGTGTGATACGGTTCATGAAAATTCGAATATGCAAACTTCTGCTGACAATTTCTGGAGATTTGGGTGCTCAAATGTATCAATCTTATTATCATTGGAAGGCTCAAAGAAATATCTGCAACTCTCGTGAAGAGGTCAAGAGCGTAATCAATCTCTATCTTTGTCAAAATGCATGCGTAAGTTGGTGACGTGATGTCGTTCCCGACTGTCATACCTTTGTAGCGTCTAATGGCCATATATTGAGTTTATGGTGTTCTAATTGGATGAAACCGATGTCTCCTTACGGCTAATATCCATATAAAGAAGTTTCATGAAGACATCGAATCCTAATTCGGCCAGTTACCGGGTCAAAGAGGCATAAGACGCTAAATGGTCAGAATGCTACGAGTTAAATAGCCTTGTGAATGTGCCAAGTGGATAACCAAGCGCCTTAGCTCTTTTAAGAAGCATCCATTGAATCTAATCAAGCGTCTACTCAGAATACAGAACATTATTGTGGGTGGAGAAGTAATTATTAATGAAGTATTAAGATATTCAACGTCCAAGCTCGACCAGAAAATGAGGTACCCTTTTCAATAAAGTTCTGAAGCATCAGGTACTGTAATATAAGACTATAAAAGCTTCAGCAACTCTAGAAGAAGAAAGAGAAGAAAAGCGTGAATAAAGACAAAAGTACAAAAGTGGCAACAGCAAAAACACTGAAGATTGAAGTCAAGCGTCTGCTGCCGATAATCAAGCGTCCGAAACGTCGTATTTTGAGGTACGCTCGTCCTAATGAAGTGATCTTGGTTTTGTTAGAAAGATAAGAGAAATACCTACCTGTTTCCAGAAGAAGTCGACATCTGACTCAATCTGTATCTGAGTGAAATACCTTTTTCAAGCATGAGGTGTGATATTGTTCGTGAAAATTCGAATATGCAAACTTCTGCTGACAATTTCTGCAGATTTGGGTGTTCAAAAGTATCGATCTTGGTATCATTGGAAGGCTCAAAGAAATATTTACAACTCTCGTGAAGAGGTCAAGAGCGTAATCGATCTCTATCTTTGTCCAAATGCATCCGTAAGTTGGTGACGTGATGTCATTCCTGACGGTCATACCATTGTAGCGTCTGATGGCCATATATTCTGCTGATGGCGTTCTAATTGGATGAAACCGATGTCTCCTTAAAGCTAATATCCATATAAACAAGTTTCATCACGACACCGAATCCTAATTCGAACAGTAACAGGGTCAAAGGGGCATAATACGCTAAATGGTCAGAATGCTACAAGTTAAATAGCCTTGTGAATGTGCCAAGTGGATAACCAAGCGCCTTAGCTCTTTTAAGAAGCGTCCATTGAAGCTAATCAAGCGTCTACTCAGAATACAGAACATTATGATGGGTGGAAGTAAATTTGAATGAAGTATTAAGATATTCATCGCCCAAGCTTGACCAGAAAATGAGGTACCCCTTTCGATAAAGTTCTGAAGCATCAGGTACCGTAATATAAGACTATAAAAGCTTCAGAAACTCTAGAAGAATAAAGAGAAGAAAAGCGTGAATAAAGACAAAAGTAGAAAAGCGGCAACAGCAAAAACACAGAAGATTGAAGTCAAGCGTCTGCTGCCGATAATCAAGCGTCCGAAACGTCATATTTTGAAGTAGGCTCATCCTAATGAAGTGATCTTGGTTTTTTTAGAAAGATAAGAGAAATACCTACCTGTTTCCTGAAGAAGTCGACCTCTGACTCAATCCCTATCTGAGTGAAATTCTTTTGTCAAGCATGAGGTGTGATACTGTTCGTGAAAATTCGAATATGCAAACTTATGCTGACAATTTATGCAGATTTGGGTGTTCAAAAGTATCGATATTGGTATCATCAGAAGGCTCAAAGAAATATCCGCAACTCTCGTGGAGAGGTCAAAAGCGTAATCAATCTCTATCTTTGTCAAAATGCATCCGTAAGTTGGTCACATGATGTCGTTCCTGACTGTCATACCTTTGTAGCATCTAATGGCCACATATTGAGCTGATGGTGTTCTAATTGGATGAAACTGATGTATCCTTAAAGCTAATATACATATAAACAAGTTTCATGAAGACGTCGAATCCTATTTCGGCCAATTATAGGGTCAACGAAGCATAATACGCTAAGTGGTCAGAATGCTTCGAGCTAAATAGCCTTGTGAATGTGCCAAGTGGATAACCAAGCGCCTTAGCTCTTTTAAGAAGCATCCATTGAAGCTAATCAAGCGTCTACTCAGAATACAGAACATTATGATGGGTGGAGAAGTAATTTTGAATGAAGTATTAAGATATTCAACGTCCAAGCTTGACCAGAAAATGAGGTACACTTTTCAATAAAGTTCTGAAGCATCAGGTACTGTAATATAAGACTATAAAAGCTTTAGCAACTCTAGAAGAAGAAAGAGAAGAAAAGCGTGAATAAAGACAAAAGTACAAAAGCGGCAACAGCAAAAACACTGAAGATTGAAGTCAAGCGTCTGCTGCCGATAATCAAGCGTCCGAAACGTCGTATTTTGAGGTACGCTCGTCCTAATGAAGTGATCTTGGTTTAATTAAAAAGATAAGAGAAATACCTACCTATTTCCTAAAGAAGTTGAGATCTGACTCAATCCCTATCTGAGTGAAGTTCCTTTTTCAAGCATGAGGTGTGATACTGTTCGTGAAAATTCGAATATGCAACCTTCTGCAGACAATTTCGGGAGATTTGGGTGTTCAAAATTATCGTTCTTGGTATCGTTGGAAGGCTCAAAGAAATATCTACAACTCTCGTGAAGATGTCAAGAGCGAAATCGATCTCTATCTTTGTCAAAATGCATCCGTAAGTTGGTGACGTGATGCCGTTCCCGACTGTCATACCTTTGTAGCGTCTGATGGCCATATATTGAGATGATGGTGTTCTAATTGGATGAAACGGATGTCTCCTTACAGCTAATATCCATATAAACAAGTTCCATGAAGCCATCGAATCCTAATTCGGCCAATTATAGGGTCAAAGAAGCATAATACGTTAAGTGGTCAGAATGCTACGAGTTAAATAGCCTTGTGAATGTGCCAAGTGGATAACCAAGCGCCTTAGCTCTTTTAAGAAGCATCCATTGAAGCTAATCAAGCGTCTACCCAATATACAGAACATTATGATGGGTGGAGAAGTAATTTTGAATGAAGTATTAAGATATTCAACGTCTAGGCGTGACCAGAAAATGAGGTACCCTTTTCAGTAAAGTTTTGAAGCATCAGGTACTATAATATAAAACTATTAAAGCTTCAGCAACTCTAGAAGAAGAAAGAGAAGAAAAGTGTGAATAAAGACAAAAGTACAAAAGCGGCAACAGCAAAAACACTGAAGATTGAAGTCAAGCGTCTGCTGCCGATAATCAAGCGTCCGAAACGTCGTATTTTGAGGTACGCTCGTGCTAAGGAAGTGATTTCGGTTTTGTTAGAAAGATAAGAGAAATACCTACCTGTTTCCTGAATAAGTCGAGATCTGACTCAATCCCTATCTGAGTGAAATTCCTGTTTCAAGCATGAGGTGTGATACTGTTCGTGAAAATTCGATTATGCAACCTTCTGCTGACAATTTCTGGAGATTTGGGTGTTCAAAAGTATCGTTCTTGGTATCGTTGGAAGGCTCAAAGAAATATCTACAACTCTCGTGAAGAGGTCAAGAGCGAAATCGATCTCTATCTTTGTCAAAATGCATCCGTAAGTTGGTGACGTGATGCCGTTCCCGACTGTCATACCTTTGTAGCGTCAGATGGCCATATATTGAGGTGATGGTGTTCTAATTGGATGAAACCGATGTCTCCTTACAGCTAATATCCATATAAACAAGTTTCATCACGACACCGAATCCTAATTCGAACAGTAACAGGGTCAAAGGGGCATAATACGCTGAATGGTCAGAATGCTACAAGTTAAAAAGCCTTGTGAATGTGCCAAGTGGATAACCAAGCGCCTTAGCTCTTTTAAGAAGCGTCCATTGAAGCTAATCAAGCGTCTACTCAGAATACAGAACATTATGATGGGTGGAAGTAAATTTGAATGAAGTATTAAGATATTCATCGCCCAAGCTTGAGCAGAAAATGAGGTACCCTTTTCCATAAAGTTCTGAAGCATCAGGTACCGTAATATAAGACTATGAAAGCTTCAGAAACTCTAGAAGAAGAAAGATTAGAAAAGCGTGAATAAAGACAAAAGTACAAAAGCGGCAACAGCAAAAACACTGAAGATTGAAGTCAAGCGTTTGCTGCCGATAATCAAGCGTCCGAAACGTCGTATTTTGAGGTAGACTCATCCTAATAAAGTGATCTTGGTTTTTATAGAAAGATAAGAGAAATACCTACCTGTTTCCTGAAGAAGTCGACCTCTGACTCCATCCCAATCTGAGTGAAGTTCCTTTTTCAAGCATGAGGTGTGATACTGTTCGTGAAAATTCGAATATGCAACCTTCTGCAGACAGTTTCGGGAGATTTGGGTGTTCAAAATTATCATTCTTGGTATCGTTGGAAGGCTTAAAGAAATATCTACAACTCTCGTGAAGATGTCAAGAGCGAAATCGATCTCTATCTTTGTCAAAATGCATCCGTAAGTTGGTGACGTGATGCCGTTCCCGACTGTCATACCTTTGTAGCGTCTGATGGCCATATATTGAGATGATGGTGTTCTAATTGGATGAAACCGATGTCTCCTTACAGCTAATATCCATATAAACAAGTTTCATGAAGACATCGAATCCTGATTCGGCCAATTACAGGGTCAAAGAAGCATAATACGTTAAGTGGTCAGAATGCTACGAGTTAAATAGCCTTGTGAATGTGCCAAGTGGATAACCAAGCGCCTTAGCTCTTTTAAGAAGCGTCCATTGAAGCTAATCAAGCGTCTACCCAATATACAGAACATTATGATGGGTGGAGAAGTAATTTTGAATGAAGGATTAAGATATTCAACGTCCAGGCGTGACCAGAAAATGAGGTACCCTTTTCAGTAAAGTTCTGGAACATCAGGTACTGTAATATAAGACTATTAAAGCTTCCGCAACTCTAGAAGAAGAAAGAGAAGAAAAGTGTGAATAAAGACAAAAGTACAAAAGCGGCAACAGCAAAAACACTGAAGATTGAAGTCAAGCGTCTGCTGCCGATAATCAAGCGTCCGAAACGTCGTATTTTGAGGTACGCTCGTGCTAAGGAAGTGATTTCGGTTTTGTTAGAAAGATAAGAGAAATACCTACCTGTTTCCTGATTAAGTCGAGATCTGACTCAATCCCTATCTGAGTGAAATTCCTGTTTCAAGCATGAGGTGTGATACTGTTCGTGAAAATTCGATTATGCAACCTTCTGCTGACAATTTCTGGAGATTTGGGTGTTCAAAAGTATCGTTCTTGGTATCGTTGGAAGGCTCAAAGAAATATCTACAACTCTCGTGAAGAGGTCAAGAGCGAAATCGATCTCTATCTTTGTCAAAATGCATCCGTAAGTTGGTGACGTGATGCCGTTCCCGACTGTCATACCTTTGTAGCGTCAGATGGCCATATATTGAGGTGATGGTGTTCTAATTGGATGAAACCGATGTCTCCTTACAGCTAATATCCATATAAACAAGTTTCATCACGACACCGAATCCTAATTCGAACAGTAACAGGGTCAAAGGGGCATAATACGCTGAATGGTCAGAATGCTACAAGTTAAATAGCCTTGTGAATGTGCCAAGTGGATAACCAAGCGCCTTAGCTCTTTTAAGAAGCGTCCATTGAAGCTAATCAAGCGTCTACTCAGAATACAGAACATTATGATGGGTGGAAGTAAATTTGAATGAAGTATTAAGATATTCATCGCCCAAGCTTGAGCAGAAAATGAGGTACCCTTTTCTATAAAGTTCTGAAGCATCAGGTACCGTAATATAAGACTATGAAAGCTTCAGAAACTCTAGAAGAAGAAAGATTAGAAAAGCGTGAATAAAGACAAAAGTACAAAAGCGGCAACAGCAAAAACACTGAAGATTGAAGTCAAGCGTTTGCTGCCGATAATCAAGCGTCCGAAACGTCGTATTTTGAGGTAGACACATCCTAATAAAGTGATCTTGGTTTTTATTGAAAGATAAGAGAAATACCTACCTGTTTCCTGAAGAAGTCGACCTCTGACTCCATCCCTATCTGAGTGAAGTTCCTTTTTCAAGCATGAGGTGTGATACTGTTCGTGAAAATTCGAATATGCAACCTTCTGCAGACAGTTTCGGGAGATTTGGGTGTTCAAAATTATCGTTCTTGGTATCGTTGGAAGGCTCAAAGAAATATCTACAACTCTCGTGAAGATGTCAAGAGCGAAATCGATCTCTATCTTTGTCAAAATGCATCCGTAAGTTGGTGACGTGATGCCGTTCCCGACTGTCATACCTTTGTAGCGTCTGATGGCCATATATTGAGATGATGGTGTTCTAATTGGATGAAACCGATGTCTCCTTACAGCTAATATCCATATAAACAAGTTTCATGAAGACATCGAATCCTGATTCGGCCAATTACAGGGTCAAAGAAGCATAATACGTTAAGTGGTCAGAATGCTACGAGTTAAATAGCCTTGTGAATGTGCCAAGTGGATAACCAAGCACCTTAGCTCTTTTAAGAAGCGTCCATTGAAGCTAATCAAGCGTCTACCCAATATACAGAACATTATGATGGGTGGAGAAGTAATTTTGAATGAAGGATTAAGATATTCAACGTCCAGGCGTGACCAGAAAATGAGGTACCCTTTTCAGTAAAGTTCTGAAGCATCAGGTACCGCAATATAAGACTATGAAAGCTTCAGAAACTCTAGAAGAAGAAAGAGAAGAAAAGCGTGAATAAAGACAAAAGTACAAATGCGGCAACAGCAAAAACACTGAAGATTGAAGTCAAGCGTCTGCTGCCGATAATCAAGCGTCCGAAACGTCGTATTTTGAGGTAGGCTCATCCTAATAAAGTGATCTTGGTTTTTATAGAAAGATAAGAGAAATACCTACCTGTTTCCTGAAGAAGTCGACCTCTGACTCAATCCCTATCTGAGTGAAATTCCTTTTTCAAGCATGAGGTGTGATACTGTTCGTGAAAATTCGAATATGCAAACCTTTGCTGACAATTTCTGCAGATTTGGGTGTTCAAAAGTATCGATCTTGGTATCATTGGAAGGCTCAAAGAAATATCTACAACTCTCGTGAAGAGGTCAAGAGCGTAATCAATCTCTATCTTTGTCAAAATGCATTCATAAGTTGGTCACATGATGTCGTTCCTGACTGTCATACCTTTGTAGCATTTGATGGCCATATATTGAGCTGATGGTGTTCTAATTGGATGAAACCGATGTCTCCTTACAGCTAATATCCATATAAACAAGTTTCATGAAGACATCGAATCCTAATTCGGCCAGTAACAGGGTCAAAGAAGTACAATACGCTAAATGGTCAGAATGCTAAGAGTTAAATAGCCTTGTGAATGTGCCAAGTGGATAACCAAGCGCCTTATCTGTTTTAAGAAGCGTCCATTGAAGCTAATCAAGCGTCTACTCAGAATACGGAACATTACGATGGGTGGAGAAGTAATTATGAATGAAGTATTAAGATATTCAACGTCCAAGCTCGACCAGAATATGAGGTACCCTTTTCAATAAAGTTCTGAAGCATCAGGTACTGTAATATAAGATTATAAAAGCTTCAGCAACTCTAGAAGAAGAAAGAGAAGAAAAGCATGATTAAAGACAAAAGTACAAAAGCGGCAACAGCAAAAACACTGAAGATTGAAGTCAAAACGTCGTATTTTGAGGTACGCTCGTCCTAATGAAGTGATCTTTCTTTTGTTAGAAAGATAAGAGAAATACCTACCTGTTTCCTGAAGAAGTCGACATCTGGCTCAATCCCTATCTGAGTGAAATTCCTTTTTCAAGCATGAGGTGTGATACTGTTCGTGAAAATTCAAACATGCAACCTTCTGCGGACAATTTATGGAGATTTGGGAGCTCAAAAGTATCTATCTTGGTATCGTTGGAAGGCTCACAGAAATATCTGCAACTCTCGTGAAGAGGTCAAGACCGAAATCGATCTCTATCTTTGTCAAATTGCATCCGTAAGTTTGTGATGTGATGTCGTTCCCAACTGTCATACCTTTGTAGCGTCTGATGGCCATATATTGAGCTGATGGTGTTCTTACTAGATGAAATAGATGTCTCCTCAAAGCTAATATCCATATAAACAAGTTTCATGAAGACATCGAATCCAAATTCGGCCAATAACAAGGTCAAAGAGGTATAATACGCTAAATGGTCAGAATGCTACGAGTTAAATAGCCTTGTGAATGTGCCAAGTGGATAACCAAGCGCCTTAGCTCTTTTAAGATGTGTCCATTAAAGCTAATCAAGCGTCTACTCAGAATACAGAACATTATGATGGGTGGAGAAGTAATTATGAATGAAGTATTAAGATATTCAACGTCTAAGCTTGACCAGAATATAAGGTACCCTTTTCAATAAAGTTCCGAAGCATCAGGTACTGTAATATAAGACTATAAAAGCTTCAGCAACTCTAGAAGAAGAAAGAGAAGAAAATCGTGAATAAAGACAAAAGTACAAAAGCGGCAACAACAAAAACACTGAAGATTGAAGTCAAGCGTCTGCTGCCGATAATCAAGCGTCTGAAACGTCGTATTTTGAGGTACGCTTATCCTAATGAAGTGATCTTGGTTTTTTTAGAAAGATAAGAGCTGACTCAATCCCTATCTGAGTGAAATTCCTTTTTCAAGCATGAGGTGTGATACTGTTCATGAAAATTCGAATATGCAAACTTCTGCTGACAATTTCTGGAGATTTGGGTGCTCAAATGTATCAATCTTAGTATCAATGGAAGGCTCAAAGAAATATCTGCAACTCTCGTGAAGAGGTCAAGAGCGTAATCAATCTCTATCTTTGTCAAAATGCAAGTTGGTGACGTGATGTCGTTCCCGACTGTCATACCTTTGTAGCATCTGATGGCCATATATTGAGTTTATGGTGTTCTAATTGGATGAAACCGATGTCTCCTTACGGCTAATATCCATATAAAGAAGTTTCATGAAGACATCGAATCCTAATTCGGCCAGTTACCAGGTCAAAGAGGCATAAGACGCTAAATGGTCAGAATGCTACGAGTTAAATAGCCTTGTGAATGTGCCAAGTGGATAACCAAGCGCCTTAGCTCTTTTAAGAAGCGTCCATTGAATATAATCAAGCGTCTACTCAGAATACAGAACATTATGATGGGTGAAGAAGTAATTATTAATGAAGTATTAAGATATTCAACGTCCAAGCTCGACCAGAATATGAGGTACCCTTTTCAATAAAGTTCTGAAGCATCAGGTACTGTAATATAAGACTATAAAAGCTTCAGCAACTCTAGAAGAAGAAAGAGAAGAAAAGCATGAATAAAGACAAAAGTACAAAAGCGGCAACAGCAAAAACACTGAAGATTGAAGTCAAGCGTCTGCTGCCGATAATCAAGCGTCCGAAACGTCGTATTTTGAGGTACGCTCGTCCTAATAAAGTGATCTTGGTTTTGTTAGAAAGATAAGAGAAATACCAACCTGTTTCCAGAAGAAGTCGACATCTGACTCAATCCATATCTGAGTGAAATACCTTTTTCAAGCATGAGGTGTGATACTGTTCGTGAAAATTTGAATATGCAAACTTCTGCTGACAATTTCTGCAGATTTGGGTGTTCAAAAGTATCGATCTTGGTATCATTGGAAGGCTCAAAGAAATATCCGCAACTCTCGTGGAGAGGTCAAGAGCGTAATCAATCTCTATCTTTGTCAAAATGCATCCGGAAGTTGGTCACATGATGTCGTTCCTGATTGTCATAACTTTGTAGCTTGTAATGGCCATATATTGAGCTGATGGTGTTCTAATTGGATGAAACCGATGTTTCCTTAAAGCTAATATACATATAAACAAGTTTCATGAAGACGTCGAATCCTATTTCGGCCAATTACAGGGTCAAAGAAGCATAATACGCTAAGTGGTCAGAATGCTATGAGTTAAATAGCCTTGTGAATGTGCCAAGTGGATAACCAAGCGCCTTAGCTCTTTTAAGAAGCGTCCATTGAAGCTAATCAAGCGTCTACTTAGAACACAGAACATTATGATGGGTGGAGAAGTAATTTTGAATGAAGTATTAAGATATTCAACGTCCAAGCTTGACCAGAAAATTAGGTACAGTTTTCGATAAAGTTCTGAAGCATCAGGTACTGTAATATAAGACTATAAAAGCTTTAGCAACTCTAGAAGAAGAAAGAGAAGAAAAGCGTGAATGAAGACAAAAGTACAAAAGCGGCAACAGCAAAAACACTGAAGATTGAAGTCAAGCGTCTGCTGGCGATAATCAAGCATCCGAAACGTCGTATTTTGAGGTACGCTTGTCCTAATGAAGTGATCTTGGTTTAATTAGAAAGATAAGAGAAATACCTACCTATTTCCTGAAGAAGTCGAGATCTGACTCAATCCCTATCTGAGTGAAGTTCCCTTTTCAAGCATGAGGTGTGATACCGTTCGTGAAAATTTGAATATGCTACCTTCTGCTGTCAATTTCTGGAGATTTGGATGTTCAAAAGTATCGATCTTGGTATCGTTGGAAGGCTCAAAGAAATATCTACAACTCTCGTGAAGATGTCAAGAGCGAAATCGATCTCTATCTTCGTCAAAATGCATCCGTAAGTTGGTGACGTGATGTCGTTCCCGACTGTCATAACATTGCAGTGTCTGATTGCCATATATTGAGCTAAAGTGTTCTAATTGGATGAAACCTATGTCTCCTTAAAGCTAATATCCATATAAATAAGTTTCATGAAGACATCGAATCCAAATTCGGCCAATAACAGGGTCAAAGAGGTATATTACGCTAAATGGTCAGAATGCTACGAGTTAAATAGCCTTGTGAATGTGCCAAGTGGATAACCAAGCGACTTAGCTCTTTTCAGAAGCGTCCATTGAAGCTAATCAAGCGTCTACTCGGAATACAGAACATTATGATGGGTGGAGAAGTAATTATTAATGAAGTATTAAGATATTCAACGTCCAAGCTTGACCAGAATATGAGGTACAGTTTTCAATAAAGTTCTGAAGCATCAGGTACTGTAATATAAGACTATAAAAGCTTCAGCATCTCTAGAAGAAGAAAGAGAAGAAAGAGAAGAAAAGCGTGAATAAAGACAAAAGTTCAAAAGCGGCAACAACAAAAACACTGAAGATTGAAGTCAAGCGTCTGCTGCCGATAATCAAGCGTCTAAAACGTCATATTTTGAGGTACGCTCATCCTAATGAAGTGATCTTGGTTTAGTTAGAAAGATAAGATAAATTCCTACCTGTTTCCTGAAGAAGAGATTGATTACGCTCTTGACCTCTTCACGAGAGTTGCAGATATTTCTTTGAGCCTTCCAATGATACCAAGATCAACACTTTTGAACACCCAAATCTCCAGAAATTGTTAGCAGAAGTTTGCATATTCGAATTTTCACGAACAGTATCACACCTCATGCTTGAAAAAGGTATTTCACTCAGATACGGATTGAGTCAGATGTCGACTTCTTCAGGAAACTGGTAGGTATTTCTCTTATCTTTCTAACAAAACCAAGATCACTTCATTAGGACGAGCGTACCTCAAAATACGACGTTTCGGACGCTTGATTATCGGTAGCAGATGCTTGACTTCAATCTTCATTGTTTTTGCTGTTGCCGCTTTTGTACTTTTGTCTTTATTCGCGCTTTTCTTCTCTTTCTTCTTCTAGAGTTGCTGAAGCTTTTATAGTCTTATATTACAGTACCTGATGCTTCAGAACTTTATTGAAAAGGGTACCTCATATTCTGGTCGAGCTTGGACGTTGAATATCTTAATACTTCATTAATAATTACTTCTCCACCCATCATAATGTTCTGTATTCCGAGTAGACGCTTGATTAGCAACAAATGGACGCTTCTGAAAAGAGCTAAGGCGCTTGGTTATCCACTTGGCACATTCACAAGGCTATTTAACTCGTAGCATTCTGACCATTTAGCGTCTTATGTCTCTTTGATCCTGTAACTGGCCGAATTAGGATTCGATGTCTTCATGAAACTTGTTTATATGGATATTAGCTGTAAGGAGACATCGGTTTCATCCAATTAGAACACCATCAACTCAATATATGGCCATCAGACGCTACAAAGGTATGACAGTCGGGAACGACATCACGTCACCAACCTACGCATGCATTTTGACAAAGATAGAGATTGATTACGATCCTGACCTCTTCACGAGAGTTGCAGATATTTCTTTGAGCCTTCCAATGATACCAAGATCGATACTTTTGAACACCCAAATCTCCAGAAATTGTCAGCAGAAGTTTTCATATTCGAATTTTCACGAACAGTATCACACCTCATGCTTGAAAAATGAATTTCACCCAGATAGGGATTGAGCCAGATGTCGACTTCTTCAGGAAACAGGTAGGTATTTCTATTATCTTTCTAACAAAAGCAAGATCACTTCATTAGGACGAGCGTACCTCAAAATACGACGTTTTGACTTCAATCTTCAGTGTTTTTGCTGTTGCCGCTATTGTACTTTTGTCTTTATTCATGCTTTTCTTCTCTTTCTTCTTCTAGAGTTGCTGAAGCTTTTATAGTCTTATATTACAGTACCTGATGCTTCAGAACTTTATTGAAAAGGGCACCTCATATTCTGGTCGAGCTTGGACGTTGAATATCTTAATACTTCTTTCATAATTACTTCTCCACCCATCATAATGTTCCGTATTCTGAGTAGACGCTTGATTAGCTTCAATGGACGCTTCTTAAAAGAGCTAAGGCGCATGGTTATCCACTTGGCACATTCACAAGGCTATTTAACTCGTAGCATTCTGACCATTTAGTGTATTATGCCTCTTTGACCCTGTTACTGGCCGAATTTGGATTCGATGTCTTCATGAAACTTGTTTATATGGATATTAGCTGTAAGGAGACCTCAATTTCATCCAATTAGAGCACCGTCAATTCAAATATATGCCCGTCAGACGCTACAAAGGTATGACAGTCGGGAACGACATCACGTCACCAACTTACGGATGCATTTTGACAAAGATAGAGATTGATTACGCTCTTGACCTCTTCACGAGAGTTGCAGATATTTCTTTGAGCCTTCCAATGATACCAAATCGATACTTTTGAACACCCAAATCTCCAGAAATTGTCAGCAGAAGTTTGCATATTCGAATTTTCACGAACAGTATCACACGCCATGCTTGAAAAAGGTATTTCACTCAGATACGGAATGAGTCGGATGTCGACTTCTTCAGGAAACAGGTAGGTATTTCTCTTATCTTTCTAACAAAACCGTGATCACTTCATTAGGATGAGCGTACCTCAAAATGTGATGTTTTAGATGCTTGATTATCGGCAGCAGACGCTTGACTTAAATCTTCAGTGTTTTTGTTGTTGCCGCTTTTGTACTTTTGTCTTTATTCACGCTTTTCTTCTCTTTCTTCTTCTAGTGATGCTGAAGCTTTTATAGTCTTATATTACAGTACCTGATGCTTCAGAACTTTATTGTAAAGGGTACCTCATATTCTGGTCGAGCTTGGACGTTGAATATCTTAATACTTCATTCATAATTACTTCTCCACCCATCATAATGTTCCGTATTCTGAGTAGACGCTTGATTAGCTTCAATGGACGCTTCTTAGAAGAGCTAAGGTGCTTGGTTATCCACTTGGCACATTCACAAGGCTATTTAACTCGTAGCATTCTGACCATTTAGTGTATTATGCCTCTTTGACCCTGTTACTGGCCGAATTTGGATTCGATGTCTTCATGAAACTTGTTTATATGGATATTAGCTGTAAGGAGACATCGGTTTCATCCAATTAGAACACCATCAACTCAAAATATGGCCATCAGAAGCTACAAAGGTATGACAGTCGGGAACGACATCACGTCACCAACCTACGCATGCATTTTGACAAAGATAGAGATTGATTACGCTCTTGACCTCTTCACGAGAGTTGCAGATATTTCTTTGAGCCTTCCAATGATACCAAGATCAATACTTTTGAACACCCAAATCTCCAGAAATTGTAAGCAGAAGTTTTCATATTCGAATTTTCACGAACGGTATCACACCTCATGCTTGAAAAATGAATTTCGCTCAGATAGGGATTGAGCCAGATGTCGACTTCTGTAGGAAACAAGTAGGTATTTCTCTTATCTTTCTAACAAAAGCAAGATCACTTCATTAGGACGAGCGTACCTCAAAATGCGACGTTTTGACTTCAATCTTCAGTGTTTTTGCTGTTGCCGCTATTGTACTTTTGTCTTTATTCATGCTTTTCTTCTCTTTCTTCTTCTAGAGTTGCTGAAGCTTTTATAGTCTTATATTACAGTACCTGATGCTTCAGAACTTTATTGAAAAGGGTACCTCATATTCTGGTCGAGCTTGGACGTTGAATATCTTAATACTTCATTCATAATTACTTCTCCACCCATCATAATGTTCCGTATTCTGAGTAGACGCTTGATTAGCTTCAATGGACGCTTCTTAAAAGAGCTAAGGCGCTTGGTTATCCACTTGGCACATTCACAAGGCTATTTAACTCGTAGCATTCTGACCATTTAGTGTATTATGCCTCTTTGACCCTGTTACTGGCCGAATTTGGATTCGATGTCTTCATGAAACTTGTTTATATGGATATTAGCTGTAAGGAGACATCGGTTTCATCCAATTAGAACACCATCAACTCAATATATGGCCATCAGAAGCTACAAAGGTATGACAGTCGGGAACGACATCACGTCACCAACCTACGCATGCATTTTGACAAAGATAGAGATTGATTACGCTCTTGACCTCTTCACGAGAGTTGCAGATATTTCTTTGAGCCTTCCAATGATACCAAGATCAATACTTTTGAACACCCAAATCTCCAGAAATTGTCAGCAGAAGTTTTCATATTCGAATTTTCACGAACAGTATCACACCTCATGCTTGAAAAATGAATTTCGCTCAGATAGGGATTGAGCCAGATGTCGACTTCTTTAGGAAACAAGTAGGTATTTCTCTTATCTTTCTAACAAAAGCAAGATCACTTCATTAGGACGAGCGTACCTCAAAATGCGACGTTTTGACTTCAATCTTCAGTGTTTTTGCTGTTGCCGCTATTGTACTTTTGTCTTTATTCATGCTTTTCTTCTCTTTCTTCTTCTAGAGTTGCTGAAGCTTTTATAGTCTTATATTACAGTACCTGATGCTTCAGAACTTTATTGAAAAGGGTACCTCATATTCTGGTCGAGCTTGGACGTTGAATATCTTAATACTTCATTCATAATTACTTCTCCACCCATCATAATGTTCCGTATTCGGAGTAGACGCTTGATTAGCTTCAATGGACGCTTCTTAAAAGAGCTAAGGCGCTTGGTTATCCACTTGGCACATTCACAAGGCTATTTAACTCGTAGCATTCTGACCATTTAGTGTATTATGCCTCTTTGACCCTGTTACTAGCCGAATTTGGATTTGATGTCTTCATGAAACTTGTTTATATGGATATTAGCTGTAAGGAGACCTCAATTTCATCCAATTAGAGCACCGTCAGCTGAAATATAAGCCCGTCAGACGCTACAAAGGTATGACAGTCGGGAACGACATCACGTCACCAACTTACAGATGCATTTTGACAAAGATAGAGATTGATTACGCTCTTGACCTCTTCACGAGAGTTGCAGATATTTCTTTGAGCCTTCCAATGATACCAAATCGATACTTTTGAACACCCAAATCTCCAGAAATTGTCAGCAGAAGTTTGCATATTCGAATTTTCACGAACAGTATCACACGCCATGCTTGAAAAAGGTATTTCACTCAGATAGGGATTGAGTCAGATGTCGACTTCTTCAGGAAACAGGTAGGTATTTCTCTTATCTTTCTAACAAAACCGTGATCACTTCATTAGGATGAGCGTACCTCAAAATATGATGTTTTAGATGCTTGATTATCGGCAGCAGACGCTTGACTTAAATCTTCAGTGTTTTTGTTGTTGCCGCTTTTGTACTTTTGTCTTTATTCACGCTTTTCTTCTCTTTCTTCTTCTAGAGATGCTGAAGCTTTTATAGTCTTATATTACAGTACCTGATGCTTCAGAACTTTATTGTAAAGGGTACCTCATATTCTGGTCGAGCTTGGACGTTGAATATCTTAATACTTCATTCATAATTACTTCTCCACCCATCATAATGTTCCGTATTCTGAGTAGACGCTTGATTAGCTTCAACGGACGCTTCTTAAAAGAGCTAAGGCGCTTGGTTATCCACTTGGCCCATTCACAAGGCTATTTAAACTCGTAGCATTCTGACCATTTAGTGTATTATGCCTCTTTGACCGTGTTACTGGCCGAATTAGGATTCAATGTCTTCATGAAACTTGTTTATATGGATATTAGATGTAAGGAGAGATCGGTTTCATCCAATTAGGGCACCATCAGCTCAAATATATGGCCATCAGAAGCTACAAAGGTATGACAGTCGGGAACGACATCACGTCACCAACTTATGGATGCATTTTGACAAAGATAGAGATTGATTACGCTCTTGACCTCTTCACGAGAGTTGCAGATATTTCTTTGAGCCTTCCAATGATACCAAGATTGATACTTTTGAACACCCAAATCTCCAGAAATTGTCAGCAGAAGTTTGCATATTCGAATTTTCACGAACAGTATCACACCTCATGCTTGAAAAGGTATTTCACTCAGATACGGAATGAGTCGGATGTCGACTTCTTCAGGAAACCGGTAGGTATTTCTTTTATCTTTCTAACAAAACCAAGATCACTTCATTAGGACGAGCGTACCTCAAAATACGACGTTTCGGACGCTTGATTATCGGCAGCAGACGCTTGACTGCAATCTTCAGTGTTTTTGCTGTTCCCGCTTTTGTACTTTTGTCTTTATTCGCGCTTTTCTTCTCTTTCTTCTTCTAGAGTTGCTGAAGCTTTTATAGTCTTATATTACAGTACCTGATGCTTCAGAACTTTATTGAAAAGGGTACCTCATATTCTGGTCGAGCTTGGACGTTGAATATCTTAATACTTCATTAATAATTACTTCTCCACCCATCATAATGTTCTGTATTCCGAGTAGACGCTTGATTAGCAACAAATGGACGCTTCTGAAAAGAGCTAAGGCGCTTGGTTATCCACTTGGCACATTCACAAGGCTATTTAACTCGTAGCATTCTGACCATTTAGTGTATTATGCCTCTTTGACCGTGTTACTGGCCGAATTAGGATTCAATGTCTTCATGAAACTTGTTTATATGGATATTAGATGTAAGGAGAGATCGGTTTCATCCAATTAGGGCACCATCAGCTCAAATATATGGCCATCAGAAGCTACAAAGGTATGACAGTCGGGAACGACATCACGTCACCAACTTATGGATGCATTTTGACAAAGATAGAGATTGATTACGCTCTTGACCTCTTCACGAGAGTTGCAGATATTTCTTTGAGCCTTCCAATGATACCAAGATTGATACTTTTGAACACCCAAATCTCCAGAAATTGTCAGCAGAAGTTTGCATATTCGAATTTTCACGAACAGTATCACACCTCATGCTTGAAAAGGTATTTCACTCAGATACGGAATGAGTCGGATGTCGACTTCTTCAGGAAACCGGTAGGTATTTCTCTTATCTTTCTAACAAAATCAAGATCACTTCATTAGGACGAGCGTACCTCAAAATGCGACGTTTTGACTTCAATCTTCAGTGTTTTTGCTGTTGCCGCTATTGTACTTTTGTCTTTATTCATGCTTTTCTTCTCTTTCTTCTTCTAGAGTTGCTGAAGCTTTTATAGTCTTATATTACAGTACCTGATGCTTCAGAACTTTATTGAAAAGGGTACCTCATATTCTGGTCGAGCTTGGACGTTGAATATCTTAATACTTCATTCATAATTACTTCTCCACCCATCATAATGTTCCGTATTCGGAGTAGACGCTTGATTAGCTTCAATGGACGCTTCTTAAAAGAGCTAAGGCGCTTGGTTATCCACTTGGCACATTCACAAGGCTATTTAACTCGTAGCATTCTGACCATTTAGTGTATTATGCCTCTTTGACCCTGTTACTAGCCGAATTTGGATTTGATGTCTTCATGAAACTTGTTTATATGGATATTAGCTGTAAGGAGACCTCAATTTCATCCAATTAGAGCACCGTCAGCTGAAATATAAGCCCGTCAGACGCTACAAAGGTATGACAGTCGGGAACGACATCACGTCACCAACTTACAGATGCATTTTGACAAAGATAGAGATTGATTACGCTCTTGACCTCTTCACGAGAGTTGCAGATATTTCTTTGAGCCTTCCAATGATACCAAATCGATACTTTTGAACACCCAAATCTCCAGAAATTGTCAGCAGAAGTTTGCATATTCGAATTTTCACGAACAGTATCACACGCCATGCTTGAAAAAGGTATTTCACTCAGATAGGGATTGAGTCAGATGTCGACTTCTTCAGGAAACAGGTAGGTATTTCTCTTATCTTTCTAACAAAACCGTGATCACTTCATTAGGATGAGCGTACCTCAAAATATGATGTTTTAGATGCTTGATTATCGGCAGCAGACGCTTGACTTAAATCTTCAGTGTTTTTGTTGTTGCCGCTTTTGTACTTTTGTCTTTATTCACGCTTTTCTTCTCTTTCTTCTTCTAGAGATGCTGAAGCTTTTATAGTCTTATATTACAGTACCTGATGCTTCAGAACTTTATTGTAAAGGGTACCTCATATTCTGGTCGAGCTTGGACGTTGAATATCTTAATACTTCATTCATAATTACTTCTCCACCCATCATAATGTTCCGTATTCTGAGTAGACGCTTGATTAGCTTCAACGGACGCTTCTTAAAAGAGCTAAGGCGCTTGGTTATCCACTTGGCCCATTCACAAGGCTATTTAAACTCGTAGCATTCTGACCATTTAGTGTATTATGCCTCTTTGACCGTGTTACTGGCCGAATTAGGATTCAATGTCTTCATGAAACTTGTTTATATGGATATTAGATGTAAGGAGAGATCGGTTTCATCCAATTAGGGCACCATCAGCTCAAATATATGGCCATCAGAAGCTACAAAGGTATGACAGTCGGGAACGACATCACGTCACCAACTTATGGATGCATTTTGACAAAGATAGAGATTGATTACGCTCTTGACCTCTTCACGAGAGTTGCAGATATTTCTTTGAGCCTTCCAATGATACCAAGATTGATACTTTTGAACACCCAAATCTCCAGAAATTGTCAGCAGAAGTTTGCATATTCGAATTTTCACGAACAGTATCACACCTCATGCTTGAAAAGGTATTTCACTCAGATACGGAATGAGTCGGATGTCGACTTCTTCAGGAAACCGGTAGGTATTTCTTTTATCTTTCTAACAAAACCAAGATCACTTCATTAGGACGAGCGTACCTCAAAATACGACGTTTCGGACGCTTGATTATCGGCAGCAGACGCTTGACTGCAATCTTCAGTGTTTTTGCTGTTCCCGCTTTTGTACTTTTGTCTTTATTCGCGCTTTTCTTCTCTTTCTTCTTCTAGAGTTGCTGAAGCTTTTATAGTCTTATATTACAGTACCTGATGCTTCAGAACTTTATTGAAAAGGGTACCTCATATTCTGGTCGAGCTTGGACGTTGAATATCTTAATACTTCATTAATAATTACTTCTCCACCCATCATAATGTTCTGTATTCTGAGTAGACGCTTGATTAGCTTCAATGGACGCTTCTTAAAAGAGCTAAGGCGCTTGGTTATCCACTTGGCACATTCACAAGGCTATTTAACTCGTAGCATTCTGACCATTTAGTGTATTATGCCTCTTTGACCCTGTTACTGGCCGAATTAGGATTCAATGTCTTCATGAAACTTGTTTATATGGATATTAGCTGTAAGGAGATCGGTTTCATCCAATTAGAGCACCATCAGCTCAAATATATGGCCATCAGACGCTACAAAGGTATGACAGTCGGGAACGACATCACGTCACCAACTTACGGATGCATTTTGACAAAGATAGAGATTGATTACGCTCTTGACCTCTTCACGAGAGTTGCAGATATTTCTTTGAGCCTTCCAATGATACCAAATCGATACTTTTGAACACCCAAATCTCCAGAAATTGTCAGCAGAAGTTTGCATATTCGAATTTTCACGAACAGTATCACACCCATGCTTGAAAAAGGTATTTCACTCAGATAGGGATTGAGTCAGATGTCGACTTCTTCAGGAAACAGGTAGGTATTTCTCTTATCTTTCTAACAAAACCAAGATCACTTCATTAGGACGAGCGTACCTCAAAATGATGTTTTAGATGCTTGATTATCGAGCAGACGCTTGACAAATCTTCAGTGTTTTTGCTGTTGCCGCTTTTGTACTTTTGTCTTTATTCACGCTTTTCTTCTCTTTCTTCTTCTAGAGTTGCTGAAGCTTTTATAGTCTTATATTACAGTACCTGATGCTTCAGAACTTTATTGAAAAGGGTACCTCATATTCTGGTCGAGCTTGGACGTTGAATATCTTAATACTTCATTCATAATTACTTCTCCACCCATCATAATGTTCCGTATTCTGAGTAGACGCTTGATTAGCTTCAATGGACGCTTCTTAAAAGAGCTAAGGCGCTTGGTTATCCACTTGGCACATTCACAAGGCTATTTAACTCGTAGCATTCTGACCATTTAGTGTATTATGCCTCTTTGACCGTGTTACTGGCCGAATTAGGATTCAATGTCTTCATGAAACTTGTTTATATGGATATTAGATGTAAGGAGAGATCGGTTTCATCCAATTAGGGCACCATCAGCTCAAATATATGGCCATCAGACGCTACAAAGGTATGACAGTCGGGAACGACATCACGTCACCAACTTATGGATGCATTTTGACAAAGATAGAGATTGATTACGCTCTTGACCTCTTCACGAGAGTTGCAGATATTTCTTTGAGCCTTCCAATGATACCAAGATCGATACTTTTGAACACCCAAATCTCCAGAAATTGTCAGCAGAAGTTTGCATATTCGAATTTTCACGAACAGTATCACACCTCATGCTTGAAAAAGGTATTTCACTCAGATAGGGATTGAGTCAGATGTCGACTTCTTCAGGAAACAGGTAGGTATTTCTCTTATCTTTCTAACAAAACCAAGATCACTTCATTAGGACGAGCGTACCTCAAAATACGACGTTTCGGACGCTTGATTATCGGCAGCAGACGCTTGACTGCAATCTTCAGTGTTTTTGCTGTTGCCGCTTTTGTACTTTTGTCTTTATTCACGCTTTTCTTCTCTTTCTTCTTCTAGAGTTGCTGAAGCTTTTATAGTCTTATATTACAGTACCTGATGCTTCAGAACTTTATTGAAAAGGGTACCTCATATTCTGGTCGAGCTTGGACGTTGAATATCTTAATACTTCATTCATAATTACTTCTCCACCCATCATAATGTTCCGTATTCTGAGTAGACGCTTGATTAGCTTCAAATGGACGCTTCTTAAAAGAGCTAAGGCGCTTGGTTATCCACTTGGCACATTCACAAGGCTATTTAACTCGTAGCATTCTGACCATTTAGTGTATTATGCCTCTTTGACCGTGTTACTGGCCGAATTAGGATTCAATGTCTTCATGAAACTTGTTTATATGGATATTAGATGTAAGGAGAGATCGGTTTCATCCAATTAGGGCACCATCAGCTCAAATATATGGCCATCAGAAGCTACAAAGGTATGACAGTCGGGAACGACATCACGTCACCAACTTATGGATGCATTTTGACAAAGATAGAGATTGATTACGCTCTTGACCTCTTCACGAGAGTTGCAGATATTTCTTTGAGCCTTCCAATGATACCAAGATTGATACTTTTGAACACCCAAATCTCCAGAAATTGTCAGCAGAAGTTTGCATATTCGAATTTTCACGAACAGTATCACACCTCATGCTTGAAAAGGTATTTCACTCAGATACGGAATGAGTCGGATGTCGACTTCTTCAGGAAACAGGTAGGTATTTCTTTTATCTTTCTAACAAAACCAAGATCACTTCATTAGGACGAGCGTACCTCAAAATACGACGTTTCGGACGCTTGATTATCGGCAGCAGACGCTTGACTGCAATCTTCAGTGTTTTTGCTGTTCCCGCTTTTGTACTTTTGTCTTTATTCGCGCTTTTCTTCTCTTTCTTCTTCTAGAGTTGCTGAAGCTTTTATAGTCTTATATTACAGTACCTGATGCTTCAGAACTTTATTGAAAAGGGTACCTCATATTCTGGTCGAGCTTGGACGTTGAATATCTTAATACTTCATTAATAATTACTTCTCCACCCATCATAATGTTCTGTATTCCGAGTAGACGCTTGATTAGCTTCAAATGGACGCTTCTGAAAAGAGCTAAGGCGCTTGGTTATCCACTTGGCACATTCACAAGGCTATTTAACTCGTAGCATTCTGACCATTTAGTGTATTATGCCTCTTTGACCTGTTACTGGCCGAATTAGGATTCAATGTCTTCATGAAACTTGTTTATATGGATATTAGATGTAAGGAGACATCGGTTTCATCCAATTAGGGCACCATCAGCTCAATATATGGCCATCAGACGCTACAAAGGTATGACAGTCGGGAACGACATCACGTCACCAACTTACGGATGCATTTTGACAAAGATAGAGATTGATTACGCTCTTGACCTCTTCACGAGAGTTGCAGATATTTCTTTGAGCCTTCCAATGATACCAAGATCGATACTTTTGAACACCCAAATCTCCAGAAATTGTCAGCAGAAGTTTGCATATTCGAATTTTCACGAACAGTATCACACCTCATGCTTGAAAAGGAATTTCACTCAGATAGGGATTGAGTCAGATGTCGACTTCTTCAGGAAACAGGTAGGTATTTCTCTTATCTTTCTAACAAAACCAAGATCACTTCATTAGGACGAGCGTACCTCAAAATACGACGTTTTGACTTCAATCTTCAGTGTTTTTGCTGTTGCCGCTTTTGTACTTTTGTCTTTATTCATGCTTTTCTTCTCTTTCTTCTTCTAGAGTTGCTGAAGCTTTTATAGTCTTATATTACAGTACCTGATGCTTCAGAACTTTATTGAAAAGGGTACCTCATATTCTGGTCGAGCTTGGACGTTGAATATCTTAATACTTCATTCATAATTACTTCTCCACCCATCATAATGTTCCGTATTCTGAGTAAACGCTTGATTAGCTTCAATGGACGCTTCTTAAAAGAGCTAAGGCGCTTGGTTATCCACTTGGCACATTCACAAGGCTATTTAACTCGTAGCATTCTGACCATTTAGTGTATTATGCCTCTTTGACCCTGTTACTGGCCGAATTAGGATTTGATGTCTTCATGAAACTTGTTTATATGGATATTAGCTGTAAGGAGACCTCAATTTCATCCAATTAGAGCACCGTCAGCTCAAATATATGCCCGTCAGACGCTACAAAGGTATGACAGTCGGGAACGACATCACGTCGCCAACTTACGGATGCATTTTGACAAAGATAGAGATTGATTACGCTCTTGACCTCTTCACGAGAGTTGCAGATATTTCTTTGAGCCTTCCAATGATACCAAATCGATACTTTTGAACACCCAAATCTCCAGAAATTGTCAGCAGAAGTTTGCATATTCGAATTTTCACGAACAGTATCACACGCCATGCTTGAAAAAGGTATTTCACTCAGATAGGGATTGAGTCAGATGTCGACTTCTTCAGGAAACAGGTAGGTATTTCTCTTATCTTTCTAACAAAACCGTGATCACTTCATTAGGATGAGCGTACCTCAAATATGATGTTTTAGATGCTTGATTATCGGCAGCAGACGCTTGACTTAAATCTTCAGTGTTTTTGTTGTTGCCGCTTTTGTACTTTTGTCTTTATTCACGCTTTTCTTCTCTTTCTTCTTCTAGAGATGCTGAAGCTTTTATAGTCTTATATTACAGTACCTGATGCTTCAGAACTTTATTGTAAAGGGTACCTCATATTCTGGTCGAGCTTGGACGTTGAATATCTTAATACTTCATTCATAATTACTTCTCCACCCATCATAATGTTCCGTATTCTGAGTAGACGCTTGATTAGCTTCAACGGACGCTTCTTAAAAGAGCTAAGGCGCTTAGTTATCCACTTGGCCCATTCACAAGGCTATTTAAACTCGTAGCATTCTGACCATTTAGTGTATTATGCCTCTTTGACCGTGTTACTGGCCGAATTAGGATTCAATGTCTTCATGAAACTTGTTTATATGGATATTAGATGTAAGGAGAGATCGGTTTCATCCAATTAGGGCACCATCAGCTCAAATATATGGCCATCAGACGCTACAAAGGTATGACAGTCGGGAACGACATCACGTCACCAACTTATGGATGCATTTTGACAAAGATAGAGATTGATTACGCTCATGACCTCTTCACGAGAGTTGCAGATATTTCTTTGAGCCTTCCAATGATACCAAGATTGATACTTTTGAACACCCAAATCTCCAGAAATTGTCAGCAGAAGTTTGCATATTCGAATTTTCACGAATAGTATCACACCTCATGCTTGAAAAGGTATTTCACTCAGATACGGATTGAGTCAGATGTCGACTTCTTCAGGAAACCGGTAGGTATTTCTTTTATCTTTCTAACAAAACCAAGATCACTTCATTAGGACGAGCGTACCTCAAAATACGACGTTTCGGACGCTTGATTATCGGCAGCAGACGCTTGACTGCAATCTTCAGTGTTTTTGCTGTTCCCGCTTTTGTACTTTTGTCTTTATTCGCGCTTTTCTTCTCTTTCTTCTTCTAGAGTTGATGAAGCTTTTATAGTCTTATATTACAGTACCTGATGCTTCAGAACTTTATGGAAAAGGGTACCTCATTTTCTGGTCAAGCTTGGGCGATGAATATCTTAATACTTCATTCAAATTTACTTCCACCCATCATAATGTTCTGTATTCTGAGTAGACGCTTGATTAGCTTCAATGGACGCTTCTGAAAAGAGCTAAGGCGCTTGGTTATCCACTTGGCACATTCACAAGGCTATTTAACTCGTAGCATTCTGACCATTTAGCGTCTTATGTCTCTTTGATCCTGTAACTGGCCGAATTAGGATTCGATGTCTTCATGAAACTTGTTTATATGGATATTAGCTGTAAGGAGACATCGGTTTCATCCAATTAGAACACCATCAACTCAATATATGGCCATCAGACGCTACAAAGGTATGACAGTCGGGAACGACATCACGTCACCAACCTACGCATGCATTTTGACAAAGATAGAGATTGATTACGCTCTTGACCTCTTCACGAGAGTTGCAGATATTTCTTTGAGCCTTCCAATGATACCAAGATCGATACTTTTGAACACCCAAATCTCCAAAATTGTCAGCAGAAGTTTTCATATTCGAATTTTCACGAACAGTATCACACCTCATGCTTGAAAAATGAATTTCACCCAGATAGGGATTGACCCAGATGTCGACTTCTTCAGGAAACAGGTAGGTATTTCTCTTATCTTTCTAACAAAAGCAAGATCACTTCATTAGGACGAGCGTACCTCAAAATACGACGTTTTGACTTCAATCTTCAGTGTTTTTGCTGTTGCCGCTATTGTAGTTTTGTCTTTATTCATGCTTTTCTTCTCTTTCTTCTTCTAGAGTTGCTGAAGCTTTTATAGTCTTATATTACAGTACCTGATGCTTCAGAACTTTATTGAAAAGGGTACCTCATATTCTGGTCGAGCTTGGACGTTGAATATCTTAATACTTCATTCATAATTACTTCTCCACCCATCATAATGTTCCGTATTCTGAGTAGACGCTTGATTAGCTTCAATGGACGCTTCTTAAAAGAGCTACGTCGCTTGGTTATCCACTTGGCACATTCACAAGGCTATTTAACTCGTAGCATTCTGACCATTTAGTGTATTATGCCTCTTTGACCCTGTTACTGGCCGAATTTGGATTTGATGTCTTCATGAAACTTGTTTATATGGATATTAGCTGTAAGGAGACCTCAATTTCATCCAATTAGAGCACCGTCAGCTCAAATATATACCCGTCAGACGCTACAAAGGTATGACAGTCGGGAACGACATCATGTCACCAACTTACGGATGCATTTTGACAAAGATAGAGATTGATTACGCTCTTGACCTCTTCACGAGAGTTGCAGATATTTCTTTGAGCCTTCCAATGATACCAAATCGATACTTTTGAACACCCAAATCTCCAGAAATTGTCAGCAGAAGTTTGCATATTCGAATTTTCACGAACAGTATCACACGCCATGCTTGAAAAAGGTATTTCACTCAGATAGGGATTGAGTCAGATGTCGACTTCTTCAGGAAACAGGTAGGTATTTCTCTTATCTTTCTAACAAAACCGTGATCACTTCATTAGGATGAGCATACCTCAAAATATGATGTTTTAGATGCTTGATTATCGGCAGCAGACGCTTGACTTAAATCTTCAGTGTTTTTGTTGTTGCCGCTTTTGTACTTTTGTCTTTATTCACGCTTTTCTTCTCTTTCTTCTTCTAGAGATGCTGAAGCTTTTATAGTCTTATATTACAGTACCTGATGCTTCAGAACTTTATTGTAAAGGGTACCTCATATTCTGGTCGAGCTTGGACGTTGAATATCTTAATACTTCATTCATAATTACTTCTCCACCCATCATAATGTTCCGTATTCTGAGTAGACGCCTGATTAGCTTCAATGGACGCTTCTTAAAAGAGCTAAGGCGCTTGGTTATCCACTTGGCCCATTCACAAGGCTATTTAAACTCGTCGCATTCTGACCATTTAGTGTATTATGCCTCTTTGACCGTGTTACTGGCCGAATTAGGATTCAATGTCTTCATGAAACTTGTTTATATGGATATTAGATGTAAGGAGAGATCGGTTTCATCCAATTAGGGCACCATCAGCTCAAATATATGGCCATCAGACGCTACAAAGGTATGACAGTCGGGAACGACATCACGTCACCAACTTACGGATGCATTTTGACAAAGATAGAGATTGATTACGCTCATGACCTCTTCACGAGAGTTGCAGATATTTCTTTGAGCCTTCCAATGATACCAAGATCGATACTTTTGAACACCCAAATCTCCAGAAATTGTCAGCAGAAGTTTGCATATTCGAATTTTCACGAACAGTATCACACCTCATGCTTGAAAAGATATTTCACTCAGATACGGATTGAGTCAGATGTCGACTTCTTCAGGAAACCGGTAGGTATTTCTTTTATCTTTCTAACAAAACCAAGATCACTTCATTAGGACGAGCGTACCTCAAAATACGACGTTTCGGACGCTTGATTATCGGCAGCAGACGCTTGACTTCAATCTTCAGTGTTTTTGCTGTTGCCGCTTTTGTACTTTTGTCTTTATTCGCGCTTTTCTTCTCTTTCTTCTTCTAGAGTTGCTGAAGATTTTATAGTCTTATATTACAGTACCTGATGCTTCAGAACTTTATTGAAAAGGGTACCTCATATTCTGGTCGAGCTTGGACGTTGAATATCTTAATACTTCATTTATAATTACTTCTTCACCCATCATAATGTTCTGTATTCTGAGTAGACGCTTGATTAGCTTCAATGGACGCTTCTTAAAAGAGCTAAGGCGCTTGGTTATCCACTTGGCACATTCACAAGGCTATTTAACTCGTAGCATTCTGACCATTTAGCATCTTATGCCTCTTTGACCTTGTAACAGGCCGAATTAGGATTCTATGTCTTCATGAAACTTGTTTATATGGATATTAGCTGTAAGGAGACATCGGTTTCATCCAATTAGAACACCATCAACTCAATATATGGCCATCAGATGATACAAAGGTATGACAGTCGGGAACGACATCACGTCACCAACTTACGCATGCATTTTGACAAAGATAGAGATTGATTACGCTCTTGACCTCTTCACGAGAGTTGCAGATATTTCTTTGAGCCTTCCAATGATACCAATATCGATACTTTTGAACACCCAAATCTCCAGAAATTGTCAGCAGAAGTTTGCACATTCGAATTTTCGCGAACAGTATCACACCTCATGCTTGAAAAATGAATTTCACTCAGATAGGGATTGAGCCAGATGTCGACTTCTTCAAGAAATAGGTAGGTATTTCTCTTATCTTTCTAACAAAAGCAAGATCACTTCATTAGGACGAGCGTACCCCAAAATACGACGTTTTGACTTCAATCTTCAGTGTTTTTGCTGTTGCCGCTTTTGTACTTTTGTCTTTATTCATGCTTTTCTTCTCTTTCTTCTTCTAGAGTTGCTGAAGCTTTTATAATCTTATATTACAGTACCTGATGCTTCAGAACTTTATGGAAAAGGGTACCTCATATTCTGGTCGAGCTTGGACGATGAATATCTTAATACTTCATTCATAATTACTTCTCCACCCATCATAATGTTCCGTATTCTGAGTAGACGCTTGATTAGCTTCAATGGACGCTTCTTAAAAGAGCTAAGGCGCTTGGTTATCCACTTGGCACATTCACAAGGCTATTTAACTCGTAGCATTCTGACCATTTAGTGTATCATCCCTCTTTGACCCTGTTACTGGCCGAATCAGAATACGGAACATTATGATGGGTGGAGAAGTAATTATGAATGAAGTATTAAGATATTCAACGTCCAAGCTCGACCAGAATATGAGGTACCCTTTTCAATAAAGTTCTGAAGCATCAGGTACTGTAATATAAGACTATAAAAGATTTAGCATCTCTAGAAGAAGAAAGAGAAGAAAAGCGTGAATAAAGACAAAAGTACAAAAGCGGCAACAACAAAAACACTGAAGATTGAAGTCAAACGTCTGCTGCCGATAATCAAGCATCTAAAACGTCATATTTTGAGGTACGCTCATCCTAATGAAGTGATCTTGGTTTTGTTAGAAAGATAAGAGAAATACCTGCCTGTTTCCTGAAGAAGTCGACATCTGACTCAATCCCTATCTGAGTGAAATACCTTTTTCAAGCATGAGGTGTGATACTGTTCGTGAAAATTCGAATATGCAAATTTCTGCTGACAATTTCTGGAGATTTGGGTGTTCAAAAGTATCGATTTGGTATCATTGGAAGCCTTAAAGAAATATATGCAACTTTCGTGAAGAGGTCAAGAGCGTAATCAATCTCTATCTTTGTCAAAATGCATCCGTAATTTGGTCACATGATGTCGTTCCTGCCTGTCATACCTTTGTCGCGTCTGATGGCCATATATTGAGGTGATGGTGTTCTAATTGGATGAAACCGATGTCTCCTTACAGCTAATATCCTTATAAACAAGTTTCATCACGACATCGAATCCTAATTCGAACAGTAACAGGGTCAAAGGGGCATAATACGCTGAATGGTCAGAATGCTACAAGTTAAATAGCCTTGTGAATGTGCCAAGTGGATAACGAACCGCCTTAGCTCTTTTAAGAAGCGTCCATTGAAGCTAATCAAGCGTCTACTCAGAATACAGAACATTATGATGGGTGGAAGTAAATTTGAATGAAGTATTAAGATATTCATCGCCCAAGCTTGACCAGAAAATGAGGTACCCTTTTCCATAAAGTTCTGAAGCATCAGGTACCGTAATATAAGACTATGAAAGCTTCAGAAACTCTAGATGAAGAAAGAGAAGAAAAGCGTGAATAAAGACAAAAGTTCAAAAGCGGCAACAACAAAAACACTGAAGATTGAAGTCAAGCGAACGTCATATTTCGAGGTGCGCTCATCCAAATGAAGTGATCTTGGTTTTGTTAGAAAGATAAGATAAATACCTACCTGTTTCCTGAAGAAGAGATTGATTACGCTCTTGACCTCTTCACGAGAGTTGCAGATATTTCTTTGATCCTTCCAATGATACCAAGATCAATACTTTTGAACACCCAAATCTCCAGAAATTGTCAGCAGAAGTTTGCATATTCGAATTTTCACGAACAGTATCACACCTCATGCTTGAAAAAGGTATTTCACTCAGATACGGATTGAGTCAGATGTCGACTTCTTCAGGAAACTGGTAGGTATTTCTCTAATCTTTCTAACAAAACCAAGATCACTTCATTAGGACGAGCGTACCTCAAAATATGACGTTTCGGACGCTTGCTTATCGGTAGCAGACGCTTGACTTCAATCTTCATTGTTTTTGCTGTTGCCGCTTTTGTACTTTTGTCTTTATTCGCGCATTTCTTCTCTTTCTTCTTCTAGAGTTGCTGAAGGTTTTATAGTCTTGTATTACAGTACCTGATGCTTCAGAACTTTATTGAAAAGGGTACCTCATATTCTGGTCGAGCTTGGACATTGAATATCTTAATACTTCATTAATAATTACTTCTCCACCCATCATAATGTTCTGTATTCCGAGTAGACGCTTGATTAGCTTCAATGGACGCTTCTGAAAAGAGCTAAGGCGCTTGGTTATCCACTTGGCACATTCACAAGGCTATTTAACTCGTAGCATTCTGACCATTTAGCGTCTTATGCCTCTTTGATCCTGTAACTGGCCGAATTAGGATTCTATGTCTTCATGAAACTTGTTTATATGGATATTAGCTGTAAGGAGACATCGGTTTCATCCAATTAGAACACCATCAACTCAATATATGGCCATCAGACGCTACAAAGGTATGACAGTCGGGAACGACATCACGTCACCAACCTACGCATGCATTTTGACAAAGATAGAGATTGATTACGCTCTTGACCTCTTCACGAGTGTTGCAGAAATTTCTTTGAGCCTTCCAATGATACCAAGATCGATACTTTTGAACACCCAAATCTCCAGAAATTGTCAGCAGAAGTTTGCATATTCGAATTTTCACGAACAGTATCACACCTCATGCTTGAAAAGTGAATTTCACTCAGATAGGGATTGAGCCAGATGTCGACTTCTTCAGGAAACTGATAGGTATTTCTCTTATCTTTCTAACAAAAGCAAGATCACTTCATTAGGACGAGCGTACCTCAAAATACGACGTTTTGACTTCAATCTTCAGTGTTTTTGCTGTTGCCGCTTTTGTACTTTTGTCTTTATTCAAGCTTTTCTTCTCTTTCTTCTTCTAGAGTTGCTGAAGCTTTTATAGTATTATATTACAGTACCTGATGCTTCAGAACTTTATTGAAAAGGGTACCTCATATTCTGGTCGAGCTTGGACGTTGAATATCTTAATACTTCATTCATAATTACTTCTCCACCCATCATAATGTTCCGTATTCTAAGTAGACGCTTGATTAGCTTCAATGGACGCTTCTTAAAAGAGCTAAGGCGCTTGGTTATCCACTTGGCACATTCACAAGGCTATTTAACTCGTAGCATTCTGACCATTTAGTGTATTATGCCTCTTTGACCCTGTTACTGGCCGAATTTGGATTCGATGTCTTCATGAAACTTGTTTATATGGATATTAGCTGTAAGGAGACCTCAATTTCATCCAATTAGAGGACAGTCATCTCAAATATATGCCCGTCAGACGCTACAAAGGTATGACAGTCGGGAACGACATCACGTCACCAACTAACGGATGCATTTTGACAAAGATAGAGATTGATTACGCTCATGACCTCTTCACGAGAGTTGCAGATATTTCTTTGAGCCTTCCAATGATACCAAATCGATACTTTTGAACACCCAAATGTCCAGAAATTGTCAGCAGAAGTTTGCATATTCCAATTTTCACGAACAGTATCACACGCCATGCTTGAAAAAGGTATTTCACTCAGATAGGGATTGAGTCAGATGTCGACTTCTTCAGGAAACCGGTAGGTATTTCTCTTATCTTTCTAACAAAACCAAGATCACTTCATTAGGACGAGCGTACCTCAAAATACGACGTTTCGGACGCCTGATTATCGGCAGCAGACGCTTGACTTCAATCTTCAGTGTTTTTGCTGTTGCCGCTTTTGTACTTTTGTCTTTATTCGCGCTTTTCTTCTCTTTCTTCTTCTAGAGTTGCTGAAGCTTTTATAGTCTTATATTACAGTACCTGATGCTTCAGAACTTTATTGAAAAGGGTACCTCATATTCTGGTCGAGCTTGGACGTTGAATATCTTAATACTTCATTCATAATTACTTCTCCACCCATCATAATGTTCTGTATTCCGAGTAGACGCTTGATTAGCTTCAATGGACGCTTCTGAAAAGAGCTAAGGCGCTTGGTTATCCACTTGGCACATTCACAAGGCTATTTAACTCGTAGCATTCTGACCATTTAGCGTCTTATGCCTCTTTGATCCTGTAACTGGCCGAATTAGGATTCTATGTCTTCATGAAACTTGTTTATATGGATATTAGCTGTAAGGAGACATCGGTTTCATCCAATTAGAACACCATCAACTCAATATATGGCCATCAGACGCTACAAAGGTATGACAGTCGGGAACGACATCACGTCACCAACCTACGCATGCATTTTGACAAAGATAGAGATTGATTACGCTCTTGACCTCTTCACGAGTGTTGCAGATATTTCTTTGAGCCTTCCAATGATACCAAGATCGATACTTTTGAACACCCAAATCTCCAGAAATTGTCAGCAGAAGTTTGCATATTCGAATTTTCACGAACAGTATCACACCTCATGCTTGAAAAGTGAATTTCACTCAGATAGGGATTGAGCCAGATGTCGACTTCTTCAGGAAACTGGTAGGTATTTCTCTTATCTTTCTAACAAAAGCAAGATCACTTCATTAGGACGAGCGTACCTCAAAATACGACGTTTTGACTTCAATCTTCAGTGTTTTTGCTGTTGCCGCTTTTGTACTTTTGTCTTTATTCAAGCTTTTCTTCTCTTTCTTCTTCTAGAGTTGCTGAAGCTTTTATAGTATTATATTACAGTACCTGATGCTTCAGAACTTTATTGAAAAGGGTACCTCATATTCTGGTCGAGCTTGGACGTTGAATATCTTAATACTTCATTCATAATTACTTCTCCACCCATCATAATGTTCCGTATTCTAAGTAGACGCTTGATTAGCTTCAATGGACGCTTCTTAAAAGAGCTAAGGCGCTTGGTTATCCACTTGGCACATTCACAAGGCTATTTAACTCGTAGCATTCTGACCATTTAGTGTATTATGCCTCTTTGACCCTGTTACTGGCCGAATTTGGATTCGATGTCTTCATGAAACTTGTTTATATGGATATTAGCTGTAAGGAGACCTCAATTTCATCCAATTAGAGGACAGTCATCTCAAATATATGCCCGTCAGACGCTACAAAGGTATGACAGTCGGGAACGACATCACGTCACCAACTAACGGATGCATTTTGACAAAGATAGAGATTGATTACGCTCATGACCTCTTCACGAGAGTTGCAGATATTTCTTTGAGCCTTCCAATGATACCAAATCGATACTTTTGAACACCCAAATGTCCAGAAATTGTCAGCAGAAGTTTGCATATTCCAATTTTCACGAACAGTATCACACGCCATGCTTGAAAAAGGTATTTCACTCAGATAGGGATTGAGTCAGATGTCGACTTCTTCAGGAAACCGGTAGGTATTTCTCTTATCTTTCTAACAAAACCAAGATCACTTCATTAGGACGAGCGTACCTCAAAATACGACGTTTCGGACGCTTGATTATCGGCAGCAGACGCTTGACTTCAATCTTCAGTGTTTTTGCTGTTGCCGCTTTTGTACTTTTGTCTTTATTCGCGCTTTTCTTCTCTTTCTTCTTCTAGAGTTGCTGAAGCTTTTATAGTCTTATATTACAGTACCTGATGCTTCAGAACTTTATTGAAAAGGGTACCTCATATTCTGGTCGAACTTGGACGTTGAATATCTTAATACTTCATTAATAATTACTTCTTCACCCATCATAATGTTCTGTATTCTGAGTAGACGCTTGATTAGCTTCAATGGACGCTTCTTAAAAGAGCTAAGGCGCTTGGTTATCCACTTGGCACATTCACAAGGCTATTTAACTCGTAGCATTCTGACCATTTAGCGTCTTATGCCTCTTTGACCCTGTAACAGGCCGAATTAGGATTCTATGTCTTCATGAAACTTGTTCATATGGATATTAGCTATAAGGAGACATCGGTTTCATCCAATTAGAACACCATCAACTCAATATATGGCCATCAGACGCTACAAAGGTATGACAGTCGGGAACGACATCACGTCACCAACTTACGCATGCATTTTGACAAAGATAGAGATTGATTACGCTCTTGGCCTCTTCACGAGAGTTGCAGATATTTCTTTGAGCCTTCCAATGATACCAAGATCGATACTTTTGAACACCCAAATCTCCAGAAATTGTCAGCAGAAGTTTGCATATTCGAATTTTCACGAACAGTATCACACCTCATGCTTGAAAAATGAATTTCACTCAGATAGGGATTGAGCCAGATGTCGACTTCTTCAAGAAACAGGTAGGTATTTCTCTTATTTTTCTAACAAAAGCAAGATCACTTCATTAGGACGAGCGTACCTCAAAATACGACGTTTTGACTTCAATCTTCAGTGTTTTTGCTGTTGCCGCTTTTGTACTTTTGTCTTGATTCATGCTTTTCTTCTCTTTCTTCTTCTAGAGTTGCTGAAGCTTTTATAGTCTTATATTACAGTACCTGATGCTTCAGAACTTTATGGAAAAGGGTATCTCATATTCTGGTCGAGCTTGGACGTTGAATATCTTAATACTTCTTTCATAATTACTTCTCCACCCATCATAATGTTCTGTATTCTGAGTAGACGCTTGATTAGCTTCAATGGACGCTTCTTAAAAGAGCTAAGGCGCTTGGTTATCCACTTGGCACATTCACAAGGCTATTTAACTCGTAGCATTCTGACCATTTAGCGTCTTATGCCTCTTTGACCCTGTAACAGGCCGAATTAGGATTCTATGTCTTCATGAAACTTGTTCATATGGATATTAGCTGTAAGGAGACATCGGTTTCATCCAATTAGAACACCATCAACTCAATATATGGCCATCAGACGCTACAAAGGTATGACAGTCGGGAACGACATCACGTCACCAACTTACGCATGCATTTTGACAAAGATAGAGATTGATTACGCTCTTGGCCTCTTCACGAGAGTTGCAGATATTTCTTTGAGCCTTCCAATGATACCAAGATCGATACTTTTGAACACCCAAATCTCCAGAAATTGTCAGCAGAAGTTTGCATATTCGAATTTTCACGAACAGTATCACACCTCATGCTTGAAAAATGAATTTCACTCAGATAGGGATTGAGCCAGATGTCGACTTCTTCAAGAAACAGGTAGGTATTTCTCTTATTTTTCTAACAAAAGCAAGATCACTTCATTAGGACGAGCGTACCTCAAAATACGACGTTTTGACTTCAATCTTCAGTGTTTTTGCTGTTGCCGCTTTTGTACTTTTGTCTTGATTCATGCTTTTCTTCTCTTTCTTCTTCTAGAGTTGCTGAAGCTTTTATAGTCTTATATTACAGTACCTGATGCTTCAGAACTTTATGGAAAAGGGTATCTCATATTCTGGTCGAGCTTGGACGTTGAATATCTTAATACTTCTTTGATAATTACTTCTCCACCCATCATAATGTTCCGTATTCTGAGTAGATGCTTGATTAGCTTCAATGGACGCTTCTTAAAAGAGCTAAGGCGCTTGGTTATCCACTTGGCACATTCACAAGGCTATTTAACTCGTAGCATTCTGACCATTTAGTGTATCATGCCTCTTTGAACCTGTTACTGGCCGAATCAGAATACGGAACATTATGATGGGTGAAGAAGTAATTATGAATGAAGTCTTAAGATATTCAACGTCCAAGCTCGACCAGAATATAAGGTACCCTTTTCAATAAAGTTCTGAAGCATCAGGTACTGTAATATAAGACTATAAAAGCTTTAGCATCTCTAGAAGAAGAAAGAGAAGAAAAGCGTGAATAAAGACAAAAGTACAAAAGCGGCAACAACAAAAACACTGAAGATTGAAGTCAAACGTCTGCTGCCGATAATCAAGCGTCTAAAACGTCATATTTTAAGGTACGCTCATCCTAATGAAGTGATCTTGGTTTTGTTAGAAAGATAAGAGAAATACCTACCTGTTTCCTGAAGAAGTCGACATCTGACTCAATCCCTATCTGAGTGAAATACCTTTTTCAAGCATGAGGTGTGATACTGTTCGTGAAAATTCGAATATGCAAATTTCTGCTGACAATTTCTGGAGATTTGGGTGTTCAAAAGTATCGATTTGGTATCATTGCAAGGCTCAAAGAAATATCTGCAACTTTCGTGAAGAGGTCAAGAGCGTAATCAATCTCTATCTTTGTCAAAATGCATCCGTAAGTTGGTCACGTGATGTCGTTCCTGCCTGTCATACCTTTGTCGCGTCTGATGGCCATATATTGAGGTGATGGTGTTCTAATTGGATGAAACCGATGTCGCCTTACAGCTAATATCCATATAAACAAGTTTCATCACGACACCGAATCCTAATTCGAACAGTAACAGGGTCAAAGGGGCATAATACGCTGAATGGTCAGAATGCTACAAGTTAAATAGCCTTATGAATGTGCCAAGTGGATAACCAAGCGCCTTAGCTCTTTTAAGAAGCGTCCATTGAAGCTAATCAAGCGTCTACTCAGAATACAGAACATTATGATGGGTGGAAGTAAATTTGAATGAAGTATTAAGATATTCATCGCCCAAGCTTGACCAGAAAATGAGGTACCCTTTTTCCATAAAGTTCTGAAGCATCAGGTACCGTAATATAAGACAATGAAAGCTTCAGAAACTCTAGATGAAGAAAGAGAAGAAAAGCGTGAATAAAGACAAAAGTACAAAAGCGACAACAGCAAAAACACTGAAGATTGAAGTCAAGCGTCTGCTGCCGATAGTCAAGCGTCCGAAACGTCGTATTTTGAGGTAGGCTCATCCTAATAAAGTGATCTTGGTTTTTTTAGAAAGATAAGAGAAATACCTACTTGTTTCCTGAAGAAGTCTACCTCTGACTCAATCCCTATCTGAGTGAAATTCCTTTTTCAAGCATGAGGTGTGATACTGTTCGTGAAAATTCGAATATGCAAACCTTTGCTGACAATTTCTGCAGATTTGGGTGTTCAAAAGTATCGATCTTGGTATCATTGGAAGGCTCAAAGAAATATCTGCAACTCTCGTGAAGAGGTCAAGAGCGTAATCAATCTCTATCTTTGTCAAAATGCATTCGTAAGTTGGTCACATGATGTCGTTCGTGACTGTCATACCTTTGTAGCATCTGATGGCCATATATTGAGCTGATGGTGTTCTAATTGGATGAAACCGATGTCTCCTTACAGCTAATATCCATATAAACAAGTTTCATGAAGACATCGAATCCTAATTCGGCCAGTAACAGGGTCAAAGAAGTATAATACGCTAAATGGTCAGAATGCTAAGAGTTAAATAGCCTTGTGAATGTGCCAAGTGAATAACCAAGCGCCTTATCTCTTTTAAGAAGCGTCCATTGAAGCTAATCAAGCGTCTACTCAAAATACGGAACATTATGATGGGTGGAGAAGTAATTATGAATGAAGTATATAGATATTCAACGTCCAAGCTCGACCAGTATATGAGGTACCCTTTTCAGTAAAGTTCTGAAGCATCAGGTACTGTAATATAAGATTATAAAAGCTTCAGCAACTCTAGAAGAAGAAAGAGAAGAAAAGCATGATTAAAGACAAAAGTACAAAAGCGGCAACAGCAAAAACACTGAAGATTGAAGTCAAAACGTCGTATTTTGAGGTACGCTCGTCCTAATGAAATGATCTTGCTTTTGTTAGAAAGATAAGAGAAATACCTACCTGTTTCCAGAAGAAGTCGACATCTGGCTCAATCCCTATCTGAGTGAAATTCATTTTTCAAGCATGAGGTGTGATACTGTTCGTGAAAATTCGAACATGCAACCTTCTGCAGACAATTTCTGGAGATTTGGGAGCTCGAAAGTATCGATCTTGGTATCGTTGGAAGGCTCAAAGAAATATCTGCAACTCTCGTGAAGAGGTCAAGAGCGAAATTGATCTCTATCTTTGTCAAATTGCATCCGTAAGTTTGTGATGTGATGTCGTTCCCGACTGTCATACCTTTGTAGCGTCTGATGGCCATATATTGAGTTGATGGTGTTCTTACTAGATGAAATAGATGTCTCCTTAAAGCTAATATCCATATAAACAAGTTTCATGAAGACATCGAATCCAAATTCGAACAATAACAGGGTCAAAGAGGTATAATACGCTAAATGGTCAGAATGCTACGAGTTAAATAGCCTTGTGAATGTGCCAAGTGGATAACCAAGCGCCTTAGCTCTTTTAAGATGTGTCCATTAAAGCTAATCAAGCGTCTACTCAGAATACAGAACATTATGATGGGTGGAGAAGTAATTATGAATGAAGTATTAAGATATTCAACGTCTAAGCTTGACCAGAATATGAGGTACCCTTTTCAATAAAGTTCTGAAGCATCAGGTACTGTAATATAAGACTATAAAAGCTTCAGCAACTCTAGAAGAAGAAAGAGAAGAAAAGCGTGAATAAAGACAAAAGTACAAAAGCGGCAACAACAAAAACACTGAAGATTGAAGTCAAGCGTCTGCTGCCGATAATCAAGCGTCCGAAACGACGTATTTTGAGGTACGCTTATCCTAATGAAGTGATCTTGGTTTTTTTAGAAAGGTAAGAGAAATACCTACCTATTTCCAAAAGAAGTCGACCTCTGACTCAATCCCTATCTGAGTGAAATTCCTTTTTCAAGCATGAGGTGTGATACTCTTCATGAAAATTCGAATATGCAAACTTCTGCAGACAATTTCTGGAGATTTGGTTGCTCAAATGTATCAATCTTAGTATCATTGGAAGGTTCAAAGAAATATCTGCAACTCTCGTGAAGAGGTCAAGAGCGTAATCAATCTCTATCTTTGTCAAAATGCAAGTTGGTGACGTGATGTCGTTCCCGACTGTCATACCGTTGTAGCGTCTGATGGCCATATATTGAGTTTATGGTGTTCTAATTGGATGAAACCGATGTCTCCTTACGGCTAATATCCATATAAAAAAGTTTCATGAAGACATCGAATCCTAATTCGGCCAGTTACCGGGTCAAAGAGGCATAAGACGCTAAATGGTCAGAATGCTACGAGTTAAATAGCCTTGTGAATGTGCCAAGTGGATAACCAAGCGCCTTAGCTCTTTTAAGAAGCGTCCATTGAAGCTAATCAAGCATCTACTCAGAATACAGAACATTATGATGGGTGGAGAAGTAATTATTAATGAAGTAATAAGATATTCAACGTCCAAGCTCGACCAGAATATGAGGTACCCTTTTCATTAAAGTTCTGAAGCATCAGGTACTGTAATATAAGACTGTAAAAGCTTCAGCAACTCTAGAAGAAGAAAGAGAAGAAAAGCGTGAATAAAGACAAAAGTACAAAAGCGGCAACAGCAAAAACACTGAAGATTGAAGTCAAGCGTCTGCAGCCGATAATCAAGCGTCCGAAACGTCGTATTTTGAGGTACGCTCGTCCTAATGAAGTGATCTTGGTTTTGTTAGAAAGAAAAGAGAAATACCTACCTGTTTCCAGAAGAAGTCGACATCTGACTCAATCCGTATCTGAGTGAAATACCTTTTTCAAGCATGAGGTGTGATACTGTTCGTGAAAATTCGAATATGCAAACTTCTGCTGACAATTTCTGCAGATTTGGGTGTTCAAAAGTATCGATCTTGGTATCATTGGAAGGCTCAAAGAAATATCCGCAACTCTCGTGGAGAGGTCAAGAGCGTAATCAATCTCTATCTTTGTCAAAACGCATCCGTAAGTTGGTCACATGATGTCGTTCCTGCCTGTCATACCTTTGTCGCGTCTGATGGCCATATATTGAGTTGATGGTGTTCTACTTGGATGAAACCTATGTATCCTTAAAGCTAATATCCATATAAACAAGTTTCATGAAGACGTCGAATCCTAATTTGGCCAGTTACAGGGCCAAAGAAGCATAATACGCTAAGTGGTCAGAATGCTACGAGTTAAATAGCCTTGTGAATGTGCCAAGTGGATAACCAAGCATAAAATGAGGCACCCTTTTCAATAAAGTTATGAAGCATCAGGTACTGTAATATAAGACTATAAAACCTTCAGCAACACTAGAAGAAGAAAGAGAAGAAAAGCGCGAATAAAGACAAAAGTACAAAAGCGGCAACAGCAAAAACACTGAAGATTGAAGTCAAGCGTCAGCTGCCAATAATCAAGCGTCCGAAACATCGTATTTTGAGGTACGCTCGTGCTAATGAAGTGATATGGGTTTTGTTAGAAAGATAAGAGAAATACCTACCTGTTTCCAGAAGAAGTCGAGATCTGACTCAATCCCTATCTCAGTGAAATTCCTTTTTCAAGCATGAGGTGTGATACTGTTCGTGAAAATTCGATTATGCAACCTTCTGCTGACAATTTCTGGAGATTTGGGGGTTCAAAAATATCGATCTTGGTATCATTGGAAGGCTCAAAGAAATATCTGCAACTCTCGTGAAGAGGTCAAGAGCGTAATCGATCTCTATCATTGTCAAAATGCATCCGTAAGTTGGTGACGTGATGTCGTTCCTGACGGTCATACCATTGTAGCGTCTGATGGCCATATATTCTGCTGATGGTGTTCTAATTGGATGAAACCGATGTCTCCTTAAAGCTAATATCCATATAAACAAGTTTCATCACGACACCGATTCCTAATTCGAACAGTAATAGGGTCAAAGAGGCATAATACGCTAAATGGTCAAAATGCTACGAGTTAAATAGCCTTGTGAATGTGCCAAGTGGATAACCAAACGGCTTAGCTCTTTTAAGAAGCGTCCATTGAAGCTAATCAAGCGTCTACTCAGAATACAGAACATTATGATGGGTGGAAGTATTTTTGAATGAAGTATTAAGATATTCAACGTCCAAGCTTGACCAGAAAATGAGGTACCCTTTTCAATAATGTTCTGAAGCATCAGGTACCGTAATATAAGACTATAAAAGCTTCAGAACCTCTAGAATAAGAAAGAGAAGAAAAGCGCGAATAAAGACAAAAGTACAAAAGCGGCAACAGCAAAAACACTGAAGATTGAAGTCAAGCGTCTGCTGCCGATAATCAAGCATCCGAAACGTCGTAATTTGACGTACGGTCGTCCTAATGAAGGGATCTTAGTTTTGTTAGAAAGATAAGAGAAATACCTACCTGTTTCCGGAAGAAGTCGAGATCTGACTCATTCCCTATCAGAGTGAAATTCCTTTTTCAAGCATGAGGTGTGATATTGTTCGTGAAAATTCGAATATGCAACCTTCTGCTGAGAATTTTTGGAGATTTGGGTGTTTAAAAGTACCGATCTTGGTATCGTTGGAAGGCTCAAAGAAATATCTGCAACTCTCGTGTAGCGGTCAAGAGCGAAATCGATCTCTATCTTTTTCAAAATGCATCCGTAAGTTGGTGATGTGATGTCGTTCCTGACTGTCACACCTTTGTAGCGGCTGATGGCCATATATTGAGATGATGGTGTTCTAATTGGATGAAACCGATGTCTCCTTATAGCTAATATCCATATAAACAAGTTTCATGAGGACATCGAATCCTAATTTGGCCAGTTACAGGATCAAAGAAGCATAATACGCTAAGTGGTCAGAATGCTACGAGTTAAATAGCCTTGTGAATGTGCCAAATGGATAACCAAGCACCTTCGCTCTTTTAAGAAGCGTCCATTGAAGCTAATCAAGCGTCCACTCAGAATACAGAACATTATGATGGGTGGAAGTATTTTTGAATGAAGTATTAAGATATTCAACGTCCAAGCTTGACCAGAAAATGAGGTACCCTTTTCAATAAAGTTATGAAGCATCAGGTACTGTAATATAAGACTATAAAACCTTCAGCAACTCTAGAAGAAGAAAGAGAAGAAAAGCGCGAATAAAGACAAAAGTACAAAAGCGGCAACAGCAAAAACACTGAAGATTGAAGTCAAGCGTCAGCTGCCAATAATCAAGCGTCCGAAACATCGTATTTTGAGGTACGCTCGTGCTAATGAAGTGATATGGGTTTTGTTAGAAAGATAAGAGAAATACCTACCTGTTTCCAGAAGAAGTCGAGATCTGACTCAATCCTTATCTCAGTGAAATTCCTTTTTCAAGCATGAGGTGTGATACTGTTCGTGAAAATTCGATTATGCAACCTTCTGCTGACAATTTCTGGAGATTTGGGGGTTCAAAAATATCGATCTTGGTATCATTGGAAGGCTCAAAGAAATATCTGCAACTCTCGTGAAGAGGTCAAGAGCGTAATCGATCTCTATCTTTGTCAAAATGCATCCGTAAGTTTGTGACGTGATGTCGTTCCCGACGGTCATACCATTGTAGCGTCTGATGGCCATATATTCTGCTGATGGTGTTCTAATTGGATGAAACTGATGTCTCCTTAAAGCTAATATCCATATAAACAAGTTTCATCAAGACATCGAATCCTAATTCGAACAGTAACAGGGTCAAAGAGGCATAATACGCTAAATGGTCAGAATGCTACGAGTTAAATAGCCTTGTGAATGTGCCAAGTGGATAACCAAGCGCCTTAGCTCTTTTAAGAAGCGTCCATTGAAGCTAATCAAGCGTCTACTCATAATACAGAACATTATGGTGGGTGGAAGTAATTTTGAATGAAGTATTAAGATATTCAACGTCCAAGCTTGACCAGAAAATGAGGTACCCTTTTCAATAAAGTTCTGAAGCATTAGGTACCGTAATATAAGACTATAAAAGCTTCAGCAACTCAAGAATAAGAAAGAGAAGAAAAGCGTGAATAAAGAGAAAAGTACAAAAGCGGCAACAGCAAAAACACTGAAGATTGAAGTCAAGCGTCTGCTGCCGATAATCAAGCGTCCGAAACGTCGTATTTTGAGGTACGCTCGTCCTAATGAAGTGATCTTGGTTTTGTTAGAAAGATAAGAGAAATACCTACCTGTTTCCTGAAGAAGTCGAGATCTGACTCAATCCCTATCTGAGTGAAATTCCTTTTTCAAGCATGAGGTGTGATACTGTTCGTGAAAATTCGAATATGCAACATTCTGCTGACAATTTCTGGTGATTTGGGTGTTCAAAAGTATCGATCTTGGTATCGTTGGAAGGCTCAAAGAAATATCTGCAACTCTCGTGAAGACTCAAGAGCGAAATCGATCTCTATCTTTTTCAAAATGCATCCGTGAGTTGGTGATGTGATGTCGTTCCTGACTGTCACACCTTTATAGCGGCTGATGGCCATATATAGAGATGATGGTGTTCTAATTGGATGAAACCGATGTCTCCTTATAGCTAATATCCATATAAACAAGTTTCATGAAGACATCGAATCCTAATTTGGCCAGTTACAGGGTCAAAGAAGCATAATACGCTAAATGGTCAGAATGCTACGAGTTAAATAGCCTTGTGAATGTGCCAAATGGATAACCAAGCACCTTAGCTCTTTTAAGAAGCGTCCATTGAAGCTAATCAAGCGTCTACTCAGAATACAGAAAATTATGATGGGTGGAAGTATTTTTGAATGAAGTATTAAGATATTCAACGTCCAAGCTTGACCAGAAAATGAGGTACCCTTTTCAATAAAGTTATGAAGCATCAGGTACTGTAATATAAGACTATAAAAGCTTCAGCAACTCTAGAAGAAGAAAGAGAAGAAAAGCGCGAATAAAGACAAAAGTACAAAAGCGGCAACAGCAAAAACACTGAAGATTGAAGTCAAGCGTCTGCTGCCGATAATCAAGCGTCCGAAACGTCGTATTTTGAGGTACGCTCGTCCTAATGAAGTGATCTTGGTTTTATTAGAAAGATAAGAGAAATACCTACCTGTTTCCTAAAGAAGTCGAGATCTGACTCAATCCCTATCTGAGTGAAATTCCTTTTTCAAGCATGACGTGTGATACTGTTCGTGAAAATTCGAATATGCAACCTTCTGCTGACAATTTCGGGAGATTTGGGTGTTCAAAAGTATCGATTATCGTTAGAAGGCTCAAAGAAATATCTGCAACTCTCGTCAAGAGGTCAAGAGCGAAATCGATCTCTATCTTTGTCAAAATGCATCCGTAAGTTGGTGACGTGATGTCGTTCCCGACGGTCATACCATTGTAGCGTCTGATGGCCATATATTGAGATGATGGTATTCTAATTGGATGAAACCGATGTCTCCTTAAAGCTAATATCCATATAAACAAGTTTCATGAAGACATCGAATCCTAATTCGGCCAGTTACAGGGTCAAAGAAGCATAATACGCTAAGTGGTCAGAATGCTACGAGTTAAATAGCCTTGTGAATGTGCCAAGTGGATACCCAAGCGCCTTAGCTCTTTTAAGAAGCGTCCATTGAAGCTAATCAAGCGTCTACTCAGAATACAGAACATTATGATGGGTGTAGAAGTAATTTTGAATGAAGTATTAAGATATTCAACGTCCAAGCTTGACCAGAAAATGAGGTACCCTTTTCAATAAAGTTATGAAGCATCAGGTACTGTAATATAAGACTATAAAACCTTCAGCAACTCTAGAAGAAGAAAGAGAAGAAAAGCGCGAATAAAGACAAAAGTACAAAAGCGGCAACAGCAAAAACACTGAAGATTGAAGTCAACCGTCTGCTCCCGATAATCAAGCGTCCGAAACGTCGTATTTTGAGGTACGCTCGTGCTAATGAAGTGATTTGGGTTTTGTTAGAAAGATAAGAGAAATACCTACCTGTTTCCTGAAGAATTCGAGATCTGACTCAATCCCTATCTGAGTGAAATTCCTTTTTCAAGCATGAGGTGTGATACTGTTCGTGAAAATTCGATTATGCAACCTTCTGCTGACAATTTCTGGAGATTTGGGTGTTCAAAAGTATCGATCTTGGTATCATTGGAAGGCTCAAAGAAATATCTGCAACTCTCGTGAAGAGGTCAAGAGCGAAATCGATCTCTATCTTTGTCAAAATGCATCCGTAAGTTTGTGACGTGATGTCGTTCCCGACGGTCATACCTTTGTAGCGTCTGATGGCCATATATTCTGCTGATGGTGTTCTAATTGGATGAAACTGATGTCTCCTTAAAGCTAATATCCATATAAACAAGTTTCATCACGACACCGAATCCTAATTCGAACAGTAACAGGGTCAAAGAGGCATAATACGCTAAATGGTCAGAATGCTACGAGTTAAATAGCCTTGTGAATGTGCCAAGTGGATAACCAAGCGCCTTAGCTCTTTTAAGAAGCGTCCATTGAAGCTAATCAAGCGTCTACTCATAATACAGAACATTATGGTGGGTGGAAGTATTTTTGAATGAAGTATTAAGATATTCAACGTCCAAGCTTGACCAGAAAATGAGGTACCCTTTTCAATAAAGTTCTGAAGCATCAGGTACTGTAATATAAGACTATAAAAGCTTCAGCAACTCAAGAATAAGAAAGAGAAGAAAAGCGTGAATAAAGAGAAAAGTACAAAAGCGGCAACAGCAAAAACACTGAAGATTGAAGTCAAGCGTCTGCTGCCGATAATCAAGCGTCCGAAACGTCGTATTTTGAGGTACGCTCGTCCTAATGAAGGGATCTTGGTTTTGTTAGAAAGATAAGAGAAATACCTACCTGTTTCCTGAAGAAGTCGAGATCTGACTCATTCCCTATCTGAGTGAAATTCCTTTTTCAAGCATGAGGTGTGATACTGTTCGTGAAAATTCGAATATGCAACATTCTGCTGACAATTTCTGGTGATTTGGGTGTTCAAAAGTACCGATCTTGGTATCGTTGGAAGGCTCAAAGAAATATCTGCAACTCTCGTGAAGCACTCAAGAGCGAAATCGATCTCTATCTTTTTCAAAATGCATCCGTGAGTTGGTGATGTGATGTCGTTCCTGACTGTCACACCTTTATAGCGGCTGATGGCCATATATAGAGATGATGGTGTTCTAATTGGATGAAACCGATGTCTCCTTATAGCTAATATCCATATAAACAAGTTGCATGAAGACATCGAATCCTAATTTGGCCAGTTACAGGGTCAAAGAAGCATAATACGCTAAGTGGTCAGAATGCTACGAGTTAAATAGCCTTGTGAATGTGCCAAATGGATAACCAAGCACCTTAGCTCTTTTAAGAAGCGTCCATTGAAGCTAATCAAGCGTCTACTCAGAATACAGAAAATTATGATGGGTGGAAGTATTTTTGAATGAAGTATTAAGATATTCAACGTCCAAGCTTGACCAGAAAATGAGGTACCCTTTTCAATAAAGTTATGAAGCATCAGGTACTGTAATATAAGACTATAAAAGCTTCAGCAACTCTAGAAGAAGAAAGAGAAGAAAAGCGCGAATAAAGACAAAAGTACAAAAGCGGCAACAGCAAAAACACTGAAGATTGAAGTCAAGCGTCTGCTGCCGATAATCAAGCGTCCGAAACGTCGTATTTTGAGGTACGCTCGTCCTAATGAAATGATCTTGGTTTTATTAGAAAGATAAGAGAAATACCTACCTGTTTCCTAAAGAAGTCGAGATCTGACTCAATCCCTATCTGAGTGAAATTCCTTTTTCAGGTATGACGTGCGATACTGTTCGTGAAAATTCGAATATGCAACCTTCTGCTGACAATTTCGGGAGATTTGGGTGTTCAAAAGTATCGATTATCGTTAGAAGGCTCAAAGAAATATCCGCAACTCTCGTCAAGAGATTAAGAGCGAAATCGATCTCTATCTTTGTCAAAATGCATCCGTAAGTCGGTGACGTGATGTCGTTCCCGACGGTCATACCATTGTAGCGTCTGATGGCCATATATTGAGATGATGGTATTCTAATTGGATGAAACCGATGTCTCCTTAAAGCTAATATCCATATAAACAAGTTTCATGAAGACATCGAATCCTAATTTGGCCAGTTACAGGGTCAAAGAAGCATAATACGCTAAGTGGTCAGAATGCTACGAGTTAAATAGCCTTGTGAATGTGCCAAGTGGATACCAAGCGCCTTGGCTCTTTTAAGAAGTGTCCATTGAAGCTAATCAAGCGTCTACTCAGAATACAGAACATTATGATGGGTGTAGAAGTAATTTTGAATGAAGTATTAAGATATTCAACGTCCAAGCTTGACCAGAAAATGAGGTACCCTTTTCAATAAAGTTATGAAGCATCAGGTACTGTAATATAAGACTATAAAACCTTCAGCAACTCTAGAAGAAGAAAGAGAAGAAAAGCGCGAATAAAGACAAAAGTACAAAAGCGGCAACAGCAAAAACACTGAAGATTGAAGTCAACGTCTGCTGCCGATAATCAAGCGTCCGAAACGTCGTATTTTGAGGTACGCTCGTGCTAATGAAGTGATTTGGTTTTGTTAGAAAGATAAGAGAAATACCTACCTGTTTCCTGAAGAAGTCGAGATCTGACTCAATCCCTATCTGAGTGAAATTCCTTTTTCAAGCATGAGGTGTGATACTGTTCGTGAAAATTCGATTATGCAACCTTCTGCTGACAATTTCTGGAGATTTGGGTGTTCAAAAGTATCGATCTTGGTATCATTGGAAGGCTCAAAGAAATATCTGCAACTCTCGTGAAGAGGTCAAGAGCGTAATCGATCTCTATCTTTGTCAAAATGCATCCGTAAGTTTGTGACGTGATGTCGTTCCCGACGGTCATACCATTGTAGCGTCTGATGGCCATATATTCTGCTGATGGTGTTCTAATTGGATGAAACTGATGTCTCCTTAAAGCTAATATCCATATAAACAAGTTTCATCACGACACCGAATCCTAATTCGAACAGTAACAGGGTCAAAGAGGCATAATACGCTAAATGGTCCGAATGCTACGAGTTAAATAGCCTTGTGAATGTGCCAAGTGGATAACCAACCGCCTTAGCTCTTTTAAGAAGCGTCCATTGAAGCTAATCAAGCGTCTACTCATAATACAGAACATTATGGTGGGTGGAAGTATTTTTGAATGAAGTATTAAGATATTCAACGTCCAAGCTTGACCAGAAAATGAGGTACCCTTTTCAATAAAGTTCTGAAGCATTAGGTACCGTAATATAAGACTATAAAAGCTTCAGCAACTCAAGAATAAGAAAGAGAAGAAAAGCGTGAATAAAGAGAAAAGTACAAAAGCGGCAACAGCAAAAACACTGAAGATTGAAGTCAAGCGTCTGCTGCCGATAATCAAGCGTCCGAAACGTCGTATTTTGAGGTACGCTCGTCCTAATGAAGGGATCTTGGTTTTGTTAGAAAGATAAGAGAAATACCTACCTGTTTCCTGAAGAAGTCGAGATCTGACTCATTCCCTATCTAAGTGAAATTCCTTTTTCAAGCATGAGGTGTGATACTGTTCGTGAAAATTCGAATATGCAACATTCTGCTGACAATTTCTGGTGATTTGGGTGTTCAAAAGTACCGATCTTGGTATCGTTGGAAGGCTCAAAGAAATATCTCAACTCTCGTGAAGCAAGAGCGAAATCGATCTCTATCTTTTTCAAAATGCATCCGTGAGTTGGTGATGTGATGTCGTTCCTGACTGTCACACCTTTGTAGCGGCTGATGGCCTTATATAGAGATGATGGTGTTCTAATTGGATGAAACCGATGTCTCCTTATAGCTAATATCCATATAAACAAGTTGCATGAAGACATCGAATCCTAATTTGGCCAGTTACAGGGTCAAAGAAGCATAATACGCTAAGTGGTCAGAATGCTACGAGTTAAATAGCCTTGTGAATGTGCCAAATGGATAACCAAGCACCTTAGCTCTTTTAAGAAGCGTCCATTGAAGCTAATCAAGCGTCTACTCAGAATACAGAAAATTATGATGGGTGGAAGTATTTTTGAATGAAGTATTAAGATATTCAACGTCCAAGCTTGACCAGAAAATGAGGTACCCTTTTCAATAAAGTTATGAAGCATCAGGTACTGTAATATAAGACTATAAAAGCTTCAGCAACTCTAGAAGAAGAAAGAGAAGAAAAGCGCGAATAAAGAAAAAAGTACAAAAGCGGCAACAGCAAAAACACTGAAGATTGAAGTCAAGCGTCTGCTGCCGATAATCAAGCGTCCGAAACGTCGTATTTTGAGGTACGCTCGTCCTAATGAAGTGATCTTGGTTTTATTAGAAAGATAAGTGAAATACCTACCTGTTTCCTAAATAAGTCGAGATCTGACTCAATCCCTATCTGAGTGAAATTCCTTTTTCAAGCATGACGTGCGATACTGTTCGTGAAAATTCGAATATGCAACCTTCTACTGACAATTTCTGGAGATTTGGGTATTCAAAATTATCGATCTTGGCATCGTTGGAAGGCTCAAATAAATATCTGCAACTCTCGTGAAGATGTCAAGAGCGTAATCGATCTCTATCTTTGTCAAAATGCATCCGTAAGTTGGTGACGTGATGTCACTCCCGACTGTCATACCTTTGTACCGTCTGATGGCCATATATTGAGATGATGGTGTTCTAATTGGATGAAACCGATGTCTCCTTACAGCTAATATCCATATAAACAAGTTTCATGAAGACATCGAATCCTAATCCGGCCAGTAACAGGGTCAAAGAGGCATAATACGCTAAATGGTCCGAATGCTACGAGTTAAATAGCCTTGTGAATGTACCAAGTGGATAACCAAGCGCCTTAGCTCTTTTAAGAAGCGTCCATTGAAGCTAATCAAGCGTCTACTCATAATACAGAACATTATGGTGGGTGGAAGTATTTTTGAATGAAGTATTAAGATATTCAACGTCCAAGCTTGACCAGAAAATGAGGTACCCTTTTCAATAAAGTTCTGAAGCATTAGGTACCGTAATATAAGACTATAAAAGCTTCAGCAACTCTAGAATAAGAAAGAGATGAAAAGCGTGAATAAAGAGAAAAGTACAAAAGCGGCAACAGCAAAAACACTGAAGATTGAAGTCAAGCGTCTGCTGCCGATAATCAATCGTCCGAAACGTCGTATTTTGAGGTACGCTCGTCCTAATGAAGGGATCTTGGTTTTGTTAGAAAGATAAGAGAAATACCTACCTGTTTCCTGAAGAAGTCGAGATCTGACTCATTCCCTATCTGAGTGAAATTCCTTTTTCAAGCATGAGGTGTGATATTGTTCGTGAAAATTCGAATATGTAACATTCTGCTGACAATTTCTGGTGATTTGGGTGATCAAAAGTACCGATCTTGGTATCGTTGGAAGGCTCAAAGAAATATCTGCAACTCTCGTGAAGCAGTCAAGAGCGAAATCGATCTCTATCTTTTTCAAAATGCATCCGTGAGTTGGTGAAGTGATGTCGTTCCTGACTGTCACACCTTTGTAGCGGCTGATGGCCATATATAGAAATGATGGTGTTCTAATTGGATGAAACCGATGTCTCCTTATAGCTAATATCCATATAAACAAGTTTCATGATGACATCGAATCCTAATTTGGCCAGTTACAGGGTCAAAGAAGCATAATACGCTAAGTGGTCAGAATGCTACGAGTTAAATAGCCTTGTGAATGTGCCAAATGGATAACCAAGCACCTTAGCTCTTTTAAGAAGCGTCCATTGAAGCTAATCAAGCGTCTACTCTGAATACAGAACATTATGATGGGTGGAAGTATTTTTGAATGAAGTATTAAGATATTAAACGTCCAAGCTTGACCAGAAAATGAGGTACCCTTTTCAATAAAGTTATGAAGCATCAGGTACTGTAATATAAGACTATAAAAGCTTCAGCAACTCTAGAAGAAGAAAGAGAAGAAAAGCTCGAATAAAGAAAAAAGTACAAAAGCGGCAACAGCAAAAACACTGAAGATTGAAGTCAAGCGTCTGCTGCCGATAATCAAGCGTCCGAAACGAGGTACGCTCGTCCTAATGAAGTGATCTTGGTTTTATTAGAAAGATAAGAGAAATACCTACCTGTTTCCTAAAGAAGTCGAGATCTGACTCAATCCCTATCTGAGTGAAATTCCTTTTTCAAGCATGAGGTGTGATACTGTTCGTGAAAATTCGAATATGCAACCTTCTGCTGACAATTTCTGGAGATTTGGGTGTTCAAAATTATCGATCTTGGCATCGTTGGAAGGCTCAAATAAATATCTGCAACTCTCGTGAAGATGTCAAGAGCGTAATCGATCTCTATCTTTGTCAAAATGCATCCGTAAGTTGGTGACGTGATGTCGTTCCCGACTGTCATACCTTTGTAGCGTCTGATGGCCATATATTGAGATGATGGTGTTCTAATTGGATGAAACCGATGTCTCCTTACAGCTAATATCCATATAAACAAGTTTCATGAAGACATCGAATCCTAATTCGGCCAGTAACAGGGTCAAAGAGGCATAATACGCTAAATGATTATAATGATACGAGTTAAATAGCCTTGTGAATGTGCCAAGTGGATAACCAAGTGCCTTGGCTCTTTTAAGAAGTGTGCATTGAAGCAAATCAAGCGTCTACTCAGAATACAGAACATTATGATGGGTGGAAGTAATTTTGAATGAAGTATTAAGATATTCAACGTCCAAGCGTGACCAGAAAATGAGGTACCCATTTTAATAAAGTTCTGAAGCATCAGGTACTGTAATATAAGACTATAAAAGCTTCAGCAACTCTAGAAGAAGAAAGAGAAGAAAAGCGTGAATAAAGACAAAAGTACAAAAGCGGCAACAGCAAAAACACTAAAGATTGAAGTCAAGTGTCTGCTGCCGATAATCAAGCGTCCGAAACGTCGTATTTTGAGGTACGCTCGTGCTAATGAAGTGATTTGGGTTTTGTTAGAAAGATAAGAGAAATACCTACCTGTTTCCTGAAGAAGTCGAGATATTACTCAATCCCTATCTGAGTGAAATTCCTTTTTCAAGCATGAGGTGTGATACTATTCGTGAAAATTCGATTATGCAACCTTCTGCTGACAATTTCTGGAGATTTGGGTGTTCAAAATTATCGATCTTGGTATCATTGGAAGGCACAAAGAAATATCTGCAACTCTTGTGAAGAGGTCAAGAGCATAGTTTATCTCTATCTTTGTCAAAATGCATCCGTAAGTTGGTGACGTGATGTCGTTCCCGACTGTCATACCTTTGTAGCGTCTGATGGCCATATATTCTGCTGATGGTGTTCTAATTGGATGAAACCGATGTCTCCTTAAAGCTAATATCCATATAAACAAGTTTCATCACGACACCGAATCCTAATTCGAACAGTAACAGGGTCAAAGAGGCATAATACGCTAAATGGTCAGAATGCTATGAGTTAAATAGCCTTGTGAATGTGCCAAGTGGATAACCAAGCGCCTTAGCTCTTTTAAGAAGCGTCCATTGAAGCTAATCAAGCGTCTACTCAGAATACAGAACATTATGATGGGTGGAAGTAATTTTGAATGAAGTATTAAGATATTCAACGTCCAAGCGTGACCAGAAAATGAGGTACCCATTTCAATAAAGTTCTGAAGCATCAGGTACTGTAATATAAGACTATAAAAGCTTCAGCAACTCTAGAAGAAAAAAGAGAAGAAAAGCGTGAATAAAGACAAAAGTACAAAAGCGGCAACAGCAAAAACACTAAAGATTGAAGTCAAGTGTCTGCTGCCGATAATCAAGCGTCCGAAACGTCGTATTTTGAGGTACGCTCGTGCTAATGAAGTGATTTGGGTTTTGTTAGAAAGATAAGAGAAATACCTACCAGTTTCCTGAAGAAGTCGAGATCTGACTCAATCCCTATCTGAGTGAAATTCCTTTTTCAAGCACGAGGTGTGATACTATTCGTGAAAATTCGAATATGCAACCATCTGCTGACAATTTATGGAGATTTGGGCTTTCAAAAGTATCGATCTTGGTATCGTTGGAAGGCTCAAAGAAATATCTGCAACTCTCGTGAAGAGATCAAAAGCGTAATCGATCTCTATCTTTGTCAAAATGCATCCGTAAGTTGGTGACGTGATGTCGTTCCTGACTGTCATACCTTTGTAGTGTCTGATGGCCATATATTGAGCTGATGGTGTTCTAAATGGATGAAACCGATGTCTCCTTAAAGCTAATATCCATATAAACAGGTATCATGAAGACAACGAATCCTAATTCGGCCTGTAACAGGGTCAAAGAAGCATAATACGCTAAATGGTCGGAATGCTACATGTTAAATAGCCTTGTGAATGTGCCAAGTGGATAACCAAGCACCTTAGCTCTTTTAAGAAGCGTCCATTGAAGCTAATCAAGTGTCTACTCAGAATACAGAACACTATGATGCGTGGAGAAGAAATTTTGAATGAAGTATTAAGATACTCAACGTCCAAGCTTGACCAGAAAATGAGGTACCCTTTTCAATAAAGTTCTGAAGCATCAGGTACTGTAATATAAGACTATAAAAGCTTCAGCAACTCTAGAAGAAAAAAGAGAAGAAAAGCGTGAATAAAGACAAAAGTACAAAAGCGGCAACAGCAAAAACACTAAAGATTGAAGTCAAGTGTCTGCTGCCGATAATCAAGCGTCCGAAATGTCGTATTTTGAGGTACGCTCGTGCTAATGAAGTGATTTGGGTTTTGTTAGAAAGATAAGAGAAATACCTACCAGTTTCCTGAAGAAGTCGAGATCTGACTCAATCCCTATCTGAGTGAAATTCCTTTTTCAAGCATGAGGTGTGATACTGTTCATGAAAATTCGAATATGCAACCTTCTGCTGACAATTTCTGGAGATTTGGGTGTTCAAAAGTATCGATCTTGGTATTGTTGGATGGCTCAAAGAAATATCTGCATCTCTTGAAGAGGTCAAGAGTGAAATCGATCTCTATCTTTGTCAAAATGCATCCGTAAGTTGGTGACGTGATGTTGTTCTTGACGGTCATACCCTTTTAGCGTCTGATGGACATATATTGAGCTGATGGTGTTCTAATTGGATGAAACTAATGTCTCCTTAAAGTTAATATCCATATACGCAAATTTCATAAAGACATCGAATCCTAATTCGGCCAATAACAGGGTCAAAGAAGCATAATACGCTAAATGGTCAGAATGGTACGAGTTAAATAGCCTTGTGAGTGTGCCAAGTGGATAACCAAGCGCCTTAGCTCTTTTAAGAAGCGTCCATTGAAGCTAATCAAGCGTCTACTCGGAATACAGAACATTATAATGGGTGGAGATGTAATTTTGAATGAAGTATTATGATACTCAACGTCCAATTTTGGCCAGAAAATGAGGTACACTTTTCAATGAAGTTCTGAAGCATCAGGTACTGTAATTATAAGACTATAAAAGCTTTAGCAACTCTAGAAGAAGATTGAGAAGAAAAGCGTGAATAAAGAGAAAAGTACAAAAGCGGCAACAACAAAAACACTAAAGATTGAAGTCAAGCGTCTGCTGCCGATAATCAAGCGTCCGAAACATCGTATTTTGAGGTACGCTCGTCCTAATGAAGTGATCTTGGTTTTTTTAGAAAGATAAGAGAAATACCTACCTGTTTCCTGAAGAAGTCGAGATCTGACTCAATCCCTATCTGAGTGAAATTCCTTTTTCAGGCATGAGGTGTGATACTGTTCATGAAAATTCGAATATGAAACCTTCTGCTGACAATTTCTGGAGATTTGGGTGTTCAAAAGTATCGATCTTGGTATTGTTGGATGGCTCAAAGAAATATCTGCATCTCTTGAAGAGGTCAAGAGTGAAATCGATCTCTATCTTTGTCAAAATGCATCCGTAAGTTGGTGACGTGATGTTGTTCCTGACGGTCATACCCTTTTAGCGTCTGATGGACATATATTGAGCTGATGGTGTTCTAATTGGATGAAACTAATGTCTCCTTAAAGTTAATATCCATATAAGCAAATTTCATAAAGACATCGAATCCTAATTCGGCCAATAACAGGGTCAAAGAAGCATAATACGCTAAATGGTCAGAATGGTACGAGTTAAATAGCCTTGTGAGTGTGCCAAGTGGATAACCAAGCGCCTTAGCTCTTTTAAGAAGCGTCCATTGAAGCTAATCAAGCATCTACTCAGAATACAGAACGTTATGATGGGTGGACAAGTAATTTTGAATGAAGTATTAAGATACCCAACGTCCAAGCTTGACCAGAAAATGAGGTACCCTTTTCAATAAAGTTATGAAGCATCAGGTACGGTAATATAAGACTATAAAAGCTTCAGAAACTCTAGAAGAAGAAAGAGAAGAAAAGCGTGAATAAAGACAAAAGTACAAAAGCGGCAACAGCAAAAACGCTGAAGATTGAAGTCAAGCGTCTGCTGCCGATAATCAAGCGTCCGAAACGTCGTATTTTGAGGTACGCTCGTCCTAATGAAGTGATCTTGGTTTTATTAGAAACAAAAGAGAAATACCTACCTGTTTCCAGAAGAAGTCGAGATCTGACTCAATCCCTATCTGAGTGAAATTCCTTTTTCAAGCACGAGGTGTGATAGTATTCGTGAAAATTCGAAAATGCAACCATCTGCTGACAATTTATGGAGATTTGGGCTTTCAAAAGTATCAATCTTGGTATCGTTGGAAGGCTCAAAGAAATATCTGCAACTCTCGTGAAGAGATCAAGAGCGTAATCGATCTCTATCTTTGTCAAAATGCATCCGTAAGTTGGTGACGTGATGTCGTTCCTGACCGTCATACCTTTGTAATGTCTGATGGCCATATATTGAGCTGATGGTGTTCTAAATGGATGAGACTGATGTCTCCTTAAAGCTAATATCCATATAAACAAGTATCATGAAGACAGTGAATCCTAATTCGGCCTGTAACAGGGTCAAAGAAGCATAATACGCTAAATGGTCGGAATGTTACATGTTAAATAGCCTTGTGAATGTGCCAAGTGGATAACCAAGCACCTTAGCTCTTTTAAGAAGCGTCCATTGAAGCTAATCAAGCGTCTACTCAGAATACAGAACATTATGATGGGTGGAGAAGTAATTTTGAATGAAGTATTAAGATACTCAACGTCCAAGCTTGACCAGAAAATGAGGTACCCTTTTCAATAAAGTTTTGAAGCATCAGGTACCGTAATATAAGACTATAAAACCTTCAGTAACTCTAGTAGAAGAAAGAGAAGAAAAGCGTGAATAAAGACAAAAGTACAAAAGCGGCAACAGCAAAAACACTGAAGATTGAAGTCAAGCGTCTGCTGCCGATAATCAAGCGTCCGAAACGTCGTATTTTGAGGTACGCTCGTCCTAATGAAGTGATCTTGGTTTTATTAGAAACAAAAGAGAAATACCTACCTGTTTCCAGAAGAAGTCGAGATCTGACTCAATCCCTATCTGAGTGAAATTCCTTTTTCAAGCATGAGGTGTGATAATATTCGTGAAAATTCGAATATGCAACCTTCTGCTGACAATTTATGGAGATTTGGGCTTTCAAAAGTATCAATCTTGGTATCGTTGGAAGGCTCAAAGAAATATCTGCAACTCTCGTGAAGAGATCAAGAGCGAAATCGATCTCTATCTTTGTCAAAATGCATCCGTAAGTTGGTGACGTGATGTCGTTCCTGACCGTCATACCTTTGTAATGTCTGATGGCCATATATTGAGCTGATGGTGTTCTAAATGGATGAGACCGATGTCTCCTTAAAGCTAATATCCATATAAACAAGTATCATGAAGACAGCGAATCCTAATTCGGCCTGTAACAGGGTCAAAGAAGCATAATACGCTAAATGGTCGGAATGTTACATGTTAAATAGCCTTGTGAATGTGCCAAGTGGATAACCAAGCACCTTAGCTCTTTTAAGAAGCATCCATTGAAGCTAATCAAGCGTCTACTCAGAATACAGAACATTATGATGGGTGGAGAAGTAATTTTGAATGAAGTATTAAGATACTCAACGTCCAAGCTTGACCAGAAAATGAGGTACCCTTTTCAATAAAGTTTTGAAGCATCAGGTACCGTAATATAAGACTATAAAACCTTCAGTAACTCTAGTAGAAGAAAGAGAAGAAAAGCGTGAATAAAGACAAAATAACAAAAGCGGTAACAGCAAAAACACTGAAGATTGAAGTCATGCGTCTGCTGCCGATAATCAAGCATCCGGAACGTCGTATTTTGAGGTACGCTCGTCCTAATGAAGTGGTCTTGGTTTTTTTAGAAAGATAAGAGAAATACCTACCTGTTTCCTGAAGAAGTCGAGATCTGACTCAATCCCTATCTGAGTGAAATTCCTTTTTCAAGCATGAGGTGTGATACTGTTCGTGAAAATTCGAATATGCAACCTTCTGCTGACAATTTATGGAGATTTGGGTGTTCAAAAGTATCGATCTTGGTATCGTTGGAAGGCTCAAAGAAATATCTGCAACTCTCGTGAAGAGGTCAAGAGCGAAATCGATCTCTATCTTTGTCAAAATGCATCCGTAAGTTGCTGACGTGATGTCGTTCCTGACGGTCATACCTTTGTAGCGTCTGATGGACATATATTGAGCTGATGGTGTTCTAATTGGATGAAACCGATGTCTCCTTAAAGCTAATATCCATATAAGCAAGTTTCATGAAGACATCGAATCCTAATTCGGCCAGTAACAGGGTCAAAGAAGCATAATACGCAAAATGGTCAGAATGCTACGAGTTAAATAGCCTTGTGAGTGTGCCAAGTGAATAACCAAGCGCCTTAGCTCTTTTAAGAAGCATCGATTGAAGCTAATCAAGCGTCTACTCAGAATACAGAACATTATGATGGGTGGAGAAGTAATTTTGAATGAAGTATTATGATACTCAACGTCCAATTTTGGCCAGAAAATGAGGTACACTTTTCAATAAAGTTTAGAAGCATCAGGTACTGTAATTATAAGACTATAAAAGCTTCAGCAACTCTAGAAGAAGAAAGAGAAGAAAAGCGTGAATAAAGAGAAAAGTACAAAAGCGGCAACAGCAAAAACACTGAAGATTGAAGTCAAGCGTCTGCTGCCGATAATCAAGTGTCCGAAACGTCGTATTTTGAGGTACGCTCGTCCTAATAAAGTGATCTTGGTTTTGTTAGAAAAATAAGAGAAATACCTACCTGTTTCCTGAAGAAGTCGAGATCTGACTCAATCCCTATCTGAGTGAAATTCCTTTTTCAAGCATGAGGTGTGATACTGTTCGTGAAAATTCGAATATGCAACCTTCTGCTGACAATTTATGGAGATTTGGGTGTTCAAAAGTATCGATCTTGGTATCGTTGGAAGGCTCAAAGAAATATCTACAACTCTCGTGAAGAGGTCAAGAGCGAAATCGATCTCTAATCCGTAAGTTGGTGACGTGATGTCGTTCTTGACCGTCATACCTTTGTAGCGTTGATTGCCATATATTGAGCTGATGGTGTTCTAATTGGATGAAACAGATGTCTCCTTAAAGCTAATATCCATATAAACAAGTTTCATGAAGACATCGAATCCTAATTCGGCCAGTAACAGGGTCAAAGAAGCATAATATGCTAAATGGTCAGAATGCTACGAGTTAAATAGCCTTGTGAATGTGCCAAGTGGATAACCAAGCACCTTAGCTCTTTTAAGAAGTGTCCATTGAAGCTAATCAAGCGTCTACTCGAATACAGAACATTATGATGGGTGGAGAAGTAATTTTGAATGAAGTATTAAGATACTGAACGTCCAAGCTTGACCAGAAAATGTGGTACCCTTTTCAATGTAGATCTGAAGCATCAGGTAATGTAATATAAGACTATAAAAGCTTCAACAACTCTAGAAGAAGAAGGAGAAGAAAAGAGTGAATAAAGACAAAAGTACAAAAGCGGCAACAGCAAAAACACTGAAGATTGAAGTCAAGCGTCTGCTGCCGATAATCAAGCGTCCGAAACGTCGTATTTTGAGGTACCCTCGTCCTAATGAAGTGGTCTTGGTTTTTTTAAAAAGATAAGAGAAATACCTACCTGTTTCCTGAAGAAGTCGAGATCTGACTCAATCCCTAATTGAGTGAAATTCCTATTTCAAGCATGAGGTGTGATACTGTTCGTGAAAATTCGAATATGCAACCTTCTGCTGACAATTTCTGGAGATTTGGTTGTTCAAAAGTATGGATCTTGGTATCGATAGAAGGCTCAAAGAAATATCTGCAACTCTCGTGAAGAGGTCAAGAGCGAAATCGATCTCTATCTTTGTCAAAATGCATCCGTAAGTTGGTGACGTGATGTCGTTCCTGACGTCATACCTTTGTAGCGTCTGATGGCCATATATTGAGCTGATGGTGTTCTAATTGGATGAAACCGATGTCTCCTTAAAGCTAATATCCATATAAACAAGTTTCATGAAGACATCGAATCCTAATTCGGCCAGTAACAGGGTCAAAGAAGCATAATACGCTAAATGGTCAGAATGCTACGAGTTAAATAGCCTTGTGAATGTGCCTAGTGGATAACCAAGCACCTTAGCTCTTTTAAGAAGCATCCATTGAAGCTAATCAAGCGTCTACTCAGAATACAAACATTATGATGGGTGGAGAAGTAATTTTGAATGAAGTATTAAGATACTCAACGTCCAAGCTTGACCAGAAAATGAGGTACCCTTTTCAATAAAGTTCTGAAGCATCAGGTACTGTAATATAAGACTATAAAAGCTTCAGCAACTCTAGAAGAAGAAAGAGAAGAAAAGCGTGAATAAAGACAAAAGTACAAAAGCGGCAACAGCAAAAACACTGAAGATTGAAGTCAAGCGTCTGCTGCCGATAATCAAGCGTCCGAAACGTCGTATTTTGAGGTACCCTCGTCCTAATGAAGTGGTCTTGGTTTTTTTAAAAAGATAAGAGAAATACCTACCTGTTTCCTGAAGAAGTCGAGATCTGACTCAATCCCTATCCGAGTGAAATTCCTTTTTCAAGCATGAGGTGTGATACTGTTCGTGAAAATTCGAATATGCAACCTTCTGCTGACAATTTCTGGAGATTTGGGTGTTCAAAAGTATCGATCTTGGTATCGTTGGAAGGCTCAAAGAAATATCTGCAACTCTCGTGAAGAGGTCAAGAGCGAAATCGATCTCTATCTTTGTCAAAATGCATCCGTAAGTTGGTGACGTGATGTCGTTCCTGGCCGTCATACCTTTGTAGCGTCTGACGGCTATATATTGAGCTGATGGAGTTCTGATTAGATGAAACCGATGTCTACTTAAAGCTAATATCCATATAAACAAGTTTCATGAAGACATCGAATCCTAATTCGGCCAGTAACAGGGTCAAAGAAGCATAATACGCTAAATGGTCAGAATGCTACGAGTTAAATAGCCTTGTGAATGTGCCAAGTGGATAACCAAGCACCTTAGCTCTTTTAAGAAGCGTCCATTGAAGCTAATCAAGCGTCTACTCGAAATACAGAACATTATGATGGGTGGAGAAGTAATTTTGAATGAAGTATTAAGATATTCAACGTCCAAGCTTGACCAGAAAATGAGGTACCCTTTTCAATAAAGTTCTGAAGCATCAGGTACTGTAATATAATACTATAAAAGCTTCAGCAACTCTAGAAGAAGAAAGAGAAGAAAAGCGTGAATAAAGACAAAAGTACAAAAGCGGCAACAGCAAAAACACTGAAGATTGAAGTCAAGCGTCTGCTGCCGATAATCAAGCGTCCGAAACGTCGTATTTTGAGGTACGCTCGTCCTAATGAAGTGATCTTGGTTTTTTTAAAAAGATAAGAGAAATACCTACCTGTTTCCTGAAGAAGTCGAGATCTGACTCAATCTCTAATTGAGTGAAATTCCTTTTTCAAGCATGAGGTGTGATACTGTTCGTGAAAATTCGAATATGCAACCTTCTGCTGACAATTTTCTGGAGATTTGGGTGTTCAAAAGTATCGATCTTGGTATCGTTGGAAGGCTCAAAGAAATATCTGCAACTCTCGTGAAGAGGTCAAGAGCGAAATCGATCTCTATCTTTGTCAAAATGCATCCGTAAGTTGGCGACGTGATGTCGTTCCTGACCGTCATACCTTTGTAGCGTCTGATGGCCATATATTGAGCTGATGGTGTTCTGATTGGATGAAACCAATGTCTCCTTAAAGCTAATATCCATATAAACAAGTATCATGAAGACATCGAATCCTAATTCGGCCTGTAACTGGGTCAAAGAGGCATAATACGCTAAATGGTCAGAATGCTACGAGTTAAATAGCCTTGTGAATGTGCCAAGTGGATAACCAAGCACCTTAGCTCTTTTAAGAAGCGTCCATTGAAGCTAATCAAGCGTCTACTCAGAATACAGAACATTATGATGGGTGGAGAAGTAATTTTGAATGAAGTATTAAGATACTGAACGTCCAAGCTTGACCAGAAAATGTGGTACCCTTTTCAATGTAGATCTGAAGCATCAGGTAATGTAATATAAGACTATAAAAGCTTCAGCAACTCTAGAAGAAGAAGGAGGAGAAAAGAGTGAATAAAGACAAATGTACAAAAGCGGCAACAGCAAAAACACTGAAGATTGAAGTCAAGCGTCTGCTGCCGATAATCAAGCGTCGGAAACGTCGTATTTTGAGGTACCCTCGTCCTAATGAAGTGGTCTTGGTTTTTTAAAAAGATAAGAGAAATACCTACCTGTTTCCTGAAGAAGTCGAGATCTGACTCAATCCCTAATTGAGTGAAATTCCTCTTTCAAGCATGAGGTGTGATACTGTTCGTGAAAATTCGAATATGCAACCTTCTGCTGACAATTTATGGAGATTTGGTTGTTCAAAAGTATGGATCTTGGTATCGATGGAAGGCTCAAAGAAATATCTGCAACTCTCGTGAAGAGGTCAAGAGCGAAATCGATCTCTATCTTTGTCAAAATGCATCCGTAAGTTGGCGACGTGATGTCGTTCCTGACCGTCATACCTTTGTAGCGTCTGATGGACATATATTGAGCTGATGGTGTTCTAATTGGATGAAACCGATGTCTCCTTAAAGCTAATATCCATATAAACAAGTTTCATGAAGACATCGAATCCTAATTCGGCCAGTAACAGGGTCAAAGAAGCATAATACGCTAAATGGTCAGAATGCTACGAGTTAAATAGCCTTGTGAATGTGCCAAGTGGATAACCAAGCACCTTAGCTCTTTTAAGAAGCGTCCATTGAAGCTAATCAAGCGTCTACTCGGAATACAGAACATTATGATGGGTGGAGAAGTAATTTTGAATGAAGTATTAAGATACTCAACGTCCAAGCTTGACCAGAAAATGTGGTACCCTTTTCAATGTAGATCTGAAGCATCAGGTAATGTAATATAAGACTATAAAAGCTTCAGCAACTCTAGAAGAAGAAGGAGGAGAAAAGAGTGAATAAAGACAAAAGTACAAAAGCGGCAACAGCAAAAACACTGAAGATTGAAGTCAAGCGTCTGCTGCCGATAATCAAGCGTCCGAAACGTCGTATTTTGAGGTACGCTCGTCCTAATGAAGTGATCTTGGTTTTTTTAAAAAGATAAGAGAAATACCTACCTGTTTCCTGAAGAAGTCGAGATCTGACTCAATCCCTAATTGAGTGAAATTCCTTTTTCAAGCATGAGGTGTGATACTGTTCGTGAAAATTCGAATATGCAACCTTCTGCTGACAATTTCTGGAGATTTGGTTGTTCAAAAGTATCGATCTTGGTATCGTTGGAAGGCTCAAAGAAATATCTGCAACTCTCGTGAAGAGGTCAAGAGCGAAATCGATCTCTATCTTTGTCCAAATGCATCCGTTAGTTGCTGACGTGATGTCGTTCATGACGGTCATACCTTTGTAGCATCTGATGGACATATATTGAGCTGATGGTGTTCTAATTGGATGAAACCGATGTCTCCTTAAAGCTAATATCCATATAAACAAGTTTCATGAAGACATCGGATCCTAATTCGGCCAGTAACAGGGTCAAAGAAACATAAATGGCCAGAATGCTACGAGTTAAATAGCCTTGTGAATGTGCCTAGTGGATAACCAAGCACCTTAGCATTTTTAAGAAGCGTCCATTGAAGCTAATCAAGCGTCTACTCGGAATACAGAACATTATGATGGGTGGAGAAGTAATTTTGAATGAAGTATTATGATACTCAACGTCGAATTTCGGCCAGAAAATGAGGTACACTTTTCAATAAAGTTCTGAAGCATCAGCTACTATAATATAAGACTATAAAAGCTTTAGCAACTGTAGAAGAAGAAAGAGAAGAAAAGCGTGAATAAAGACAAAAGTACAAAAGCGGCAACAGCAAAAACATTGAAGATTGAAGTCAAGCGTCTGCTGCCGATAATCAAGCGTCCGAAACGTCGTATTTTGAGGTACCCTCGTCCTAATGAAGTGATCTTGGTTTTATTACAAAGATAAGAGAAATACCTACCAGTTTCCCGAAGAAGTCGAGATCTGACTCAATCCCTATCTGAGTGAAATTCCTTTTTCAAGCATGAGGTGCGATACTATTCGTGAAAATTCGAATATGCAACCTTCTGCTGACAATTTCTGGAGATTTGGGTGTTCAAAAGTATGGATCTTGGTATCGTTGGAAGGCTCAAAGAAATATCTTCAACTCTCGTGAAGAGGTCAAGAGCGAAATCGATCTCTATCCTTGTCAAAATGCATCCGTAAGTTGATGACGTGATGTCGTTCCTGACCGTCATACCTTTGTCGCGTCTGACGGCCATATATTGAGCTGATGGAGTTCTGATTAGATGAAACCAATGTCTCCATAAAGCTAAAATCCATATAAACAAGTTTCATGAAGACATCGAATCCTAATTCGGCCAGTAACAGGGTCAAAGAAGCATAATACGCTAAATGGTCAGAATGCTACGAGTTAAATAGCTTTGTGAGTGTGGCAAGGGGATAACCAAGCACCTTGGCTCTTTTAAGGAGCATCCATTGAAGCTAATTAAGCGTCTACTCAGAATACAGAACATTATGATGGGTGGAGAAGTAATTTTGAATGAAGTATTAAGATACTCAACGTCCAAGCTTGACCAGAAAATGAGGTACCCTTTTCAATAAAGTTTTGAAGCATCAGGTACTGTAATATAAGATTATATAAGCTTCAACAACTCTAGAAGAAGATAGAGAAGAAAACCGTGAAAAAAGACAAAAGTACAAAAGCGGCAACAACAAAAACACTGAAGATTGTAGTCAATTGTCTGTGCCGATAATCAAGCGTCCGGAATGTCGTATTTTGAGGTACGCTCGTCCTAATGAAGTGGTCTTGGTTTTTTTAGAAAGATAAGAGAAATACCTACCTGTTTCCTGAAGAAGTCGAGATCTGACTCAATCCCTATTTGAGTGAAATTCCTATTTCAAGTAAGGGATGTGATACTGTTCGTGAAAATTCGAATATGCAACCTTCTGCTGACAATTTATGGAGATTTGGGTGTTCAAAAGTATGGACCTTGGTATCGTTTGAAGGCTCAAAGAAATATCTGCAACTCTCGTGAAGAGGTCAAGAGCGAAATCGATCTCTATCTTTGTCAAAATGCATCCGTAAGTTGGTGACGTGATGTCGTTCCTGACGGTCATACCTTTGTAGCGTCTGATGGCCATATATTGAGCTGATGGTGTTCTAATTGGATGAAACCGATGTCTCCTTAAAGCTAATATCCATATAAACAAGTTTCATGAAGACATCGAATCCTAATTCGGCCAATAACAGGGTCAAAGAAGCATAATACGCTAAATGGTCAGAATGTTACGAGTTAAATAGCCTTGTGAATGTGCCAAGTGGATAACCAAGCGCATTAGCTCTTTTAAGAAGCGTCCATTGAAGCTAATCAAGCGTCTACTCAGAATACAGAACATTATGATGGTGGAGATGTAATTCTGAATGAAGTATTAAGATACTCAACGTCCAAGCCTGACCCGAAAATGAGGTACCCTTTTCATAAAGTTCTGAAGCATCAGGTACCGTAATATAAGAATATAAAAGCTTCAACAACTCTAGAAGAAGAAAGAGAAGAAAAGCGTGAATAAAGACAAAAGTACAAAAGCGGCAACAGCAAAAACACTGAAGATTGAAGTCAAGCGTCTGCTGCCAATAATAAAGCGTCCGAAACGTCGTATTTTGAGGTAAGTCCTGAAATGATCTTGGTTCTAGAAAGATAAGAGAAATACCTACCTGTTTCCTGAAGAAGTCGAGATCTGACTCAATCCCTATCTGAGTGAAATTCCTTTTTCAAGCATGTGGTGTGATACTCTTCGTGAAAATTCAAATATGTGACCTTCTGCTGACAATTTCTGGAGATTTGGGTGTTCAAAAGTATCGATCTTGGTATCGTTGGAAGGCTCAAAGAAATATCTGCAACTCTCGTGAAGAGGTCAAGAGCGAAATCGATCTCTATCTTTGTCAAAATGCATCCGTAAGTTGGTGACGTGATGTCGTTCCTGACAGTCATACCTTTGTAGCGTCTGATGGCTATATATTGAGCTGATGGTGTTCTGATTGGATGAAACCGATGTCTCCTTAATGCTAATATCCATATAAGCAAGTTTCATGAAGACATCGAATCCTAATTCGGCCAGTAACAGGGTCAAAGAAGCATAATACGCTAAATGGTAAGAATTCTACGAGTTAAATAGCCTTGTGAATGTGCCTAGTGGATAACCAAGCACCATAGCTCTTTTAAGAAGCGTCCATTGAAGGTAATCAAGCGTCTACTCGGAATACAAAGCATTATGATGGGTGGAGAAGTAATTTTGAATGATGTATTATGATACTCAACGTCCAATTTTGGCCAGAAAATGAAGTACACTTTTCAATAAAGTTCTGAAGCATCAGGTACTGTAATTATAAGACTATAAAAGCTTCAGCAACTCTAGAAGAAGAAAGGGAAGAAAAGCGTGAATAAAGAGAAAAGTACAAAAGCGGCAACAGCAAAAACACTGAAGATTGAAGTCAAGCGTCTGCTGCCGATAATCAAGCGTCTGAAACGTCGTATTTTGAGGTACGCTTGTCCTAATGAAGTCATCTTGGTTTTGTTAGAAAGATAAGAGAAATACCTACCAGTTTCCTGATGAAGTCGAGATCTGACTCAATCCCTATCTGAGTGAAATTCACTTTTTCAAGCATGAGGTGTGATACTTTTCGTGAAAATTCAAATATTCAACCTTCTGCTGACAATTTATGGAGATTTGGGTGTTCAAAAGTATCGATCTTGGTTTCTTTGGAAGGCTCAAAGAAATATCTGCAACTCTCGTGAAGAGGTCAAGAGCGAAATCGATCTCTATCTTTGTCAAAATGCATCCGTAAGTTGGCGACGTGATGTCGTTCCTGACCGTCATACCTATGTAGCGTCTGATGGCCATATATTGAGCTGATGGTGTTCTGATTGGATGAAACCAATGTCTCCTTAAAGCTAATATCCATATAAACAAGTATCATGAAGACATCGAATCCTAATTCGGCCTGTAACTGGGTCAAAGAGGCATAATACGCTAAATGGTAAGAATGCTACGAGTTAAATAGCCTTGTGAATGTGCCAAGTGGATAACCATGCACCTTAGCTCTTTAAAGAAGCGTCCATTGAAGCTAATCAAGCGTCTACTCAGAATACAGACCATTATGATGGGTGGAGAAGTAATTTTGAATGAAGTATTAAGATACTGAACGTCCAAGCTTGACCAGAAAATGTGGTACCCTTTTCAATGTAGATCTGAAGCATCAGGTAAATGTAATATAAGACTATAAAAGCTTCAGCAACTCTAGAAGAAGAAGGAGGAGAAAAGAGTGAATAAAAACAAATGTACAAAAGCGGCAACAGCAAAAACACTGAAGATTGAAGTCAAGCGTCTGCTGCCGATAATCAAGCGTCTGAAACGTCGTATTTTGAGGTACCCTCGTCCTAATGAAGTGCTCTTGGTTTTTTTAAAAATATAAGAGAAATACCTACCTGTTTCTTGAAGAAGTCGAGATCTGACTCAATCCCTAATTGAGTTAAATTCCTATTTCAAGCATGAGGTGTGATACTGTTCATGAAAATTCGAATATGCAACCTTCTGCTGACAATTTCTGGAGATTTGGTTGTTCAAAAGTATGGATCTTGGTATCGATGGAATGCTCAAAGAAATATCTGCAACTCTCGTGAAGAGGTCAAGAGCGAAATCGATCTCTATCTTTGTCAAAATGCATCCGTAAGTTGGCGACGTGATGTCGTTCCTGACCGTCATACCTTTGTAGCGTCTGATGGCCATATATTGAGCTGATGGTGTTCTGATTGGATGAAACCAATGTCTCCTTAAAGCTAATATCCATATAAACAAGTATCATGAAGACATCGAATCCTAATTCGGCCTGTAACTGGGTCAAAGAGGCATAATACGCTAAATGGTCAGAATGCTACGAGTTAAATAGCCTTGTGAATGTGCCTAGTGGATAACCAAGCACCTTAGCTCTTTTAAGAAGCGTCCATTGAAGCTAATCAAGCGTCTACTCAGAATACAGACCATTATGATGGGTGGAGAAGTAATTTTGAATGAAGTATTAAGATACTGATCGTCCATGATTGACCAGAAAATGTGGTACCCTTTTCAATGTAGATCTGAAGCATCAGGTAATGTAATATAATACTATAAAAGCTTCAACAACTCTTGAAGAAGATGGAGGAGAAAAGAGTGAATAAAGACAAAAGTACAAAAGCGGCAACAGCAAAAACACTGAAGATTGAAGTCAAGCGTCTGCTGCCGATAATCAAGCGTCCGAAACGTCGTATTTTGAGGTACCCTCGTCCTAATGAAGTGGTCTTGGTTTTTTTAAAAATATAAGAGAAATACCTACCTGTTTCCTGAAGAAGTCGAGATCTGACTCAATCCCTAATTGAGTGAAATTCCTATTTCAAGCATGAGGTGTGATACTGTTCGTGAAAATTCGAATATGCAACCTTCTGCTGAAAATTTCTGGAGATTTGGGTTGTTCAAAAGTATGGATCTTGGTATCGTTGGAAGGCTCAAAGAAATATCTGCAACTCTCGTGAAGAGGTCAAGAGCGAAATCGATCTCTATCTTTGTCAAAATGCATCCGTAAGTTGGCGACGTGATGTCGTTCCTGACCTTCATACCTTTGTAGCGTCTGATGGCCATATATTGAGCTGATGGTGTTCTAATTGGATGAAACCAATGTCTCCTTAAAGCTAATATCCATATAAACAAGTTTCATGAAGACATCGAATCCAAATTCGGCCAGTAACTGGGTCAAAGAAGCATAATACGCTAAATGGTCAGAATGCTACGAGTTAAATAGCCTTGTGAATGTGCCAAGTGGATAACCAATGCACCTTAGCTCTTTTAAGAAGCGTCCATTGAAGCTAATCAAGCGTCTACTCAGAATACAGACATTATGATGGGTGGAGAAGTAATTTTGAATGAAGTATTAAGATACTGAACGTCCAAGATTGACCAGAAAATGTGGTACCCTTTTCAATGTAGATCTGAAGCATCAGGTAATGTAATATAAGACTATAAAAGCTTCAGCAACTCTAGAAGAAGAAGGAGGAGAAAAGAGTGAATAAAAACAAATGTACAAAAGCGGCAACAGCAAAAACACTGAAGATTGAAGTCAAGCGTCTGCTGCCGATAATCAAGCGTCCGAAACGTCGTATTTTGAGGTACCCTCGTCCTAATGAAGTGGTCTTGGTTTTTTTAAAAATATAAGAGAAATACCTACCTGTTTCCTGAAGAAGTCGAGATCTGACTCAATCCCTAATTGAGTTAAATTCCTATTTCAAGCATGAGGTGTGATACTGTTCATGAAAATTCGAATATGCAACCTTCTGCTGACAATTTCTGGAGATTTGGTTGTTCAAAAGTATGGATCTTGGTATCGTTGGAAGGCTCAAAGAAATATCTGCAACTCTCGTGAAGAGGTCAAGAGCGAAATCGATCTCTATCTTTGTCCAAATGCATCCGTAAGTTGGTGACGTGATGTCGTTCCTGACGGTCATACCTTTGTAGCGTCTGATGGACATATATTGAGCTGATGGTGTTCTAATTGGATGAAACCGATGTCTCCTTAGAGCTAATATCCATATAAACAAGTTTCATGAAGACATCGGATCCTAATTCGGCCAGTAACAGGGTCAAAGAAGCATAATATGCTAAATGGTCAGAATGCTACGAGTTAAATAGCCTTGTGAATGTGCCTAGTGGATAACCAAGCACCTTAGCTCTTTTAAGAAGCGTCCATTGAAGCTAATCAAGCGTCTACTCAGAATACAGACCATTATGATGGGTGGAGAAGTAATTTTGAATGAAGTATTAAGATACTGATCGTCCATGATTGACCAGAAAATGTGGTACCCTTTTCAATGTAGATCTGAAGCATCAGGTAATGTAATATAATACTATAAAAGCTTCAACAACTCTTGAAGAAAGATGGAGGAGAAAAGAGTGAATAAAGACAAAAGTACAAAAGCGGCAACAGCAAAAACACTGAAGATTGAAGTCAAGCGTCTGCTGCCGATAATCAAGCGTCCGAAACGTCGTATTTTGAGGTACCCTCGTCCTAATGAAGTGGTCTTGGTTTTTTTAAAAATATAAGAGAAATACCTACCTGTTTCCGGAAGAAGTCGAGATCTGACTCAATCCCTAATTGAGTGAAATTCCTATTTCAAGCATGAGGTGTGATACTGTTCCTGAAAATTCGAATATGCAACCTTCTGCTGACAATTTCTGGAGATTTGGTTGTTCAAAAGTATGGATCTTGGTATCGTTGGAAGGCTCAAAGAAATATCTGCAACTCTCGTGAAGAGGTCAAGAGCGAAATCGATCTCTATCTTTGTCCAAATGCATCCGTAAGTTGGTGACGTGATGTCGTTCCTGACGGTCATACCTTTGTAGCGTCTGATGGACATATATTGAGCTGATGGTGTTCTAATTGGATGAAACCGATGTCTCCCTAAAGCTAATATCCATATAAGCAAGTTTCATGAAGACATCGAATCGTAATTCGGCCAGTAACATGGTCAAAGAAGCATAATACGCTAAATGGTAAGAATGCTACGAGTTAAATAGCCTTGTGAATGTGTCTAGTGGATAACCAAGCACCATAGCTCTTTTAAGAAGCATCCATTGAAGGTAATCAAGCGTCTGCTCTGAATACAAACATTATGATGGGTGGAGAAGTAATTTTGAACGATGTATTATGACACTCAACGTCCAATTTTGGCCAGAAAATGAGTACACTTTTCAATAAAGTTCTGAAGCATCAGGTACTGTAATTATAAGACTATAAAAGCTTCAGCAACTCTAAAGAAGAAAGAGAAGAAAAGCGTGAATAAAGAGAAAAGTACAAAGCGGAACAGCAAAAACACTGAAGATTGAAGTCAAGCGTCTGCTGCCGATATCAAGCGTCCGAACGTCGTATTTTGAGGTACGCTTGTCCTAATGAAGTGATCTTGGTTTTGTTTAGAAAGATAAGAGAAATACCTACCTGTTTCCTGAAGAAGTCGAGAATCTCAATCCCAATCCTAGATCTGAGTGAAATTCCTTTTTCAAGCAATGACGAGTGATACTTTTTCATGAAAATTCGAATATGCAACCTTCTGCTGACAATTTCTGGAGATTTGGGTGTTCAAAAGTATCGATCTTGGTTTCTTTGGAAGGCTCAAGAAATATCTGCAACTCTCGTGAAGAGGTCAAGAGCGAAATCGATCTCTATCTTTGTCAAAATGCATCCGTAAGTTGGTGACGTGATGTCGTTCCTGACCGACATTCCTTTGTAGCGTTTGATGGCCATATATTGAGCTGATGGTGTTCAGATTAGATGAAACCAATGTCTCCTTAAAGCTAAATCCATATAAACAAGTATCATGAAGACATCGAATCCTAATTCGGCCTGTAACTAGGTCAAAGAAGGCATAATACGCTAAATGGTCAGAATGCTACGAGTTAAATAGCCTTGTGAATGTGCCACGTGGATAACCAAGCACCATAGCTCTCTTAAGAAGCGTCCATTGAAGGTAATGAAGCGTCTACTCGGAATACAA
>CM077348.1:49333148-49574170 GCA_039655645.1 Ammopiptanthus mongolicus | reverse complement strand
TTTGTAGCGTCTGATGGCCATATATTAAGCTGTTGGTTTTCTAATTGGATGAAACCGATGTCTCCTTAAAGCTAATATCCATATAAACAAGTTTCATGAAGACATCGAATCCTAATTCGGCCAGTAACAGGGTCAAAGAAGCATAATACGCTAAATGGTCAGAATGCTACGAGTTAAATAGCCTTGTGAATGTGCCAAGTGGATAACCAAGCGCCTTAGCTCTTTTAAGAAGCGTCCATTGAAGCTAATCAAGCGTCTACTCAGAATACAGAACATTATGATGGGTGGAGAAGTAATTTTGAATGAAGTATTAAGATATTCAACGTCCAAGCTTGACCAGAAAATGAGGTACCCTTTTCAATAAAGTTCTGAAGCATCAAGTACTGTAATATAAGAATATAAAAGCTTCAGCAACTCTAGAAGAAGAAAGAGAAGAAAAGCGTGAATAAAGACAAAAGTACAAAAGCGGCAACAGCAAAAACACTGAAGATTGAAGTCAAGCGTCTGCTGCCGATAATCAAGCGTCCGAAACGTCGTATTTTGAGGTACGCTCGTCCTAATGAAGTGATCTTGGTTTTGTTAGAAAGATAAGAGAAATACCTACCTGTTTCCTGAAGAAGTCGAGATCTGACTCAATCTCTATCTGAGTGAAATTCCTTTTTCAAGCATGAGGTGTGATACTGTTCGTGAAAATTCGAATATGCAACCTTCTGCTGACAATTTCTGGAGATTTGGGTGTTCAAAAGTATCGATCTTGGTATCGTTGGAAGGCTCAAAGAAATATCTGCAACTCTCGTGAAGAGGTCAAGAGCGAAATCGATCTCTATCTTTGTCAAAATGCATCCGTAAGTTGGTGACGTGATGTCGTTCCTGACTGTCATACCTTTGTAGCGTCTGATGGCCATATATTGAGCTGATGGTGTTCTAATTGGATGAAACCGATGTCTCCTTAAAGCTAATATCCATATAAACAAGTTTCATGAAGACATCGAATCCTAATTCGGCCAGTAACAGGGTCAAAGAAGCATAATACGCTAAATGGTCAGAATGCTACGAGTTAAATAGCCTTGTGAATGTGCCAAGTGGATAACCAAGCGCCTTAGCTCTTTTAAGAAGCGTCCATTGAAGCTAATCAAGCGTCTACTCAGAATACAGAACATTATGATGGGTGGAGAAGTAATTTTGAATGAAGTATTAAGATATTCAACGTCCAAGCTTGACCAGAAAATGAGGTACCCTTTTCAATAAAGTTCTGAAGCATCAAGTACTGTAATATAAGAATATAAAAGCTTCAGCAACTCTAGAAGAAGAAAGAGAAGAAAAGCGTGAATAAAGACAAAAGTACAAAAGCGGCAACAGCAAAAACACTGAAGATTGAAGTCAAGCGTCTGCTGCCGATAATCAAGCGTCCGAAACGTCGTATTTTGAGGTACGCTCGTCCTAATGAAGTGATCTTGGTTTTGTTAGAAAGATAAGAGAAATACCTACCTGTTTCCTGAAGAAGTCGAGATCTGACTCAATCTCTATCTGAGTGAAATTCCTTTTTCAAGCATGAGGTGTGATACTGTTCGTGAAAATTCGAATATGCAACCTTCTGCTGACAATTTCTGGAGATTTGGGTGTTCAAAAGTATCGATCTTGGTATCGTTGGAAGGCTCAAAGAAATATCTGCAACTCTCGTGAAGAGGTCAAGAGCGAAATCGATCTCTATCTTTGTCAAAATGCATCCGTAAGTTGGTGACGTGATGTCGTTCCTGACTGTCATACCTTTGTAGCGTCTGATGGCCATATATTGAGCTGATGGTGTTCTAATTGGATGAAACCGATGTCTCCTTAAAGCTAATATCCATATAAACAAGTTTCATGAAGACATCGAATCCTAATTCGGCCAGTAACAGGGTCAAAGAAGCATAATACGCTAAATGGTCAGAATGCTACGAGTTAAATAGCCTTGTGAATGTGCCAAGTGGATAACCAAGCGCCTTAGCTCTTTTAAGAAGCGTCCATTGAAGCTAATCAAGCGTCTACTCAGAATACAGAACATTATGATGGGTGGAGAAGTAATTTTGAATGAAGTATTAAGATATTCAACGTCCAAGCTTGACCAGAAAATGAGGTACCCTTTTCAATAAAGTTCTGAAGCATCAAGTACTGTAATATAAGAATATAAAAGCTTCAGCAACTCTAGAAGAAGAAAGAGAAGAAAAGCGTGAATAAAGACAAAAGTACAAAAGCGGCAACAGCAAAAACACTGAAGATTGAAGTCAAGCGTCTGCTGCCGATAATCAAGCGTCCGAAACGTCGTATTTTGAGGTACGCTCGTCCTAATGAAGTGATCTTGGTTTTGTTAGAAAGATAAGAGAAATACCTACCTGTTTCCTGAAGAAGTCGAGATCTGACTCAATCTCTATCTGAGTGAAATTCCTTTTTCAAGCATGAGGTGTGATACTGTTCGTGAAAATTCGAATATGCAACCTTCTGCTGACAATTTCTGGAGATTTGGGTGTTCAAAAGTATCGATCTTGGTATCGTTGGAAGGCTCAAAGAAATATCTGCAACTCTCGTGAAGAGGTCAAGAGCGAAATCGATCTCTATCTTTGTCAAAATGCATCCGTAAGTTGGTGACGTGATGTCGTTCCTGACTGTCATACCTTTGTAGCGTCTGATGGCCATATATTGAGCTGATGGTGTTCTAATTGGATGAAACCGATGTCTCCTTAAAGCTAATATCCATATAAACAAGTTTCATGAAGACATCGAATCCTAATTCGGCCAGTAACAGGGTCAAAGAAGCATAATACGCTAAATGGTCAGAATGCTACGAGTTAAATAGCCTTGTGAATGTGCCAAGTGGATAACCAAGCGCCTTAGCTCTTTTAAGAAGCGTCCATTGAAGCTAATCAAGCGTCTACTCAGAATACAGAACATTATGATGGGTGGAGAAGTAATTTTGAATGAAGTATTAAGATATTCAACGTCCAAGCTTGACCAGAAAATGAGGTACCCTTTTCAATAAAGTTCTGAAGCATCAAGTACTGTAATATAAGAATATAAAAGCTTCAGCAACTCTAGAAGAAGAAAGAGAAGAAAAGCGTGAATAAAGACAAAAGTACAAAAGCGGCAACAGCAAAAACACTGAAGATTGAAGTCAAGCGTCTGCTGCCGATAATCAAGCGTCCGAAACGTCGTATTTTGAGGTACGCTCGTCCTAATGAAGTGATCTTGGTTTTGTTAGAAAGATAAGAGAAATACCTACCTGTTTCCTGAAGAAGTCGAGATCTGACTCAATCTCTATCTGAGTGAAATTCCTTTTTCAAGCATGAGGTGTGATACTGTTCGTGAAAATTCGAATATGCAACCTTCTGCTGACAATTTCTGGAGATTTGGGTGTTCAAAAGTATCGATCTTGGTATCGTTGGAAGGCTCAAAGAAATATCTGCAACTCTCGTGAAGAGGTCAAGAGCGAAATCGATCTCTATCTTTGTCAAAATGCATCCGTAAGTTGGTGACGTGATGTCGTTCCTGACTGTCATACCTTTGTAGCGTCTGATGGCCATATATTGAGCTGATGGTGTTCTAATTGGATGAAACCGATGTCTCCTTAAAGCTAATATCCATATAAACAAGTTTCATGAAGACATCGAATCCTAATTCGGCCAGTAACAGGGTCAAAGAAGCATAATACGCTAAATGGTCAGAATGCTACGAGTTAAATAGCCTTGTGAATGTGCCAAGTGGATAACCAAGCGCCTTAGCTCTTTTAAGAAGCGTCCATTGAAGCTAATCAAGCGTCTACTCAGAATACAGAACATTATGATGGGTGGAGAAGTAATTTTGAATGAAGTATTAAGATATTCAACGTCCAAGCTTGACCAGAAAATGAGGTACCCTTTTCAATAAAGTTCTGAAGCATCAAGTACTGTAATATAAGAATATAAAAGCTTCAGCAACTCTAGAAGAAGAAAGAGAAGAAAAGCGTGAATAAAGACAAAAGTACAAAAGCGGCAACAGCAAAAACACTGAAGATTGAAGTCAAGCGTCTGCTGCCGATAATCAAGCGTCCGAAACGTCGTATTTTGAGGTACGCTCGTCCTAATGAAGTGATCTTGGTTTTGTTAGAAAGATAAGAGAAATACCTACCTGTTTCCTGAAGAAGTCGAGATCTGACTCAATCTCTATCTGAGTGAAATTCCTTTTTCAAGCATGAGGTGTGATACTGTTCGTGAAAATTCGAATATGCAACCTTCTGCTGACAATTTCTGGAGATTTGGGTGTTCAAAAGTATCGATCTTGGTATCGTTGGAAGGCTCAAAGAAATATCTGCAACTCTCGTGAAGAGGTCAAGAGCGAAATCGATCTCTATCTTTGTCAAAATGCATCCGTAAGTTGGTGACGTGATGTCGTTCCTGACTGTCATACCTTTGTAGCGTCTGATGGCCATATATTGAGCTGATGGTGTTCTAATTGGATGAAACCGATGTCTCCTTAAAGCTAATATCCATATAAACAAGTTTCATGAAGACATCGAATCCTAATTCGGCCAGTAACAGGGTCAAAGAAGCATAATACGCTAAATGGTCAGAATGCTACGAGTTAAATAGCCTTGTGAATGTGCCAAGTGGATAACCAAGCGCCTTAGCTCTTTTAAGAAGCGTCCATTGAAGCTAATCAAGCGTCTACTCAGAATACAGAACATTATGATGGGTGGAGAAGTAATTTTGAATGAAGTATTAAGATATTCAACGTCCAAGCTTGACCAGAAAATGAGGTACCCTTTTCAATAAAGTTCTGAAGCATCAAGTACTGTAATATAAGAATATAAAAGCTTCAGCAACTCTAGAAGAAGAAAGAGAAGAAAAGCGTGAATAAAGACAAAAGTACAAAAGCGGCAACAGCAAAAACACTGAAGATTGAAGTCAAGCGTCTGCTGCCGATAATCAAGCGTCCGAAACGTCGTATTTTGAGGTACGCTCGTCCTAATGAAGTGATCTTGGTTTTGTTAGAAAGATAAGAGAAATACCTACCTGTTTCCTGAAGAAGTCGAGATCTGACTCAATCTCTATCTGAGTGAAATTCCTTTTTCAAGCATGAGGTGTGATACTGTTCGTGAAAATTCGAATATGCAACCTTCTGCTGACAATTTCTGGAGATTTGGGTGTTCAAAAGTATCGATCTTGGTATCGTTGGAAGGCTCAAAGAAATATCTGCAACTCTCGTGAAGAGGTCAAGAGCGAAATCGATCTCTATCTTTGTCAAAATGCATCCGTAAGTTGGTGACGTGATGTCGTTCCTGACTGTCATACCTTTGTAGCGTCTGATGGCCATATATTGAGCTGATGGTGTTCTAATTGGATGAAACCGATGTCTCCTTAAAGCTAATATCCATATAAACAAGTTTCATGAAGACATCGAATCCTAATTCGGCCAGTAACAGGGTCAAAGAAGCATAATACGCTAAATGGTCAGAATGCTACGAGTTAAATAGCCTTGTGAATGTGCCAAGTGGATAACCAAGCGCCTTAGCTCTTTTAAGAAGCGTCCATTGAAGCTAATCAAGCGTCTACTCAGAATACAGAACATTATGATGGGTGGAGAAGTAATTTTGAATGAAGTATTAAGATATTCAACGTCCAAGCTTGACCAGAAAATGAGGTACCCTTTTCAATAAAGTTCTGAAGCATCAAGTACTGTAATATAAGAATATAAAAGCTTCAGCAACTCTAGAAGAAGAAAGAGAAGAAAAGCGTGAATAAAGACAAAAGTACAAAAGCGGCAACAGCAAAAACACTGAAGATTGAAGTCAAGCGTCTGCTGCCGATAATCAAGCGTCCGAAACGTCGTATTTTGAGGTACGCTCGTCCTAATGAAGTGATCTTGGTTTTGTTAGAAAGATAAGAGAAATACCTACCTGTTTCCTGAAGAAGTCGAGATCTGACTCAATCTCTATCTGAGTGAAATTCCTTTTTCAAGCATGAGGTGTGATACTGTTCGTGAAAATTCGAATATGCAACCTTCTGCTGACAATTTCTGGAGATTTGGGTGTTCAAAAGTATCGATCTTGGTATCGTTGGAAGGCTCAAAGAAATATCTGCAACTCTCGTGAAGAGGTCAAGAGCGAAATCGATCTCTATCTTTGTCAAAATGCATCCGTAAGTTGGTGACGTGATGTCGTTCCTGACTGTCATACCTTTGTAGCGTCTGATGGCCATATATTGAGCTGATGGTGTTCTAATTGGATGAAACCGATGTCTCCTTAAAGCTAATATCCATATAAACAAGTTTCATGAAGACATCGAATCCTAATTCGGCCAGTAACAGGGTCAAAGAAGCATAATACGCTAAATGGTCAGAATGCTACGAGTTAAATAGCCTTGTGAATGTGCCAAGTGGATAACCAAGCGCCTTAGCTCTTTTAAGAAGCGTCCATTGAAGCTAATCAAGCGTCTACTCAGAATACAGAACATTATGATGGGTGGAGAAGTAATTTTGAATGAAGTATTAAGATATTCAACGTCCAAGCTTGACCAGAAAATGAGGTACCCTTTTCAATAAAGTTCTGAAGCATCAAGTACTGTAATATAAGAATATAAAAGCTTCAGCAACTCTAGAAGAAGAAAGAGAAGAAAAGCGTGAATAAAGACAAAAGTACAAAAGCGGCAACAGCAAAAACACTGAAGATTGAAGTCAAGCGTCTGCTGCCGATAATCAAGCGTCCGAAACGTCGTATTTTGAGGTACGCTCGTCCTAATGAAGTGATCTTGGTTTTGTTAGAAAGATAAGAGAAATACCTACCTGTTTCCTGAAGAAGTCGAGATCTGACTCAATCTCTATCTGAGTGAAATTCCTTTTTCAAGCATGAGGTGTGATACTGTTCGTGAAAATTCGAATATGCAACCTTCTGCTGACAATTTCTGGAGATTTGGGTGTTCAAAAGTATCGATCTTGGTATCGTTGGAAGGCTCAAAGAAATATCTGCAACTCTCGTGAAGAGGTCAAGAGCGAAATCGATCTCTATCTTTGTCAAAATGCATCCGTAAGTTGGTGACGTGATGTCGTTCCTGACTGTCATACCTTTGTAGCGTCTGATGGCCATATATTGAGCTGATGGTGTTCTAATTGGATGAAACCGATGTCTCCTTAAAGCTAATATCCATATAAACAAGTTTCATGAAGACATCGAATCCTAATTCGGCCAGTAACAGGGTCAAAGAAGCATAATACGCTAAATGGTCAGAATGCTACGAGTTAAATAGCCTTGTGAATGTGCCAAGTGGATAACCAAGCGCCTTAGCTCTTTTAAGAAGCGTCCATTGAAGCTAATCAAGCGTCTACTCAGAATACAGAACATTATGATGGGTGGAGAAGTAATTTTGAATGAAGTATTAAGATATTCAACGTCCAAGCTTGACCAGAAAATGAGGTACCCTTTTCAATAAAGTTCTGAAGCATCAAGTACTGTAATATAAGAATATAAAAGCTTCAGCAACTCTAGAAGAAGAAAGAGAAGAAAAGCGTGAATAAAGACAAAAGTACAAAAGCGGCAACAGCAAAAACACTGAAGATTGAAGTCAAGCGTCTGCTGCCGATAATCAAGCGTCCGAAACGTCGTATTTTGAGGTACGCTCGTCCTAATGAAGTGATCTTGGTTTTGTTAGAAAGATAAGAGAAATACCTACCTGTTTCCTGAAGAAGTCGAGATCTGACTCAATCTCTATCTGAGTGAAATTCCTTTTTCAAGCATGAGGTGTGATACTGTTCGTGAAAATTCGAATATGCAACCTTCTGCTGACAATTTCTGGAGATTTGGGTGTTCAAAAGTATCGATCTTGGTATCGTTGGAAGGCTCAAAGAAATATCTGCAACTCTCGTGAAGAGGTCAAGAGCGAAATCGATCTCTATCTTTGTCAAAATGCATCCGTAAGTTGGTGACGTGATGTCGTTCCTGACTGTCATACCTTTGTAGCGTCTGATGGCCATATATTGAGCTGATGGTGTTCTAATTGGATGAAACCGATGTCTCCTTAAAGCTAATATCCATATAAACAAGTTTCATGAAGACATCGAATCCTAATTCGGCCAGTAACAGGGTCAAAGAAGCATAATACGCTAAATGGTCAGAATGCTACGAGTTAAATAGCCTTGTGAATGTGCCAAGTGGATAACCAAGCGCCTTAGCTCTTTTAAGAAGCGTCCATTGAAGCTAATCAAGCGTCTACTCAGAATACAGAACATTATGATGGGTGGAGAAGTAATTTTGAATGAAGTATTAAGATATTCAACGTCCAAGCTTGACCAGAAAATGAGGTACCCTTTTCAATAAAGTTCTGAAGCATCAAGTACTGTAATATAAGAATATAAAAGCTTCAGCAACTCTAGAAGAAGAAAGAGAAGAAAAGCGTGAATAAAGACAAAAGTACAAAAGCGGCAACAGCAAAAACACTGAAGATTGAAGTCAAGCGTCTGCTGCCGATAATCAAGCGTCCGAAACGTCGTATTTTGAGGTACGCTCGTCCTAATGAAGTGATCTTGGTTTTGTTAGAAAGATAAGAGAAATACCTACCTGTTTCCTGAAGAAGTCGAGATCTGACTCAATCTCTATCTGAGTGAAATTCCTTTTTCAAGCATGAGGTGTGATACTGTTCGTGAAAATTCGAATATGCAACCTTCTGCTGACAATTTCTGGAGATTTGGGTGTTCAAAAGTATCGATCTTGGTATCGTTGGAAGGCTCAAAGAAATATCTGCAACTCTCGTGAAGAGGTCAAGAGCGAAATCGATCTCTATCTTTGTCAAAATGCATCCGTAAGTTGGTGACGTGATGTCGTTCCTGACTGTCATACCTTTGTAGCGTCTGATGGCCATATATTGAGCTGATGGTGTTCTAATTGGATGAAACCGATGTCTCCTTAAAGCTAATATCCATATAAACAAGTTTCATGAAGACATCGAATCCTAATTCGGCCAGTAACAGGGTCAAAGAAGCATAATACGCTAAATGGTCAGAATGCTACGAGTTAAATAGCCTTGTGAATGTGCCAAGTGGATAACCAAGCGCCTTAGCTCTTTTAAGAAGCGTCCATTGAAGCTAATCAAGCGTCTACTCAGAATACAGAACATTATGATGGGTGGAGAAGTAATTTTGAATGAAGTATTAAGATATTCAACGTCCAAGCTTGACCAGAAAATGAGGTACCCTTTTCAATAAAGTTCTGAAGCATCAAGTACTGTAATATAAGAATATAAAAGCTTCAGCAACTCTAGAAGAAGAAAGAGAAGAAAAGCGTGAATAAAGACAAAAGTACAAAAGCGGCAACAGCAAAAACACTGAAGATTGAAGTCAAGCGTCTGCTGCCGATAATCAAGCGTCCGAAACGTCGTATTTTGAGGTACGCTCGTCCTAATGAAGTGATCTTGGTTTTGTTAGAAAGATAAGAGAAATACCTACCTGTTTCCTGAAGAAGTCGAGATCTGACTCAATCTCTATCTGAGTGAAATTCCTTTTTCAAGCATGAGGTGTGATACTGTTCGTGAAAATTCGAATATGCAACCTTCTGCTGACAATTTCTGGAGATTTGGGTGTTCAAAAGTATCGATCTTGGTATCGTTGGAAGGCTCAAAGAAATATCTGCAACTCTCGTGAAGAGGTCAAGAGCGAAATCGATCTCTATCTTTGTCAAAATGCATCCGTAAGTTGGTGACGTGATGTCGTTCCTGACTGTCATACCTTTGTAGCGTCTGATGGCCATATATTGAGCTGATGGTGTTCTAATTGGATGAAACCGATGTCTCCTTAAAGCTAATATCCATATAAACAAGTTTCATGAAGACATCGAATCCTAATTCGGCCAGTAACAGGGTCAAAGAAGCATAATACGCTAAATGGTCAGAATGCTACGAGTTAAATAGCCTTGTGAATGTGCCAAGTGGATAACCAAGCGCCTTAGCTCTTTTAAGAAGCGTCCATTGAAGCTAATCAAGCGTCTACTCAGAATACAGAACATTATGATGGGTGGAGAAGTAATTTTGAATGAAGTATTAAGATATTCAACGTCCAAGCTTGACCAGAAAATGAGGTACCCTTTTCAATAAAGTTCTGAAGCATCAAGTACTGTAATATAAGAATATAAAAGCTTCAGCAACTCTAGAAGAAGAAAGAGAAGAAAAGCGTGAATAAAGACAAAAGTACAAAAGCGGCAACAGCAAAAACACTGAAGATTGAAGTCAAGCGTCTGCTGCCGATAATCAAGCGTCCGAAACGTCGTATTTTGAGGTACGCTCGTCCTAATGAAGTGATCTTGGTTTTGTTAGAAAGATAAGAGAAATACCTACCTGTTTCCTGAAGAAGTCGAGATCTGACTCAATCTCTATCTGAGTGAAATTCCTTTTTCAAGCATGAGGTGTGATACTGTTCGTGAAAATTCGAATATGCAACCTTCTGCTGACAATTTCTGGAGATTTGGGTGTTCAAAAGTATCGATCTTGGTATCGTTGGAAGGCTCAAAGAAATATCTGCAACTCTCGTGAAGAGGTCAAGAGCGAAATCGATCTCTATCTTTGTCAAAATGCATCCGTAAGTTGGTGACGTGATGTCGTTCCTGACTGTCATACCTTTGTAGCGTCTGATGGCCATATATTGAGCTGATGGTGTTCTAATTGGATGAAACCGATGTCTCCTTAAAGCTAATATCCATATAAACAAGTTTCATGAAGACATCGAATCCTAATTCGGCCAGTAACAGGGTCAAAGAAGCATAATACGCTAAATGGTCAGAATGCTACGAGTTAAATAGCCTTGTGAATGTGCCAAGTGGATAACCAAGCGCCTTAGCTCTTTTAAGAAGCGTCCATTGAAGCTAATCAAGCGTCTACTCAGAATACAGAACATTATGATGGGTGGAGAAGTAATTTTGAATGAAGTATTAAGATATTCAACGTCCAAGCTTGACCAGAAAATGAGGTACCCTTTTCAATAAAGTTCTGAAGCATCAAGTACTGTAATATAAGAATATAAAAGCTTCAGCAACTCTAGAAGAAGAAAGAGAAGAAAAGCGTGAATAAAGACAAAAGTACAAAAGCGGCAACAGCAAAAACACTGAAGATTGAAGTCAAGCGTCTGCTGCCGATAATCAAGCGTCCGAAACGTCGTATTTTGAGGTACGCTCGTCCTAATGAAGTGATCTTGGTTTTGTTAGAAAGATAAGAGAAATACCTACCTGTTTCCTGAAGAAGTCGAGATCTGACTCAATCTCTATCTGAGTGAAATTCCTTTTTCAAGCATGAGGTGTGATACTGTTCGTGAAAATTCGAATATGCAACCTTCTGCTGACAATTTCTGGAGATTTGGGTGTTCAAAAGTATCGATCTTGGTATCGTTGGAAGGCTCAAAGAAATATCTGCAACTCTCGTGAAGAGGTCAAGAGCGAAATCGATCTCTATCTTTGTCAAAATGCATCCGTAAGTTGGTGACGTGATGTCGTTCCTGACTGTCATACCTTTGTAGCGTCTGATGGCCATATATTGAGCTGATGGTGTTCTAATTGGATGAAACCGATGTCTCCTTAAAGCTAATATCCATATAAACAAGTTTCATGAAGACATCGAATCCTAATTCGGCCAGTAACAGGGTCAAAGAAGCATAATACGCTAAATGGTCAGAATGCTACGAGTTAAATAGCCTTGTGAATGTGCCAAGTGGATAACCAAGCGCCTTAGCTCTTTTAAGAAGCGTCCATTGAAGCTAATCAAGCGTCTACTCAGAATACAGAACATTATGATGGGTGGAGAAGTAATTTTGAATGAAGTATTAAGATATTCAACGTCCAAGCTTGACCAGAAAATGAGGTACCCTTTTCAATAAAGTTCTGAAGCATCAAGTACTGTAATATAAGAATATAAAAGCTTCAGCAACTCTAGAAGAAGAAAGAGAAGAAAAGCGTGAATAAAGACAAAAGTACAAAAGCGGCAACAGCAAAAACACTGAAGATTGAAGTCAAGCGTCTGCTGCCGATAATCAAGCGTCCGAAACGTCGTATTTTGAGGTACGCTCGTCCTAATGAAGTGATCTTGGTTTTTTTAGAAAGATAAGAGAAATACCTACCTGTTTCCTGAAGAAGTCGAGATCTGACTCAATCTCTATCTGAGTGAAATTCCTTTTTCAAGCATGAGGTGTGATACTGTTCGTGAAAATTCGAATATGCAACCTTCTGCTGACAATTTCTGGAGATTTGGGTGTTCAAAAGTATCGATCTTGGTATCGTTGGAAGGCTCAAAGAAATATCTGCAACTCTCGTGAAGAGGTCAAGAGCGAAATCGATCTCTATCTTTGTCAAAATGCATCCGTAAGTTGGTGACGTGATGTCGTTCCTGATCGTCATACCTTTGTAGCGTCTGATGGCCATATATTGAGCTGATGGTGTTCTGATTGGATGAAACCGATGTCTCCTTAAAGCTAATATACATATAAACAAGTTTCTTGAAGACATCGAATCCTAATTCGGCCAGTAACAGGGTCAAAGAAGCATAATACGCTAAATGGTCAGAATGTTACGAGTTAAATAGCCTTGTGAATGTGCCAGGTGGTTAACCAAGCGCCTTAGCTCTTTTAACAAGCGTCCATTGAATCTAATCAAGCGTCTACTCAGAATACAGAACATTATGGTGGGTGGAGAAGTAATTTTGAATGAAGTATTAAGATACTCAACGTCCAAGCTTGACCAGAAAATGAGGTACCCTTTTCAATAAAGTTCTGAAGCATCAGGTACTGTAATATAAGACTATAAAAGCTTCGGCAACTCTAGAAGAAGAAAGAGAAGAAAAGCGTGAAAAAAGACAAAAGTACAAAAGCGGCAACAGCAAAAACACTGAAGATTGAAGTCAAGCGTCTGCTGCCGATAATCAAGCGTCCGGAATGTCGTATTTTGAGGTACGCTCGTCCTAATGAAGTGGTCTTGGTTTTTTTAGAAAGATAAGAGAAATACCTACCTGTTTCCTGAAGAAGTCGAGATCTGACTCAATCCCTATCTGAGTGAAATTCCTTTTTCAAGCATGAGGTGTGATACTGTTCCTGAAAATTCGAATATGCAACCTTCTGCTGACAATTTCATGAGATTTGGGAGTTCAAAAGTATCGATCTTGGTATCGTTGGAAGGCTCAAAGAAATATCTGCAACTCTCGTGAAGAGATCAAGAGCGAAATCGATCTCTATCTTTGTCCAAATGCATCCGTAAGTTGGTGACGTGATGTCGTTCCTGACGGTCATACCTTTGTAGCGTCTGATGGACATATATTGAGCTGATGGTGTTCTGATTGGATGAAAACGATGTCTCCTTAAAGCTAATATCCATATAAACAAGTTTCATGAAGACATCGAATCCTAATTCGGCCAGTAACAGGGTCAAAGAAGCATAATACGCTAAACGGTCAGAATGCTACGAGTTAAATAGCCTTGTGAATGTGCCAAGTGGATAACCAAGCGCCTTAGCTCTTTTAAGAAGCGTCCATTGAAGCTAATCAAGCGTCTACTCAGAATACAGAACATTATGATGGGTGGAGACGTAATTCTGAATGAAGTATTAAGATACTCAACGTCCAAGCCTGACCAGAAAATGAGGTACCCTTTTCAATAAAGTTCTGAAGCATCAGGTACCGTAATATAAGAATATAAAAGCTTCAGCAACTCTAGAAGAAGAAAGAGAAGAAAAGCGTGAATAAAGACAAAAGTACAAAAGCGGCAACAGCAAAAACACTGAAGATTGAAGTCAAGCGTCTGCTGCCGATAATCAAGCGTCCGGAATGTCGTATTTTGAGGTACGCTCGTCCTAATGAAGTGGTCTTGGTTTTTTTAGAAAGATAAGAGAAATACCTACCTGTTTCCTGAAGAAGTCGAGATCTGACTCAATCCCTATTTGAGTGAAATTCCTATTTCAAGCAAGAGGTGTGATACTGTTCGTGAAAATTCGAATATGCAACCTTCTGCTGACAATTTATGGAGATTTGGGTGTTCAAAAGTATGGATCTTGGTATCGTTGGAAGGCTCAAAGAAATATCTGCAACTCTCGTGAAGAGGTCAAGAGCGAAATCGATCTCTATCTTTGTCCAAATGCATCCGTAAGTTGGTGACGTGATGTCGTTCCTGACGGTCATACCTTTGTAGCGTCTGATGGACATATATTGAGCTGATGGTGTTCTGATTGGATGAAAACGATGTCTCCTTAAAGCTAATATCCATATAAACAAGTTTCATGAAGACATCGAATCCTAATTCGGCCAGTAACAGGGTCAAAGAAGCATAATACGCTAAACGGTCAGAATGCTACGAGTTAAATAGCCTTGTGAATGTGCCAAGTGGATAACCAAGCGCCTTAGCTCTTTTAAGAAGAGTCCATTGATGCTAATCAAGCGTCTACTCAGAATACAGAACATTTGATGGGTGGAGACGTAATTCTGAATGAAGTATTAAGATACTCAACGTCCAAGCCTGACCAGAAAATGAGGTACCCTTTTCAATAAAGTTCTGAAGCATCAGGTACCGTAATATAAGACTATAAAAGCTTTGGCAACTCTAGAAGAAGAAAGAGAAGAAAAGCGTGAAAAAAGACAAAAGTACAAAAGCGGCAACAGCAAAAACACTGAAGATTGAAGTCAAGCGTCTGCTGCCGATAATCAAGCGTCCGGAATGTCGTATTTTGAGGTACGCTCGTCCTAATGAAGTGGTCTTGGTTTTTTTAAAAAGATAAGAGAAATACCTACCTGTTTCCTGAAGAAGTCGAGATCTGACTCAATCCCTATTTGAGTGAAATTCCTATTTCAAGCAAGAGGTGTGATACTGTTCGTGAAAATTCGAATATGCAACCTTCTGCTGACAATTTATGGAGATTTGGGTGTTCAAAAGTATGGATCTTGGTATCGTTGGAAGGCTCAAAGAAATATCTGCAACTCTCGTGAAGAGGTCAAGAGCGAAATCGATCTCTATCTTTGTCCAAATGCATCCGTAAGTTGGTGACGTGATGTCGTTCCTGACGGTCATACCTTTGTAGCGTCTGATGGACATATATTGAGCTGATGGTGTTCTGATTGGATGAAACCGATGTCTCCTTAAAGCTAATATACATATAAACAAGTTTCATGAAGACATCGAATCCTAATTCGGCCAGTAAAAGGGTCAAAGAAGCATAATACGCTAAATGGTCAGAATGCTACGAGTTAAATAGCCTTGTGAGTGTGCCAAGTGGATAGCCAAGCGCCTTAGCTCTTTTAAGAAGCATCCATTGAAGCTAATCAAGCGTCTACTCAGAATACAGAACATTATGGTGGGTGGAGAAGTAATTTTGAATGAAGTATTAAGATACTCAACGTCCAAGCTTGACCAGAAAATGAGGTACCCTTTTCAATAAAGTTCTGAAGCATCAGGTACTGTAATATAAGACTATAAAAGCTTCGGCAACTCTAGAAGAAGAAAGAGAAGAAAAGCGTGAAAAGCGGAAACAGCAAAAACACTGAAGATTGAAGTCAAGCGTCTGCTGCCGATAATCAAGCATCCGGAATGTCGTATTTTGAGGTACGCTCGTCCTAATGAAGTGGTCTTGGTTTTTTTAGAAAGATAAGAGAAATACCTACCTGTTTCCTGAAGAAGTCGAGATCTGACTCAATCCCTATCTGAGTGAAATTCCTTTTTCAAGCATGAGGTGTGATACTGTTCGTGAAAATTCGAATATGCAACCTTCTGCTGACAATTTCATGAGATTTGGTTGTTCAAAAGTATCGATCTTGGTATCGTTGGAAGGCTCAAAGAAATATCTGCAACTCTCGTGAAGAGGTCAAGAGCGAAATCGATCTCTATCTTTGTCCAAATGCATCCGTAAGTTGGTGACGTGATGTCGTTCCTGACGGTCATACCTTTGTAGCGTCTGATGGCCATATATTGAGCTGATGGTGTTCTGATTGGATGAAACCGATGTCTCCTTAAAGCTAATATACATATAAACAAGTTTCATGAAGACATCGAATCCTAATTCGGCAAGTAACGGGGTCAAAGAAGCATAATACGCTAAATGGTCAGAATGCTACGAGTTAAATAGCCTTGTGAGTGTGCCAAGTGGATAGCCAAGCGCCTTAGCTCTTTTAAGAAGCATCCATTGAAGCTAATCAAGCGTCTACTCAGAATACAGAACATTATGGTGGGTGGAGAAGTAATTTTGAATGAAGTATTAAGATACTCAACGTCCAAGCTTGACCAGAAAATGAGGTACCCTTTTCAATAAAGTTCTGAAGCATCAGGTACTGTAATATAAGACTATAAAAGCTTCGGCAAATCTAGAAGAAGAAAGAGAAGAAAAGCGTGAAAAAAGACAAAAGTACAAAAGCGGCAACAGCAAAAACACTGAAGATTGAAGTCAAGCATCTGCTGCCGATAATCAAGCGTCCAAAACGTCGTATTTTGAGGTACGCTCGTCCTAATGAAGTGATCTTGGTTTTGATAGAAAGATAAGAGAAATACCTACCTATTTCCTGAAGAAGTCGAGATCTGACTCAATCCCAATATGAGTGAAATTCCTTTTTCAAGCATGAGGTGTGATACTGTTCGTGAAAATTCGAATATGCAACCTTCTGCTGACAATTTATGGAGATTTGGGTGTTCAAAAGTATGGATCTTGGTATCGTTGGAAGGCTCAAAGAAATATCTGCAACTCTCGTGAAGAGGTCAAGAGCGAAATCGATCTCTATCTTTGTCCAAATGCATCCGTAAGTTGGTGACGTGATGTCGTTCCTGACGGTCATACCTTTGTAGCGTCTGATGGACATATATTGAGCTGATGGTGTTCTAATTGGATGAAAATGATGTCTCCTTAAAGCTAATATCCATATAAACAAGTTTCATGAAGACATCGAATCCTAATTCGGCCAGTAACAGGGTCAAAGAAGCATAATACGCTAAATGGTCAGAATGCTACGAGTTAAATAGCCTTGTGAATGTGTCTAGTGGATAACCAAGGCCTTAGCTCTTTTAAGAAGCGTCCATTGAAGCTAATCAAGCGTCTACTCAGAATACAGAACATTATGATGGGTGGAGAAGTAATTATCAATGAAGTATTAAGATACTCAACGTCCAAGCCTGACCAGAAAATGAGGTACCCTTTTCAATAAAGTTCTGAAGCATCAGGTACTGTAATATAAGACTATAAAAGCTTCAGCAACTCTAGAGGAAGAAAGAGAAGAAAAGCGTGAATAAAGAGAAAAGTACAAAAGCGGCAACAGCAAAAACACTGAAGATTGAAGTCAAGCATCTGCTGCCGATAATCAAGCGTCCAAAACGTCGTATTTTGAGGTACGCTCGTCCTAATGAAGTGATCTTGATTTTGTTAGAAAGATAAGAGAAATACCTACCTGTTTCCTGAAGAAGTCGAGATCTGACTCAATCCCTATGTGAGTGAAATTCCTTTTTCAAGCATGAGGTGTGATACTGTTCGTGAAAATTCGAATATGCAACCTTCTGCTGACAATTTCATGAGATTTGGTTGTTCAAAAGTATCGATCTTGGTATCATTGGAAGGCTCAAAGAAATATCTGCAACTCTCGTGAAGAGGTCAAGAGCGAAATCGATCTCTATCTTTGTCCAAATGCATCCGTAAGTTGGTGACGTGATGTCGTTCCTGACGGTCATACCTTTGTAGCGTCTGATGGCCATATATTGAGCTGATGGTGTTCTAATTGGATGAAACTGATGTCTCCTTAAAGCTAACATCCATATAAACAAGTTTCATGAAGACATCGAATCCTAATTCGGCCAGTAATAGGGTCAAAGAAGCATAATACGCTAAATGGTCAGAATGGTAAGAGTTAAATAGCCTTGTGAATGTGTCTAGTGGATAACCAAGGACCTTAGCTCTTTTAAGAAGCGTCCATTGAAGCTAATCAAACGTCTACTCAGAATACAGAACATGATGATGAGTGGAGAAGTAATTTTCAATGAAGTATTAAGATACTCAATGTCCAAGCCTGACCAGAAAATGAGGTACCCTTTTCAAAAATGTTATGAAGCATCAGATACCGTAATATAAGACTATAAAAGCTTCGGCAACTCTAGAAGAAGATAGAGAGGAAAAGCGTGAATAAAGACAAAAGTATAAAAGCGGCAACAGCAAAAACACTGAAGATTGAAGTCAACCGTCTGCTGCCGATAATCAAGCGTTCGAAATGGCGTATTTCGAGGTACGCTCGTCCTAATGAAGTGATCTTGGTTTTGTTAGAAAGATAAGAGAAATACCTACGTGTTTCCTGAAGAAGTCAAGATCTGACTCTATCACTATCAGAGTGAAATTCCTTTTTCAAGCTTGAGCTGTGATACTATTCGCGAAAATTCGAATATGCAACCTTCTGCTGACAATTTCTGGAGATTTGGGTTTTCAAAAGTATTGATCTTGGTATCCTTTGAAGGCTCAAAGAAATATCTGCAACTCTGGTGAAGAGGTCAAGAGCGAAATCGATCTCTATCTTTGTCAAAATGCATCCGTAAGTTGGTGACGTGATGTCGTTCCTGACTGTCCTACCTTTGTAGCGTCTGATGGACATATATTGAGCTGATGGTGTTCTAATTGGATGAAACTGATGTCTCCTTAAAGCTAATATCCATATAAACAAGTTTCATGAAGACATCGAATCCTAATTCGGCCAGTAATAGGGTCAAAGAAGCATAATACGCTAAATGGTCAGAATGGTAAGAGTTAAATAGCCTTGTGAATGTGTCTAGTGGATAACCAAGGACCTTAGCTCTTTTAAGAAGCGTCCATTGAAGCTAATCAAGCGTCTACTCAGAATACAGAACATGATGATGAGTGGAGAAGTAATTTTCAATGAAGTATTAAGATACTCAATGTCCAAGCCTGACCAGAAAATGAGGTACCCTTTTCAAAAATGTTATGAAGCATCAGATACCGTAATATAAGACTATAAAAGCTTCGGCAACTCTAGAAGAAGATAGAGAGGAAAAGCGTGAATAAAGACAAAAGTATAAAAGCGGCAACAGCAAAAACACTGAAGATTGAAGTCAACCGTCTGCTGCCGATAATCAAGCGTTCGAAATGGCGTATTTCGAGGTACGCTCGTCCTAATGAAGTGATCTTGGTTTTGTTAGAAAGATAAGAGAAATACCTACGTGTTTCCTGAAGAAGTCAAGATCTGACTCTATCACTATCAGAGTGAAATTCCTTTTTCAAGCTTGAGCTGTGATACTGTTCGCGAAAATTCGAATATGCAACCTTCTGCTGACAATTTCTGGAGATTTGGGTTTTCAAAAGTATTGATCTTGGTATCCTTGGAAGGCTCAAAGAAATATCTGCAACTCTGGTGAAGAGGTCAAGAGCGAAATCGATCTCTATCTTTGTCAAAATGCATCCGTAAGTTGGTGACGTGATGTCGTTCCTGATCGTCATACCTTTGTAGCGTCTGATGGCCATATATTGAGCTGATGGTATTCTAAATGGATGAAACCAATGTCTCCTTAAAGCTAATATCCATATAAACAAGTATCATGAAGACATCGAATCCTAATTCGGCCAGTAACAGGGTCAAAGAAGCATAATACGCTAAATGGTCAGAATGCTACGAGTTAAATAGCCTTGTGAATGTGCCAGGTGGATAACCAAGCGCCTTAGCTCTTTTAAGAAGCGTCCATTGAAACTAATCAAGCATCTACTCAAAATACAGAACATTATGATGGGTGGAGAAGTAATTATCAATGAAGTATTAAGATACTCAATGTCCAAGCCTGACCAGAAAATGAGGTACCCTTTTCAAAAAAGTTATGAAGCATCAGATACCGTAATATAAGACAATAAAAGCTTCAGCAACTCTAGAAGAAGATAGAGAGGAAAAGCATGAATAAAGACAAAAGTATAAAAGCGGCAACAGGAAAAACACTGAAGATTGAAGTCAACCGTCTGCTGCCGATAATCAAGCGTTCGAAACGGCGTATTTGGAGGTACGCTCGTCCTAATGAAGTGATCTTGGTTTTGTTAGAAAGATAAGAGAAATACCTACGTGTTTCCTGAAGAAGTCAAGATCTGACTCTATCACTATCAGAGTGAAATTCCTTTTTCAAGCATGAGCTGTGATACTGTTCGTGAAAATTCGAATATGCAACCTTCTGCTGACAATTTCTGGAGATTTGGGTTTTCAAAAGTATTGATCTTGGTATCCTTGGAAGGCTCAAAGAAATATCTGCAACTCTGGTGAAGAGGTCAAGAGCGAAATCGATCTCTATCTTTGTCAAAATGCATCCGTAAGTTGGTGACGTGATGTCGTTCCTGATCGTCATACCTTTGTAGCGTCTGATGGAAATATATTCAGTTGATGGTGTTCTAATTGGATGAAACCAATGTCTCCTTAAAGCTAATATCCATATAAACAAGTATCATGAAGACATCGAATCCTAATTCGGCCAGTAACAGGGTCAAAGAAGCATAATACGCTAAATGGTCAGAATGCTACGAGTTAAATAGCCTTGTGAATGTGCCAGGTGGATAACCAAGCGCCTTAGCTCTTTTAAGAAGCGTCCATTGAAAATAATCAAGCATCTACTCAGAATACAGAACATTATGATGGGTGGAGAAGTAATTATCAATGAAGTATTAAGATACTCAATGTCCAAGCCTGACCAGAAAATGAGGTACCCTTTTCAAAAAAGTTATGAAGCATCAGATACCGTAATATAAGACTATAAAAGCTTCAGCAACTCTAGAAGAAGATAGAGAGGAAAAGCGTGAATAAAGACAAAAGTATAAAAGCGGCAACGGCAAAAACACTGAAGATTGAAGTCAGCCGTCTGCTGCCGATAATCAAGCGTTCGAAACGGCGTATTTTGAGGTACGCTCGTCCTAATGAAGTGATCTTGGTTTTGTTAGAAAGATAAGAGAAATACCTACGTGTTTCCTGAAGAAGTCAAGATCTGACTCTATCACTATCAGAGTGAAATTCCTTTTTCAAGCATGAGCTGTGATACTGTTCGTGAAAATTCGAATATGCAACCTTCTGCTGACAATTTCTGGAGATTTGGGTTTTCAAAAGTATTGATCTTGGTATCCTTGGAAGGCTCAAAGAAATATCTGCAACTCTGGTGAAGAGGTCAAGAGCGAAATCGATCTCTATCTTTGTCAAAATGCATCCGTAAGTTGGTGACGTGATGTCGTTCCTGATCGTCATACCTTTGTAGCGTCTGATGGCCATATATTGAGCTGATGGTATTCTAAATGGATGAAACCAATGTCTCCTTAAAGCTAATATCCATATAAACAAGTATCATGAAGACATCGAATCCTAATTCGGCCAGTAACAGGGTCAAAGAAGCATAATACGCTAAATGGTCAGAATGCTACGAGTTAAATAGCCTTGTGAATGTGCCAGGTGGATAACCAAGTCCCTTAGCACTTTTAAGAAGCGTCCATTGAATCTAATCAAGCATCTACACAGAATACAGAACATGATGATGAGTGGAGAAGTAATTTTCAATGAAGTATTAAGATACTCATTGTCCAAGCCTGACCAGAAAATGAGGTACCCTTTTCAAAAAAGTTATGAAGCATCAGATACCGTAATATAAGACTATAAAAGCTTCAGCAACTCTAGAAGAAGATAGAGAGGAAAAGCGTGAATAAAGACAAAAGTATAAAAGCGGCAACAGCAAAAACACTGAAGATTGAAGTCAACCGTCTGCTGCCGATAATCAAGCGTTCAAAACGGCGTATTTTGAGGTACGCACGTCCTAATGAAGTGATCTTTGTTTTGTTAGAAAGATAAGCGAAATACCTACGTGTTTCCTGAAGAAGTCAAGATCTGACTCTATCACTATCAGAGTGAAATTCCTTTTTCAAGCATGAGCTGTGATACTGTTCGTGAAAATTCGAATATGCAACCTTCTGCTGACAATTTCTGGAGATTTGGGCTTTCAAAAGTATTGATCTTGGTATCCTTCGAAGGCTCAAAGAAATATCTGCAACTCTGGTGAAGAGGTCAAGAGCGAAATCGATCTCTATCTTTGTCAAAATGCATCCGTAAGTTGGTGACGTGATGTCGTTCCTGACCGTCACACCTTTGTATCGTCTGATGGCCATATATTGAGCTGATGCTGTTCTAATTGGATGAAACCGATATCTCCTTAAAGCAATATTCATATAAACAAGTTTCATGAAGACATCGAATCCTAATTCGACCTGTAACTGGGTCAAAGAGGCATAATATGCTAAATGGTCAGAATGCTACGAGTTAAATAGCCTTGTGATTGTGCCAAGTGGATAACCAAGCGCCTTAGTTCTTTTAAGAAGCGTCTGTTGAAGCTAATCAAGCGTCTACTCAGAATACAGAACATTATGATGGGTGGAGAAGTAATTTTGAATGAAGTATTAAGATATTCAACGTCCAAGCTTGACCAGAAAATGAGGTACCCTTTTCAATAAAGTTCTGAAGCATCAGGTACTGTAATGTAAGACTATAAAAGCTTCAGCAACTCTAGAAGAAGAAAGAGAAGAAAAGCATGAATAAAGACAAAAGTACAATGACGGCAACAGCAAAAACACTGAAGATTGAAGTTAAGCGTCTGCTGCCGATAATCTAGCGTCTGAAACGTCTTATTTTGAGGTACGCTCCTCCTAATGAAGTGATCTTGGATTTGTTAGAAAGATAACAGAAATATCTACCTGTTTCTTGAAGAAGTCGAGATCTGACTCAATCCCTATCTGAGTTAAATTCCTTTTTCAAGCATGAGGTGTGATACTGTTCGTGAAATTCGAATACGCAACCTTCTGCTGACAATTTCGGGAGATTTGGGTGTTCAAAAGTATTGATCTTGGTATCCTTGGAAGGCTCAAAGAAATATCTGCAACTCTTGTGTAGAGGTCAAGAGCGAAATCGATCTCTATCTTTGTCAAAATGTATCCGTAAATTGGTGACGTGATGTCGTTCCTAATCGTCATACCTTTGTAGTGTCTGATGCCCATATATTGAGCTGATGGTGCTCTAATAGGATGAAACCGATGTCTCCTTAAAGCTAATTTCCATATAAACAAGTTTCATGAAGACATCGAATACTAATTCGGCCAGTAACAGGGTCAAAGTAGCATAATACGCTAAATGGTCAGAATGCTACGAGTTAAATAGCCTTGTGAATGTGCCAAGTGGATAACCAAGCGCCTTAGCTCTTTTAAGAAGCGTCCGTTGAAGCTAATCAAGCGCCTACTCAGAATACAGAACATTATGATGGGTGGAGAAGTAATTTTGAATGAAGTATTAAGATATTCAACGTCCAAGATTGACCAGAAATTGAGGTACCTTTTTCAATAAAGTTCTGCAGCATCAGGTACTGTAATATAAGACTACAAAAGCTTCAGCAATTCTAGAAGAAGAAAGAGAAGAAAAGCGCGAATAAAGACAAAAGTACAAAAGCGGCAACAATAAAAACACTGAAGATTGAAGTCAAGCGTCTGCTGCCGATAATCAAGCGTCCGGAACGTCGTATTTTGAGGTACGCTCTTCCTAATGAAGTGGTATTGGATTTTTTAGAAAGATAAGAGAAATACCTACCTGTTTCCTGAAGAAGTCGAGATCTGACTTTATCCCTATCAGAGTGAAATTCCTTTTTCAAGCATGAGGTGTGATACTGTTCGTGAAAATTCGAACATGCAACCTTCTGCTGACAATTTCTGGAGATTTGGGTGTTCAAAAGTATGGATCTTGGTATCATTGGAAGGCTCAAAGAAATATCTGCAACTCTCGTGAAGAGGTCAAGAGCGAAATCGATTTCTATCTTTTTCAAAATGCATCCGTAAGTTGGTGACGTGATGTCGTTCCTGACTGTCACACCTTTGTAGCGTCTGATGGCCATATATTGAGCCGATGGTGTTCTAATTGGATGAAACCGATGTCTACTTAAAACTAATATCCATATAAACAAGTTTCACGAAGACATCGAATCCTAATTCGGCCCGTAATAGGGTCAAAGAGGCACAATACGCTGCCAAGTGGATAACCAAGCGCCTTAGCTCTTTTAAGAAGCGTCCATTGAAGCTAATCAAGCGTCTACTCAGAATACAGATGATGGGGGGAGAAGTAATTTTGAATGAAGTATTAAGATATTCAACGTCCAAGCTTGACCAGAAAATGAGGTACCCTTTTCAATAAAGTTCTAAAGCATCAGGTACTATAATATAAGAATATAAAAGCTTCAGCAACTGTAGAAGAAAAAAGAGAAGAAAAGCGTGAATAAAGACAAAAGTACAAAAGCGGCAACAGCAAAAACACTGAAGATTGAAGTCAAGCGTCTGCTGCCGATAATCAAGCGTCCGAAATGTCGTATTTTGAGGAACGCTCATCCTAATGAAGTGATCTTGGTTTTTTAGAAAGATAGGAGAAATACCTACCTGTTTCCTGAAGAAGTCGAGATCTGACTCAATCCCTATCTGAGTGAAATTTCTTTTTCAAGCATGAGGTGTGATAGTGCTCGTGAAAATTCGAATATGCAACCTTCTGCTGACAATTTCTGGAGATTTGGGTGTTCAAAAGTATTGATCTTGGTATCGTTGGAAGGCTCAAAGAAATATCTGCAACTCTCGTGAAGAGGTCAAGAGCGAAATCGATCTCTATCTTTGTCAAAATGCATCCGTAAGTTGGTGACGTGATGTCGTTCCTGACTGTCATACCTTTGTAGTGTCTGATTGCCATATATTGAGCTGATGGTGCTCTAATAGGATGAAAACGATGTCTCCTTAAAGCTAATTTCCATATAAACAAGTTTCATGAAAACATCGAATCCTAATTCGGCCAGTAACAGGGTCAAAGAAGCATAATACGCTAAATGGTCAGAATGCTACGTGTTAAATAGCCTTGTGAATGATAACCAAGCGCCTTAGCTCTTTTAAGAAGCGTCCGTTGAAGCTAATCAAGCGCCTACTCAGAATACAGAACATTATGATGGGTGGAGAAGTAATTTTGAATGAAGTATTAAGATATTCAACGTCCAAGCTTGACCAGAAAATGAGGTACCCTTTTCAATAAAGTTCTGAAGCATCAGGTACTTTAATGTAAGACTATAAAAGCTTCAGCAACTCTAGAAGAAGAAAGAGAAGAAAAGCGTGAATAAAGACAAAAGTACAATGGCGGCAACAGCAAAAACACTGAAGATTGAAGTCAAGCGTCTGCTGCCGATAATCAAGCATCCGAAACGTCGTATTTTGAGGTACGCTCCTCCTAATGAAGTGATCTTGGATTTTTTTGAAAGATAACAGAAATACCTACCTGTTTCCTGAAGAAGTCGAGATCTGACTCAATCCCTGTCTGAGTGAAATTCCTTTTTCAAGCATGAGGTGTGATACTGTTCGTGAAAATTCGAATATGCAACCTTCTGCTGACAATTTCTGGAGATTTGGGTGTTCAAAAGTATTGATCTTGGTATCGTTGGAAGTCTCAAAGAAATATCTGCAACTCTCGTGAAGAGGTCAAGAGCGAAATCGATCTCTATCTTTGTCAAAATACATCCGTAAGTTGGTGATGTGATGTCGTTCCTGACTGTCATACCTTTGTAGTGTCTGATTGCCATATATTGAGCTGATGGTGCTCTAATAGGATGAAAACGATGTCTCCTTAAAGCTAATTTCCATATAAACAAGTTTCATGAAAACATCGAATCCTAATTCGGCCAGTAACAGGGTCAAAGAAGCATAATACGCTAAATGGTCAGAATGCTACGTGTTAAATAGCCTTGTGAATATGCCAAGTGGATAACCAACCGCCTTAGCTCTTTTAAGAAGCATCCGTTGAAGCTAATCAAGCGGCTACTCAAAATACAGAACATTATGATGGGTGGAGAAGTAATTTTGAATGAAGTATTAAGATATTCAACGTCCAAGCTTGACCAGAAATTGAGGTACCCTTTTCAATAAAGTTATGAAGCATCAGGTACTGTAATATAAGACTATAAAAGCTTCAGCAATCTAGAAGAAGAAAGAGAAGAAAAGCGTGAATAAAGAGAAAAGTACAAAAGCGACAACAACAAAAACACTGAAGATTGAAGTGAAGCGTCTGCTGCCGATAATCAAGCGTCTGAAACGTCGTATTTTGAGGTACGGTCATCCTAATGAAGTGATCTTGGTTTTGTTAGAAAGATAAGAGAAATACCTACCTGTTTCCTGAAGAAGTCGAGATCTGACTCAATCCCTATTTGAGTGAAATTCCTATTTCAAGCAGGAGGTGTGATACTGTTCGTGAAAATTCGAATATGCAACCTTCTGCTTAAAATTTATGGAGATTTGGGTGTTCAAAAGTATTGATCTTGATATCGTTGGATGGCTCAAAGAAATATCTGCAATTCTCGTGAAGAGGCCAAGAGCAAAATCGATCTCTATCTTTTTCAAAATGCATCCGTAAGTTGGGGACGTGATTTCTTTCCTGACTGTCACACCTTTGTAGCGTCTGATGGCCATATATTGAGCCGATGGTGTTCTAATTGGATGAAACCGATGTCTCCTTAAAGCTAATATCCATATAAACTAGTTTCATGAAGACATCGAATCCAAATTCGGCCAGTAACATGGTCAAAGAAGCATAATACGTTAAATGGTGAGAATGCTACGAGTTAAATAGCCTTGTGAATGTGCCAAGGGGATAACCAAGTGCCTTAGCTCTTTTAAGAAGCGTCCGTTGAAGCTAATCATGCGTCTACTCAGAATACATAACATTATGATGGGTGGAGAAATAATTTTGAATGAAGTATTAAGATATTCAACGTCAAAGCTTGAGCAGAAAATGAGGTACCCTTTTCAATAAAGTTCTGAGGCATCAGGTACTGTAATATAAGACTATAAAAAGTGGGTGGAGAAGTAATTTTGAATGAAGTATTAAGATATTCAACGTCCAAGCTTGACCAGAAAATGAGGTACCCTTTTCAATAAAGTTCGGAAGCATCAAGTACTGTAATATAAGAATATAAAAGCTTCGGCAACTCTGATATAAGAAAGAGAAGAAAAGCGTGAATAAAGACAAAAGTACAAAAGCGGCAACAGCAAAAACACTGAAGATTGAAGTCAAGCGTCTGCTGCCGATGATCAAGCGTCCGAAACGTAGTATTTTGAGGTACGCTCATCCTAATGAAGCGATCTAGGTTTTTTTAGAAAGATAAAAAAAATACCTACCTGTTTCCTGAAGAAGTCGAGATCTGACTCAATCCCTATTTGAGTGAAATTCCTATTTCAAGCAGGAGGTGTGATACTGTTCGTGAAAATTCGAATATGCAACCTTCTGCTTAAAATTTGTGGAGATTTGGGTGTTCAAAAGTATTGATCTTGATATCGTTGGATGGCTCAAAGAAATATCTGCAATTCTCGTGAAGAGGCCAAGAGCAAAATCGATCTCTATCTTTTTCAAAATGCATCCGTAAGTTGGGGACGTGATTTCTTTCCTGACTGTCACACCTTTGTAGCGTCTGATGGCCATATATTGAGCCGATGGTGTTCTAATTGGATGAAACCGATGTCTCCTTAAAGCTAATATCCATATAAACTAGTTTCATGAAGACATCGAATCCAAATTCGGCCAGTAACATGGTCAAAGAAGCATAATACGTTAAATGGTGAGAATGCTACGAGTTAAATAGCCTTGTGAATGTGCCAAGGGGATAACCAAGTGCCTTAGCTCTTTTAAGAAGCGTCCGTTGAAGCTAATCATGCGTCTACTCAGAATACATAACATTATGATGGGTGGAGAAATAATTTTGAATGAAGTATTAAGATATTCAACGTCAAAGCTTGAGCAGAAAATGAGGTACCCTTTTCAATAAAGTTCTGAGGCATCAGGTACTGTAATATAAGACTATAAAAAGTGGGTGGAGAAGTAATTTTGAATGAGGTATTAAGATATTCAACGTCCAAGCTTGACCAGAAAATGAGGTACCCTTTTCAATAAAGTTCGGAAGCATCAAGTACTGTAATATAAGAATATAAAAGCTTCGGCAACTCTGATATAAGAAAGAGAAGAAAAGCGTGAATAAAGACAAAAGTACAAAAGCGGCAACAGCAAAAACACTGAAGATTGAAGTCAAGCGTCTGCTGCCGATGATCAAGCGTCCGAAACGTAGTATTTTGAGGTACGCTCATCCTAATGAAGCGATCTAGGTTTTTTTAGAAAGATAAAAAAAATACCTACATGTTTCCTAAAGAAGTCGAGATCTGTATCAATCTCTATTGGAGTGAAATTCCTTCTCCAAGCTTTAGATGTGATACTGTTCGTGGCAATCAGAACATGCAACCATTTGCTGACAATTTCTGGAGCTTTGGGTGTTCAAAAGTATCGTTCTTGGTATCGTTGGAAGGCTCAAAGAAATATCTGCAGCTCTCGTGAAGTGGTCAAGAACGAAATCAACCTCTATCTTTGTCAAAATGCATCCGTAAGTTGGTGACGTGATGCCTTTCCTGACAGTCATACCTTTGTAGCATCTGATGGCCATATATTGAGCTGATGGTGTCCGAATTGGATGAAACTAGTTTCTCATTAAAGCAAATATCCATATAAACAAGTTTAATGAAGACATTGTGTCCAAATTCGGTCCGTAACAGGGTCAAAGAAGCATAATACGCGAAATCTTCAGAATGCTACGAGTTAAACAGACTTGTGATTGTTCAAAGCGGATACCCAAGTGCCTTAGCTCATTTAAGAAGAGTCCAGTGAAGCTAATCAAACGTGTTCTCAGAATACAGAACATTATGGTGGGTGGAGAAGTAATTTTGAATGAAGTATTAAGATATTCAACGTCCAAGCTTGACCAGAAAATGAGGTACCCTTTTCAATAAAGTTCGGAAGCATCAAGTACTGTAATATAAGAATATAAAAGCTTCGGCAACTCTGATAGAAGAAAGAGAGAGAAAAGCGTGAATAAAGACAAAGTACAAAAGCAGCAACAGCAAAAACACTGAAGATTGAAGTCAAGCGTCTGCTGCCGATAATCAAGCGTCCGAAACGTAGTATTTTGAGGTACGCTCGTCCTAATGAAGCGATCTAGGTTTTTTTAGAAAGATAAAAAAAAATACCTACATGTTTCCTAAAGAAGTCGAGATCTGTATCAATCTCTATTGGAGTGAAATTCCTTCTTCAAGCTTGAGATGTGATACTGTTCGTGGCAATCAGAACATGCAACCGTTTGCTGACAATTTCTGGAGCTTTGGGTGTTCAAAATATCGTTCTTGGTATCGTTTGAAGGCTCAAAGAAATATCTGCAGCTCTCGTGAAGTGGTCAAGAACGAAATCGATCTCTATCTTTGTCAAAATGCATCCGTAAGTTGGTGACGTGATGCCGTTCTTGACAGTCATACCTTTGTAGCATCTGATGGCCATATATTGAGCTGATGGTGTCCGAATTGGATGAAACTAGTATCTCATAAAAGCCAATATCCATATAAACAAGTTTCATGGAGACATCGTGTCCAAATTCGGTCCGTAACAGGGTCAAAGAAGCATAATACGCTAAATCTTAAGAATGCTACGAGTTAAACAGACTTGTGAATGTTCAAAGCGGATACCCAAGCGCCTTAGCTCATTAAAGAAGAGTCCAGTGAAGCTAATCAAGCGTCTTCTCAGAATACAGAACATTATGGTGGGTGGAGAAGTAATTTTGAATGAAGTATTAAGATATTCAACGTCCAAGCTTGACCAGAAAATGAGGTACCCTTTTCAATAAAGTTCGGAAGCATCAAGTACTGTAATATAAGAATATAAAAGCTTCGGCAACTCTGATAGAAGAAAGAGAGAAAAGCGTGAATAAAGACAAAAGTACAAAAGCAGCAACAGCAAAAACACTGAAGATTGAAGTCAAGCGTCTGCTGCCGATAATCAAGCGTCCGAAACGTAGTATTTTGAGGTACGCTCGTCCTAATGAAGCTATCTAGGTTTTTTTAGAAAGATAAAAAAAAATACCTACATGTTTCCTAAAGAAGTCGAGATCTGTATCAATCTCTATTGGAGTGAAATTCCTTCTTCAAGCTTGAGATGTGATACTGTTCGTGCCAATCAGAACATGCAACCGTCTGCTGACAATTTCTAGAGCTTTGGGTGTTCAAAAGTATCGTTCTTGGTATCGTTTGAAGGCTCAAAGAAATATCTGCAGCTCTCGTGAAGTGGTCAAGAACGAAATCGATCTCTATCTTTGTCAAAATGCATCCGTAAGTTGGTGACGTGATGCCGTTCTTGACAGTCATACCTTTGTAGCATTTGATGGCCATATATTGAGCTGATGGTGTCCGAATTGGATGAAACTAGTATCTCATAAAGCCAATATCCATATAAACAAGTTTCATGGAGACATCGTGTCCAAATTCGGTCCGTAACAGGGTCAAAGAAGCATAATACGCTAAATCTTCAGAATGCTACGAGTTAAACAGACTTGTGAATGTTCAAAGCGGATACCCAAGCGCCTTAGCTCATTTAAGAAGAGTCCAGTGAAGCTAATCAAGCGTCTTCTCAGAATACAGAACATTATGGTGGGTGGAGAAGTAATTTTGAATGAAGTATTAAGATATTCAACGTCCAAGCTTGACCAGAAAATGAGGTACCCTTTTCAATAAAGTTCGGAAGCATCAAGTACTGTAATATAAGAATATAAAAGCTTCGGCAACTCTGATATAAGAAAGAGAAGAAAAGCGTGAATAAAGACAAAAGTACAAAAGCGGCAACAGCAAAAACACTGAAGATTGAAGTCAAGCGTCTGCTGCCGATAATCAAGCGTCCGAAACGTAGTATTTTGAGGTACGCTCGTCCTAATGAAGCGATCTAGGTTTTTTTAGAAAGATAAAAAAAATACCTACATGTTTCCTAAAGAAGTCGAGATCTGTTCAATCTCTATTGGAGTGAAATTCCTTCTTCAAGCTTGAGATGTGATACTGTTCGTGGCAATCAGAACATGCAACCGTCTGCTGACAATTTCTGGAGCTTTGGGTGTTCAAAAGTATCGTTCTTGGTATCGTTGGAAGGCTCAAAGAAATATCTGCAGCTCTCGTGAAGTGGTCAAGAACGAAATCGATCTCTATCTTTGTCAAAATGCATCCGTAAGTTGGTGACGTGATGCCGTTCCTGACAGTCATACCTTTGTAGCATCTGATGGCCATATATTGAGCTGATGGTGTCCGAATTGGATGAAACTAGTATCTCATTAAAGCAAATATCCATATAAACAAGTTTAATGAAGACATTGTGTCCAAATTCGGTCCGTAACAGGGTCAAAGAAGCATAATACGCGAAATCTTCAGAATGCTACGAGTTAAACAGACTTGTGATTGTTCAAAGCGGATACCCAAGTGCCTTAGCTCATTTAAGAAGAGTCCAGTGAAGCTAATCAAACGTGTTCTCAGAATACAGAACATTATGGTGGGTGGAGAAGTAATTTTGAATGAAGTATTAAGATATTCAACGTCCAAGCTTGACCAGAAAATGAGGTACCCTTTTCAATAAAGTTCGGAAGCATCAAGTACTGTAATATAAGAATATAAAAGCTTCGGCAACTCTGATAGAAGAAAGAGGAGAAAAGCGTGAATAAAGACAAAGTACAAAAGCAGCAACAGCAAAAACACTGAAGATTGAAGTCAAGCGTCTGCTGCCGATAATCAAGCGTCCGAAACGTAGTATTTTGAGGTACGCTCGTCCTAATGAAGCGATCTAGGTTTTTTTAGAAAGATAAAAAAAAAATACCTACATGTTTCCTAAAGAAGTCGAGATCTGTATCAATCTCTATTGGAGTGAAATTCCTTCTTCAAGCTTGAGATGTGATACTGTTCGTGGCAATCAGAACATGCAACCGTCTGCTGACAATTTCTGGAGCTTTGGGTGTTCAAAAGTATCGTTCTTGGTATCGTTTGAAGGCTCAAAGAAATATCTGCAGCTCTCGTGAAGTGGTCAAGAACGAAATCGATCTCTATCTTTGTCAAAATGCATCCGTAAGTTGGTGACGTGATGCCGTTCCTGACAGTCATACCTTTGTAGCATCTGATGGCCATATATTGAGCTGATGGTGTCCGAATTGGATGAAACTAGTATCTCATTAAAGCAAATATCCATATAAACAAGTTTAATGAAGACATTGTGTCCAAATTCGGTCCGTAACAGGGTCAAAGAAGCATAATACGCGAAATCTTCATAATGCTACGAGTTAAACAGACTTGTGATTGTTCAAAGCGTATACCCAAGCGCCTTAGCTCATTTAAGAAGAGTCCGGTGAAGCTAATCAACCGTGTTCTCAGAATACAGAACATTATGGTGGGTGGAGAAGTAATTTTGAATGAAGTATTAAGATATTCAACGTCTAAGCTTGACCAAAAATGAGGTACCCTTTTCCATAAAGTTCGGAAGCATCAAGTACTGTAATATAAGAATATAAAAGCGTCAGCAACTCGAATAGAAGAAATAGCAGAAAAGCGTGAATAAAAATAAAGTACAAAAGCGACAACAGCAAAAACACTGAAGATTGAAGTGAAGCGTCTGCTGCCGATAATCAAGCGTCCGAAACGTCGTATTTTGAGGTACGCTGGTCCTAAGGAAGCGATCTAGGTTTTGTTAGAAAGATAAGAAAAATACCTACATGTTTCCTGAAGAAGTCGAGATCTGTATCAGTCTCTATCGGAGTGAAATTCCTTCTTCAAGCTTGACATGTGATACTGTTCGTGGCAATCAGAACATGCAACCGTCTTCTGACAATTTCTGGATCTTTGCGTGCTCAAAATTATCGATCTTGGTATCTTTGGAAGGCTCAAAGAAATATCTACAGCTCTCGTGAAGAGGTCAAGAACGAAATCGATCTCTATCTTTGTCAAAATGCATTCGTAAGTTGGTGACGTGATGTCGTTCCTGACAGTCATACCTTTGTACTGTCTGATGGCCATATATTGAGCTTATTGTGTCCAAATTGAATGAAACTAGTATCTCATTAAAGCAAATATCCGTATAAACAAGTTTCATGAAGACATCGTGTCCAAATTCGGTCCGTAACAGGGTCAAAGAAGCATAATACGCTAAATCTTCAGAATGCTACGACTTAAACAGACTTGTGAATGTTCAAAGCGGATACCCAAGCACCTTAGCTCATTTAAGAAGAGTCATGTGAAGCTAATCAAGCGTCTTCTCAGAATACAGAACATTATGATGGGTGGAGAAGTAATTTTGATTGAAGAATTAAGATCTTCAACGTCCAAGCTTGACCAGAAAATGAGTGAAATTCCTTCTTCAAGCTTGAGATGTGATACTGTTCGTGGCAATCAGAACATGCAACCGTCTGCTGACAATTTCTGGAGCTTTGGGTGTTCAAAAGTATCGTTCTTGGTATCGTTGGAAGGCTCAAAGAAATATCTGCAGCTCTCGTGAAGTGGTCAAGAACGAAATCAACCTCTATGTTTGTCAAAATGCATCCGTAAGTTGGTGACGTGATGCCTTTCCTGACAGTCATACCTTTGTAGCATCTGATGGCCATATATTGAGCTGATGGTGTCCGAATTGGATGAAACTAGTATCTCATTAAAGCAAATATCCATATAAACAAGTTTAATGAAGACATTGTGTCCAAATTCGGTCCGTAACAGGGTCAAAGAAGCATAATACGCGAAATCTTCAGAATGCTACGAGTTAAACAGACTTGTGATTGTTCAAAGCGGATACCCAAGCGCCTTAGCTCATTTAAGAAGAGTCCAGTGAAGCTAATCAAACGTGTTCTCAGAATACAGAACATTATGGTGGGTGGAGAAGTAATTTTGAATGAAGTATTAAGATATTCAACGTCCAAGCTTGACCAGAAAATGGGGTACCCTTTTCAATAAAGTTCGGAAGCATCAAGTACTGTAATATAAGAATATAAAAGCTTCGGCAACTCTGATAGAAGAAAGAGGAGAAAAGCGTGAATAAAGACAAAAGTACAAAAGCAGCAACAGCAAAAACACTGAAGATTGAAGTCAAGCGTCTGCTGCCGATAATCAAGCGTCCGAAACGTCGTATTTTGAGGTACGCTCGTCCTAATGAAGCGATCTAGGTTTTTTTAGAAAGATAAAAAAAAAATACCTACATGTTTCCTAAAGAAGTCGAGATCTGTATCAATCTCTATTGGAGTGAAATTCCTTCTTCAAGCTTGAGATGTGATACTGTTCGTGGCAATCAGAACATGCAACCGTCTGCTGACAATTTCTGGAGCTTTGGGTGTTCAAAAGTATCGTTCTTGGTATCGTTGGAAGGCTCAAAGAAATATCTGCAGCTCTCGTGAAGTGGTCAAGAACGAAATCGATCTCTATCTTTGTCAAAATGCATCCGTAAGTTGGTGACGTGATGCCGTTCCTGACAGTCATACCTTTGTAGCATCTGATGGCCATATATTGAGCTGATGGTGTCCGAATTGGATGAAACTAGTATCTCATTAAAGCAAATATCCATATAAACAAGTTTCATGAAGACATCGTGTCCAAATTCGGTCCGTAACAGGGTCAAAGAAGCATAATACGCTAAATCTTCAGAATGCTACGAGTTAAACAGACTTGTGAATGTTCAAAGCGGATACCCAAGCGCCTTAGCTCATTTAAGAAGAGTCCAGTGAAGCTAATCAAGCGTCTTCTCAGAATACAGAACATTATGGTGGGTGGAGAAGTAATTTTGAATGAAGTATTAAGATATTCAACGTCCAAGCTTGACCAGAAAATGAGGTACCCTTTTCAATAAAGTTCGGAAGCATCAAGTACTGTAATATAAGAATATAAAAGCTTCGGCAACTCTGATAGAAGAAAGAGGAGAAAAGCGTGAATAAAGACAAAAGTACAAAAGCAGCAACAGTAAAAACACTGAAGATTGAAGTCAAGCGTCTGCTGCCAATAATCAAGCGTCCGAAACGTAGTATTTTGAGGTACGCTCGTCCTAATGAAGCGATCTAGGTTTTTTTAGAAAGATAAAAAAAAAATACCTACATGTTTCCTAAAGAAGTCGAGATCTGTATCAATCTCTATTGGAGTGAAATTCCTTCTTCAAGCTTGAGATGTGATACTGTTCGTGGCAATCAGAACATGCAACCGTCTGCTGACAATTTCTGGAGCTTTGGGTGTTCAAAAGTATCGTTCTTGGTATCGTTGGAAGGCTCAAAGAAATATCTGCAGCTCTCGTGAAGTGGTCAAGAACGAAATCGATCTCTATCTTTGTCAAAATGCATCCGTAAGTTGGTGACGTGATGCCGTTCTTGACAGTCATACCTTTGTAGCATCTGATGGCCATATATTGAGCTGATGGTGTCCGAATTGGATGAAACTACTGTCTCATTAAAGCCAATATCCATATAAACAAGTTTCATGGAGACATCGTGTCCAAATTCGGTCCGTAACAGGGTCAAAGAAGCATAATACGCTAAATCTTCAGAATGCTACGAGTTAAACAGACTTGTGAATGTTCAAAGCGGATACCCAAGCGCCTTAGCTCATTTAAGAAGAGTCCAGTGAAGCTAATCAAACGTGTTCTCAGAATACCGAACATTATGGTGGGTGGAGAAGTAATTTTGAATGAAGTATTAAGATATTCAACGTCCAAGCTTGACCAGAAAATGAGGTACCCTTTTCAATAAAGTTCGGAAGCATCAAGTACTGTAATATAAGAATATAAAAGCTTCAGCAACTCTGATAGAAGAAAGAGAAGAAAAGCGTGAATAAAGACAAAAGTACAAAAGCGGCAACAGCAAAAACACTGAAGATTGAAGTCAAGCGTCTGCTGCCGATAATCAAGCGTCCGAAACGTCGTATTTTGAGGTACGCTCGTCCTAAGGAAGCGATCTAGGTTTTTTTAGAAAGATAAGAAAAATACCTACATGTTTCCTGAAGAAGTCGAGATCTGTATCAGTCTCTATCGGAGTGAAATTCCTTCTTCAAGCTTGAGATGTGATACTGTTCGTGGCAATCAGAACATGCAACCGTCTGCTGACAATTTCTGGAGCTTTGCGTGTTCAAAAGTATCGATCTTGGTATCGTTGGAAGGCTCAAAGAAATATCTGCAGCTCTCGTGAAGAGGTCAAGAACGAAATCGATCTCTATCTTTGTCAAAATGCATCCGTAAGTTGGTGACGTGATGTCGTTCCTGACAGTCATACCTTTGTAGCATCTGATGGCCATATATTGAGCTGATGGTGTCCGAATTGAATGAAACTAGTATCTCATTAAAGCAAATATCCATATAAACAAGTTTCATGAAGACATCGTGTCCAAATTCGGTCCGTAACAGGGTCAAAGAAGCATAATACGCTAAATCTTCAGAATGCTACGAGTTAAACAGACTTGTGAATGTTCAAAGCGGATACCCAAGCGCCTTAGCTCATTTAAGAAGAGTCCAGTGAAGCTAATCAAGCGTCTTCTCAGAATACAGAACATTATGGTGGGTGGAGAAGTAATTTTGAATGAAGTATTAAGATATTCAACGTCCAAGCTTGACCAGAAAATGAGGTACCCTTTTCAATAAAGTTCGGAAGCATCAAGTACTGTAATATAAGAATATAAAAGCTTCGGCAACTCTGATAGAAGAAAGAGAAGAAAAGCGTGAATAAAGACAAAAGTACAAAAGCGGCAACAGCAAAAACACTGAAGATTGAAGTCAAGCGTCTGCTGCCGATAATCAAGCGTCCGAAACGTAGTATTTTGAGGTACGCTCGTCCTAATGAAGCGATCTAGGTTTTTTTAGAAAGATAAAAAAAAATACCTACATGTTTCCTAAAGAAGTCGAGATCTGTATCAATCTCTATTGGAGTGAAATTCCTTCTTCAAGCTTGAGATGTGATACTGTTCGTGGCAATCAGAACATGCAACCGTCTGCTGACAATTTCTGGAGCTTTGGGTGTTCAAAAGTATCGTTCTTGGTATCGTTGGAAGGCTCAAAGAAATATCTGCAGCTCTCGTGAAGTGGTCAAGAACGAAATCGATCTCTATCTTTGTCAAAATGCATCCGTAAGTTGGTGACGTGATGCCGTTCCTGACAGTCATACCTTTGTAGCATCTGATGGCCATATATTGAGCTGATGGTGTCCGAATTGGATGAAACTAGTATCTCATTAAAGCAAATATCCATATAAACAAGTTTAATGAAGACATTGTGTCCAAATTCGGTCCGTAACAGGGTCAAAGAAGCATAATACGCGAAATCTTCAGAATGCTACGAGTTAAACAGACTTGTGATTGTTCAAAGCGGATACCCAAGCGCCTTAGCTCATTTAAGAAGAGTCCGGTGAAGCTAATCAAACGTGTTCTCAGAATACAGAACATTATGGTGGGTGGAGAAGTAATTTTGAATGAAGTATTAAGATATTCAACGTCTAAGCTTGACCAGAAAATGAGGTACCCTTTTCAATAAAGTTCGGAAGCATCAAGTACTGTAATATAAGAATATAAAAGCTTCAGCAACTCTAATAGAAGAAATAGCAGAAAAGCGTGAATAAAAACAAAAGTACAAAAGCGACAACAGCAAAAACACTGAAGATTGAAGTGAAGCGTCTGCTGCCGATAATCAAGCGTCCGAAACGTCGTATTTTGAGGTACGCTGGTCCTAAGGAAGCGATCTAGGTTTTTTTAGAAAGATAAGAAAAATACCTACATGTTTCCTGAAGAAGTCGAGATCTGTATCAGTCTCTATCGGAGTGAAATTCCTTCTTCAAGCTTGACATGTGATACTGTTCGTGGCAATCAGAACATGCAACCGTCTTCTGACAATTTCTGGATCTTTGCGTGCTCAAAAGTATCGATCTTGGTATCTTTGGAAGGCTCAAAGAAATATCTGCAGCTCTCGTGAAGAGGTCAAGAACGAAATCGATCTCTATCTTTGTCAAAATGCATCCGTAAGTTGGTGACGTGATGTCGTTCCTGACAGTCATACCTTTGTAGCTGTCTGATGGCCATATATTGAGCTGATGGTGTCCAAATTGAATGAAACTAGTATCTCATTAAAGCAAATATCCATATAAACAAGTTTCATGAAGACATCGTGTCCAAATTCGGTCCGTAACAGGGTCAAAGAAGCATAATACGCTAAATCTTCAGAATGCTACGACTTAAACAGACTTGTGAATGTTCAAAGCGGATACCCAAGCACCTTAGCTCATTTAAGAAGAGTCATGTGAAGCTAATCAAGCGTCTTCTCAGAATACAGAACATTATGATGGGTGGAGAAGTAATTTTGATTGAAGAATTAAGATCTTCAACGTCCAAGCTTGACCAGAAAATGAGTGAAATTCCTTCTTCAAGCTTGAGATGTGATACTGTTCGTGGCAATCAGAACATGCAACCGTCTGCTGACAATTTCTGGAGCTTTGGGTGTTCAAAAGTATCGTTCTTGGTATCGTTGGAAGGCTCAAAGAAATATCTGCAGCTCTCGTGAAGTGGTCAAGAACGAAATCGATCTCTATCTTTGTCAAAATGCATCCGTAAGTTGGTGACGTGATGCCTTTCCTGACAGTCATACCTTTGTAGCATCTGATGGCCATATATTGAGCTGATGGTGTCCGAATTGGATGAAACTAGTATCTCATTAAAGCAAATATCCATATAAACAAGTTTAATGAAGACATTGTGTCCAAATTCGGTCCGTAACAGGGTCAAAGAAGCATAATACGCTAAATCTTCAGAATGCTACGAGTTAAACAGACTTGTGATTGTTCAAAGCGGATACCCAAGCGCCTTAGCTCATTTAAGAAGAGTCCAGTGAAGCTAATCAAACGTGTTCTCAGAATACAGAACATTATGGTGGGTGGAGAAGTAATTTTGAATGAAGTATTAAGATATTCAACGTCCAAGCTTGACCAGAAAATGAGGTACCCTTTTCAATAAAGTTCGGAAGCATCAAGTACTGTAATATAAGAATATAAAAGCTTCGCAACTCTGATAGAAGAAAGAGAAGAAAAGCGTGAATAAAGACAAAAGTACAAAAGCAGCAACAGCAAAAACACTGAAGATTGAAGTCAAGCGTCTGCTGCCGATAATCAAGCGTCCGAAACGTCGTATTTTGAGGTACGCTCGTCCTAATGAAGCGATCTAGGTTTTTTTAGAAAGATAAAAAAAAATACCTACATGTTTCCTAAAGAAGTCAAGATCTGTATCAATCTCTATTGGAGTGAAATTCCTTCTTCAAGCTTGAGATGTGATACTGTTCGTGGCAATCAGAACATGCAACCGTCTGCTGACAATTTCTGGAGCTTTGGGTGTTCAAAAGTATCGTTCTTGGTATCGTTGGAAGGCTCAAAGAAATATCTGCAGCTCTCGTGAAGTGGTCAAGAACGAAATCGATCTCTATCTTTGTCAAAATGCATCCGTAAGTTGGTGACGTGATGCCGTTCCTGACAGTCATACCTTTGTAGCATCTGATGGCCATATATTGAGCTGATGGTGTCCGAATTGGATGAAACTAGTATCTCATTAAAGCAAATATCCATATAAACAAGTTTAATGAAGACATTGTGTCCAAATTCGGTCCGTAACAGGGTCAAAGAAGCATAATACGCGAAATCTTCAGAATGCTACGAGTTAAACAGACTTGTGATTGTTCAAAGCGGATACCCAAGCGCCTTAGCTCATTTAAGAAGAGTCCGGTGAAGCTAATCAAACGTGTTCTCAGAATACAGAACATTATGGTGGGTGGAGAAGTAATTTTGAATGAAGTATTAAGATATTCAACGTCCAAGCTTGACCAGAAAATGAGGTACCCTTTTCAATAAAGTTCGGAAGCATCAAGTATTGTAATATAAGAATATAAAAGCTTCGGCAACTCTGATAGAAAAAAGAGAAGAAAAGCGTGAATAAAGACAAAAGTACAAAAGCAGCAACAGCAAAAACACTGAAGATTGAAGTCAAGCGTCTGCTGCCGATAATCAAGCGTCCGAAACGTAGTATTTTGAGGTACGCTCGTCCTAATGAAGCGATCTAGGTTTTTTTAGAAAGATAAAAAAAAATACCTACATGTTTCCTGAAGAAGTCGAGATCTGTATCAATCTCTATGGAGTGAAATTCCTTCTTCAAGCTTGAGATGTGATACTGTTCGTGGCAATCAGAACATGCAACCGTCTGCTGACAATTTCTGGAGCTTTGGGTGTTCAAAAGTATCGTTCTTGGTATCGTTGGAAGGCTCAAAGAAATATCTGCAGCTCTCGTGAAGTGGTCAAGAACGAAATCGATCTCTATCTTTGTCAAAATGCATCCGTAAGTTGGTGACGTGATGCCGTTCCTGACAGTCATACCTTTGTAGCATCTGATGGCCATATATTGAGCTGATGGTGTCCGAATTGGATGAAACTAGTATCTCATTAAAGCAAATATCCATATAAACAAGTTTAATGAAGACATTGTGTCCAAATTCGGTCCGTAACAGGGTCAAAGAAGCATAATACGCTAAATCTTCAGAATGCTACGAGTTAAACAGACTTGTGAATGTTCAAAGCGGATACCCAAGCGCCTTAGCTCATTTAAGAAGAGTCCGGTGAAGCTAATCAAACGTGTTCTCAGAATACAGAACATTATGGTGGGTGGAGAAGTAATTTTGAATGAAGTATTAAGATATTCAACGTCCAAGCTTGACCAGAAAATGAGGTACCCTTTTCAATAAAGTTCGGAAGCATCAAGTACTGTAATATAAGAATATAAAAGCTTCAGCAACTCTAATAGAAGAAAGAGAAGAAAAGCGTGAATAAAGACAAAAGTACAAAAGCAGCAACAGCAAAAACACTGAAGATTGAAGTCAAGCGTCTGCTGCCGATAATCAAGCGTCCGAAACGTCGTATTTTGTGGAACGCTCGTCCTAATGAAGTGCTCTTGGTTTTTTTAGAAAGATAAGAAAAATAACTACAGGTTTCCTGAAGAAGCCGAGATCTGTATCGGTCTCTATCGGAGTGAAATTCCTTCTTCAAGCTTGAGATGTGATACTGTTCGTGGCAATCAGAACATGCAACCGTCTGCTGACAATTTCTGGAGCTTTGGGTGTTCAAAAGTATCGTTCTTGGTATCGTTGGAAGGCTCAAAGAAATATCTGCAGCTCTCGTGAAGTGGTCAAGAACGAAATCGATCTCTATCTTTGTCAAAATGCATCCGTAAGTTGGTGACGTGATGCCGTTCCTGACAGTCATACCTTTGTAGCATCTGATGGCCATATATTGAGCTGATGGTGTCCGAATTGGATGAAACTAGTATCTCATTAAAGCAAATATCCATATAAACAAGTTTAATGAAGACATTGTGTCCAAATTCGGTCCGTAACAGGGTCAAAGAAGCATAATACGCGAAATCTTCAGAATGCTACGAGTTAAACAGACTTGTGATTGTTCAAAGCGGATACCCAAGCGCCTTAGCTCATTTAAGAAGAGTCCAGTGAAGCTAATCAAGCGTCTTCTCAGAATACAGAACATTATGATGGGTGGAGAAGTAATTTTGATTGAAGAATTAAGATCTTCAACGTCCAAGCTTGACCAGAAAAATGAGTGAAATTCCTTCTTCAAGCTTGAGATGTGATACTGTTCGTGGCAATCAGAACATGCAACCGTCTGCTGACAATTTCTGGAGCTTTGGGTGTTCAAAAGTATCGTTCTTGGTATCGTTGGAAGGCTCAAAGAAATATCTGCAGCTCTCGTGAAGTGGTCAAGAACGAAATCGATCTCTATCTTTGTCAAAATGCATCCGTAAGTTGGTGACGTGATGCCGTTCCTGACAGTCATACCTTTGTAGCATCTGATGGCCATATATTGAGCTGATGGTGTCCGAATTGGATGAAACTAGTATCTCATTAAAGCAAATATCCATATAAACAAGTTTATGAAGACATCGTGTCCAAATTCGGCCGTAACAGGGTCAAAGAAGCATAATACGCTAAATCTTCAGAATGCTACGAGTTAAACAGACTTGTGAATGTTCAAAGCGGATACCCAAGCGCCTTAGCTCATTTAAGAAGAGTCCAGTGAAGCTAATCAAGCGTCTTCTCAGAATACAGAACATTATGGTGGGTGGAGAAGTAATTTTGAATGAAGTATTAAGATATTCAACGTCCAAGCTTGACCAGAAAATGAGGTACCCTTTTCAATAAAGTTCGGAAGCATCAAGTACTGTAATATAAGAATATAAAAGCTTCGGCAACTCTGATAGAAGAAAGAGAAGAAAAGCGTGAATAAAGACAAAAGTACAAAAGCGGCAACAGCAAAAACACTGAAGATTGAAGTCAAGCGTCTGCTGCCGATAATCAAGCGTCCGAAACGTCGTATTTTGAGGTACGCTCGTCCTAATGAAGCGATCTAGGTTTTTTTAGAAAGATAAAAAAAATACCTACATGTTTCCTGAAGAAGTCGAGATCTGTATCAATCTCTATCGGAGTGAAATTCCTTCTTCAAGCTTGAGATGTGATACTGTTCGTGGCAATCAGAACATGCAACCGTCTGCTGACAATTTCTGGAGCTTTGGGTGTTCAAAAGTATCGTTCTTGGTATCGTTTGAAGGCTCAAAGAAATATCTGCAGCTCTCGTGAAGAGGTCAAGAACGAAATCGATCTCTATCTTTGTCAAAATGCATCCGTAAGTTGGTGACGTGATGCCGTTCCTGACAGTCATACCTTTGTAGCATCTGATGGCCATATATTGAGCTGATGGTGTCCGAATTGGATGAAACTAGTATCTCATTAAAGCAAATATCCATATACACAAGCTTAACGAAGACATCGTGTCCAAATTCGGCCAGTAACAGGGTCAAAGAAGCATAATACGCTAAATCTTCAGAATGCTCCGAGTTAAACAGACTTGTGAATGTTCAAAGCGGATACCCAAGCACCTTAGCTCATTTAGGAAGAGTCATGTGAAGCTAATCAAGCGTCTTCTCAGAATACAGAACATTATGATGGGTGGAGAAGTAATTTTGATTGAAGAATTAAGATATTCAACGTCCAAGCTTGACCAGAAAATGAGGTACCCTTTTCAATAAAGTTCGGAAGCATCAAGTACTGTAATATAAGAATATAAAAGCTTCGGCAACTCTGATAGAAGAAAGAGAAGAAAAGCGTGAATAAAGACAAAAGTACAAAAGCGGCAACAGCAAAAACACTGAAGATTGAAGTCAAGCGTCTGCTGTCGATAATCAAGCGTCCGAAACGTCGTATTTTGAGGTACGCTCATCCTAATGAAGTGATCTAGGTTTTGTTATGAAGATAAGAGAAATACCTACATGTTTCCTGAAGAAGCCGAGATCTGTATCAATCTCTATCGGAGTGAAATTCCTTCTTCAAGCTTGAGATGTGATACTGTTCGTGGCAATCAGAACATGCAACCGTCTGCTGACAATTTCTGGATCTTTGCTTGCTCAAAAGTATCGATCTTGGTATCTTTGGAAGGCTCAAAGGAATATCTGCAGCTCTCGTGAAGAGGTCAAGAACGAAATCGATCTCTATTTTTGTCAAAATGCATCCGTAAGTTGGTGACGTGATGCCGTTCCTGACAGTCATACCTTTGTACTGTCTGATGGCCATATATTGAGCTGATGGTGTCCGAATTGAATGAAACTAGTATCTCATTAAAGCAAATATCCATATAAACAAGTTTCATGAAGACATCGTGTCCAAATTCGGCCAGTAACAGGGTCAAAGAAGCATAATACGCTAAATCTTCAGAATGCTACGAGTTAAACAGACTTGTGAATGTTCAAAGCGGATACCCAAGCACCTTAGCTCATTTAAGAAGAGTCATGTGAAGCTAATCAAGCGTCTTCTCAGAATACAGAACATTATGATGGGTGGAGAAGTAATTTTGATTGAGAATTAAGATCTTCAACGTCCAAGCTTGACCAGAAAAATGAGTGAAATTCTTCTTCAAGCTTGAGATGTGATACTGTTCGTGGCAATCAGAACATGCAACCGTCTGCTGACAATTTCTGGAGCTTTGGGTGTTCAAAAGTATCGTTCTTGGTATCGTTGGAAGGCTCAAAGAAATATCTGCAGCTCTCGTGAAGAGGTCAAGAACGAAATCGATCTCTATCTTTGTCAAAATGCATCCGTAAGTTGGTGACGTGATGCCTTCCTGACAGTCATACCTTTGTAGCATCTGATGGCCATATATTGAGCTGATGGTGTCCGAATTGGATGAAACTAGTATCTCATTAAAGCAAATATCCATATAAACAAGTTTAATGAAGACATCGTGTCCAAATTCGGTCCGTAACAGGGTCAAAGAAGCATAATACGCTAAATCTTCAGAATGCTACGAGTTAAACAGACTTGTGAATGTTCAAAGCGGATACCCAAGCGCCTTAGCTCATTTAAGAAGAGTCCAGTGAAGCTAATCAAACGTCTTCTCAGAATACAGAACATTATGGTGGGTGGAGAAGTAATTTTGAATGAAGTATTAAGATATTCAACGTCTAAGCTTGACCAGAAAATGAGGTACCCTTTTCAATAAAGTTCGGAAGCATCAAGTACTGTAATATAAGAATATAAAAGCTTCAGCAACTCTGATAGAAGAAAGAGAAGAAAAGCGTGAATAAAGACAAAAGTACAAAAGCGGCAACAGCAAAAACACTGAAGATTGAAGTCAAGCGTCTGCTGCCGATAATCAAGCGTCCGAAACGTCGTATTTTGAGGTACGCTGGTCCTAATGAAGCGATCTAGGTTTTTTAGAAAGATAAAAAAAATACCTACATGTTTCCTGAAGAAGCCGAGATCTGTATCAATCTCTATCGGAGTGAAATTCCTTCTTCAAGCTTGAGATGTGATACTGTTCGTGGCAATCAGAACATGCAACCGTCTGCTGACAATTTCTGGAGCTTTGGGTGTTCAAAAGTATCGATCTTGGTATCGTTGGAAGGCTCAAAGAAATATCTGCAGCTCTCGTGAAGAGGTCAAGAACGAAATCGATCTCTATCTTTGTCAAAATGCATCCGTAAGTTGGTGACGTGATGCCGTTCCTGACAGTCATACCTTTGTAGCATCTGATGGCCATATATTGAGCTGATGGTGTCCGAATTGGATGAAACTAGTATCTCATTAAAGCAAATATCCATATAAACAAGTTTCATGAAGACATTGTGTCCAAATTCGGCCGTAACAGGGTCAAAGAAGCATAATACGCTAAATCTTCAGAATGCTACGAGTTAAACAGACTTGTGAATGTTCAAAGCGGATACCCAAGCGCCTTAGCTCATTTACGAAGAGTCCAGTGAAGCTAATCAAGCGTCTTCTCAGAATACAGAACGTTATGGTGGGTGGAGAAGTAATTTTGAATGAAGTATTAAGATATTCAACGTCCAAGCTTGACCAGAAAATGAGGTACCCTTTTCAATAAAGTTCGGAAGCATCAAGTACTGTAATATAAGAATATAAAAGCTTCGGCAACTCTGATAGAAGAAAGAGAAGAAAAGCGTGAATAAAGACAAAAGTACAAAAGCGGCAACAGCAAAAACACTGAAGATTGAAGTCAAGCGTCTGCTGCCGATAATCAAGCGTCCGAAACGTCGTATTTTGAGGTACGCTCGTCCTGATGAAATGATCTTGGTTTTTTTTGAAAGATAAAAAAAATACCTACATGTTTCCTAAAGAAGTCGAGATCTGTATCAATCTCTATTGGAGTCAAATTCCTTCTTCAAGCTTGAGATGTGATACTGTTCGTGGCAATCAGAACATGCAACCGTCTGCTGACAATTTCTGGAGCTTTGGGTGTTCAAAAGTATCGTTCTTGGTATCGTTGGAAGGCTCAAAGAAATATCCGCAGCTCTCGTGAAGTGGTCAAGAACGAAATCAACCTCTATCTTTGTCAAAATGCATCCGTAAGTTGGTGACGTGATGCCTTTCCTGACAGTCATACCTTTGTAGCATCTGATGGCCATATATTGAGCTGATGGTGTCCGAATTGGATGAAACCAGTATCTCATTAAATCAAATATCCATATAAACAAGTTTCATGAAGACATCGTGTCCAAATTCGGCCAGTAACAGGGTCAAAGAAGCATAATACGCTAAATCTTCAGAATGCTACGAGTTAAACAGACTTGTGAATGTTCAAAGCGGATACCCAAGCGCCTTAGCTCATTTAAGAAGAGTCCAGTGAAGCTAATCAAGCGTCTTCTCAGAATACAGAACATTATGGTGGGTGGAGAAGTAATTTTGAATGAAGTATTAAGATATTCAACGTCCAAGCTTGACCAGAAAATGAGGTACCCTTTTCAATAAAGTTCGGAAGCATCAAGTACTGTAATATAAGAATATAAAAGCTTCGGCAACTCTGATAGAAGAAAGAGAAGAAAAGCGTGAATAAAGACAAAAGTACAAAAGCGGCAACAGCAAAAACACTGAAGATTGAAGTCAAGCGTCTGCTGCCGATAATCAAGCGTCCGAAACGTCGTATTTTGAGGTACGCTCGTCCTAATGAAGTGATCTAGGTTTTTTTAGAAAGATAAAAAAAAATACCTACATGTTTCCTAAAGAAGTCGAGATCTGTATCAATCTCTATCGGAGTGAAATTCCTTCTTCAAGCTTGAGCTGTGATACTGTTCGTGGCAATCAGAACATGCAACCGTATGCTGACAATTTCTACAGCTTTGAGTGTTCAAAATTATCATTCTTTGTATCGTTGGAAGGCTCAAAGAAATATCTGCAGCTCTCGTGAAGAGGTCAAGAACGAAATCGATCTCTATCTTTGTCAAAATGCATCCGTAAGTTGGTGACGTGATGTCGTTCCTGACAGTCATACCTTTGTACTATCTGATGGCCATATATTGAGCTGATGGTGTCCGAATTGAATGAAACTAGTATCTCATTAAAGCAAATATCCATATAAACAAGTTTCATGAAGACATCGTGTCCAAATTCGGCCAGTAACAGGGTCAAAGAAGCATAATACGCTAAATCTTCAGAATGGTACGAGTTAAACGGACTTGTGAATGTTCAAAGCGGATACCCAAGCGCCTTAGCTCATTTAAGAAGAGTCCAGTGAAGCTAATCAAGCGTCTTCTCAGAATACAGAACATTATGGTGGGTGGAGAAGTAATTTTGAATGAAGTATTAAGATATTCAACGTCCAAGCTTGACCAGAAAATGAGGTACCCTTTTCAATAAAGTTCGGAAGCATCAAGTACTGTAATATAAGAATATAAAAGCTTCGGCAACTCTGATAGAAGAAAGAGAAGAAAAGCGTGAATAAAGACAAAAGTACAAAAGCGGCAACAGCAAAAACACTGAAGATTGAAGTCAAGCGTCTGCTGCCGATAATCAAGCGTCCGAAACGTCGTATTTTGAGGTACGCTGGTCCTAAGGAAGCGATCTAGGTTTTTTTAGAAAGATAAGAAAAATACCTACATGTTTCCTGAAGAAGTCGAGATCTGTATCAATCTCTATCGGAGTGAAATTCCTTCTTCAAGCTTGAGATGTGATACTGTTCGTGGCAATCAGAACATGCAACCGTCTGCTGACAATTTCTGGAGCTTTGCGTGTTCAAAAGTATCGATCTTGGTATCTTTGGAAGGCTCAAAGAAATATCTGCAGCTCTCGTGAAGAGGTCAAGAACGAAATCGATCTCTATCTTTGTCAAAATGCATCCGTAAGTTGGTGACGTGATGTCGTTCCTGACAGTCATACCTTTGTACTGTCTGATGGCCATATATTGAGCTGATTATGTCCAAATTGAATGAAACTAGTATCTCATTAAAGCAAATATCCGTATAAACAAGTTTCCTGAAGACATCGTGTCCAAATTCGGCCAGTAACAGGGTCAAAGAAGCATAATACGCTAAATCTTCAGAATGCTACGAGTTAAACAGACTTGTGAATGTTCAAAGCGGATACCCAAGCGCCTTAGCTCATTTAAGAAGAGTCCAGTGAAGCTAATCAAGCGTCTTCTCAGAATACAGAACATTATGATGGGTGGAGAAGTAATTTTGAATGAAGTATTAAGATATTCAACGTCCAAGCTTGACCAGAAAATGAGGTACCCTTTTCAACAAAGTTCGGAAGCATCAAGTACTGTAATATAAGAATATAAAAGCTTCAGCAACTCTAATAGAAAAAAGAAGAAAAGCGTGAATAAAGACAAAAGTACAAAAGCGGCAACAGCAAAAACACTGAAGATTGAAGTCAAGCGTCTGCTGCCGATAATCAAGCGTCCGAAACGTCGTATTTTGAGGTACGCTCGTCCTAATGAAGTGATCTTGGTTTTTTTAGAAAGATAAGAAAAATACCTACATGTTTCCTGAAGAAGCCGAGATCTGTATCAATCTCTATCGGAGTGAAATTCCTTCTTCAAGCTTGAGATGTGATACTGTTCGTGGCAATCAGAACATGCAACCGTCTGCTGACAATTTCTGGAGCTTTGTGTGTTCAAAAGTATCGATCTTGGTATCTTTGGAAGGCTCAAAGAAATATCTGCAGCTCTCGTGAAGAGGTCAAGAACGAAATCGATCTCTATCTTTGTCAAAATGCATCCGTAAGTTGGTGACGTGATGCCGTTCCTGACAGTCATACCTTTGTAGCGTCTGATGGCCATATATTGAGCTGATGGTGTCCGAATTGGATGAAACTGTATCTCATTAAAGCAAATATCCATATAAACAAGTTTCATGAAGACATCGTGTCCAAATTCGGCCAGTAACAGGGTCAAAGAAGCATAATACGCTAAATCTTCAGAATGCTACGAGTTAAACAGACTTGTGAATGTTCAAAGCGGATACCCAAGCGCCTTAGCTCATTTAAGAAGAGTCCAGTGAAGCTAATCAAGCGTCTTCTCAGAATACAGAACATTATGGTGGGTGGAGAAGTAATTTTGAATGAAGTATTAAGATATTCAACGTCCAAGCTTGACCAGAAAATGAGGTACCCTTTTCAATAAAGTTCGGAAGCATCAAGTACTGTAATATAAGAATATAAAAGCTTCGGCAACTCTGATAGAAGAAAGAGAAGAAAAGCGTGAATAAAGACAAAAGTACAAAAGCGGCAACAGCAAAAACACTGAAGATTGAAGTCAAGCGTCTGCTGCCGATAATCAAGCGTCCGAAACGTCGTATTTTGAGGTACGCTCATCCTAATGAAGTGATCTAGGTTTTGTTATAAAGATAAGAGAAATACCTACATGTTTCCTGAAGAAGCCGAGATCTGTATCAATCTCTATCGGAGTGAAATTCCTTCTTCAAGCTTGAGATGTGATACAGTTCGTGGCAATCAGAACATGCAACCGTCTGCTGACAATTTCTGGAGCTTTGGGTGTTCAAAAGTATCGTTATTGGTATCGTTGGAAGGCTCAAAGAAATATCTGCAGCTCTCGTGAAGAGGTCAAGAACGAAATCGATCTCTATCTTTGTCAAAATGCATCCGTAAGTTGGTGACGTGAGGCCGTTCCTGACAGTCATACCTTTGTAGCGTCTGATGGCCATATATTGAGCTGATGGTGTCCGAATTGGATGAAACTAGTATCTCATTAAAGCCAATATCCATATAAACAAGTTTCATGGAGACATCGTGTCCAAATTCGGCCAGTAACAGGGTCAAAGAAGCATAATACGCTAAATCTTCAGAATGCTACGAGTTAAACAGACTTGTGAATGTTCAAAGCGGATACCCAAGCGCCTTAGCTCATTTAAGAAGAGTCCAGTGAAGCTAATCAAGCGTCTTCTCAGAATACAGAACATTATGGTGGGTGGAGAAGTAATTTTGAATGAAGTATTAAGATATTCAACGTCCAAGCTTGACCAGAAAATGAGGTACCCTTTTCAATAAAGTTCGGAAGCATCAAGTACTGTAATATAAGAATGTAAAAGCTTTAGCAACTCTAATAGAAGAAAGAGAAGAATAGCGTGAATAAAGACAAAAGTACAAAAGCGGCAACAGCAAAAACACTGAAGATTGAAGTCAAGCGTCTGCTGCCGATAATCAAGCGTCCGAAACGTCGTATTTTGTGGTACGCTTGTCCTAATGAAGTGCTCTTGGTTTTTTTAGAAAGATAAGAAAAATAACTACAGGTTTCCTGAAGAAGCCGAGATCTGTATCGGTCTCTATCGGAGTGAAATTCCTTCTTCAAGCTTGAGATGTGATACTATTCGCGGCAATCAGAACATGCAACCGTCTGTTGACAATTTCTGGATCTTTGCTTGCTCAAAAGTATCGATCTTCGTATCTTTGGAAGACTCAAAGGAATATCTGCAGCTCTCGTGAAGAGGTCAAGAACGAAATCAATCTCTATTTTTGTCAAAATGCATCCGTAAGTTGGTGACGTGATGCCGTTCCTGACTGTCACACCTTTGTAGCGTCTGATGGCCATATATTGAGATGATGATGTCCGAATTGGATGAAACTAGTATCTCATTTAAGCTAATATCGGTATAAACAATTTTCTTGAAGACATCGTGTCCAAATTCGGCCAGTAACAGGGTCAAAGAAGCATAATACGCTAAATCTTCAGAATGCTACGAGTTAAACAGACTTGTGAATGTTCAAAGCGGATACCCAAGCGCCTTAGCTCATTTAAGAAGAGTCCAGTGAAGCTAATCAAGCGTCTTCTCAGAATACAGAACATTATGATGGGTGGAGAAGTAATTTTGAATGAAGTATTAAGATATTCAACGTCCAAGCTTGACCAGAAAATGAGGTACCCTTTTCAATAAAGTTCGGAAGCATCAAGTACTGTAATATAAGAATATAAAAGCTTCAGCAACTCTAATAGAAGAAAGAGAAGAAAAGCGTGAATAAAGACAAAAGTACAAAAGCGGCAACAGCAAAAACACTGAAGATTGAAGTCAAGCGTCTGCTGCCGATAATCAAGCGTCCGAAACGTCGTATTTTGAGGTACGCTCGTCCTAATGAAGTGATCTTGGTTTTTTTAGAAAGATAAGAAAAATACCTACATGTTTCCTGAAGAAGCCGAGATCTGTATCAGTCTCTATCGGAGTGAAATTCCTTCTTCAAGCTTGAGATGTGATACTGTTCGTGGCAATCAGAACATGCAACCGTCTGCTGACAATTTCTGGATCTTTGCTTGCTCAAAAGTATCGATCTTGGTATCTTTGGAAGGCTCAAAGGAATATCTGCAGCTCTCGTGAAGAGGTCAAGAACGAAATCGATCTCTATTTTTGTCAAAATGCATCCGTAAGTTGGTGACGTGATGCCGTTCCTGACAGTCATACCTTTGTAGCGTCTGATGGCCATATATTGAGCTGATGGTGTCCGAATTGGATGAAACTAGTATCTCATTAAAGCAAATATCCATATAAACAAGTTTCATGAAGACATCGTGTCCAAATTCGGCCAGTAACAGGGTCAAAGAAGCATAATACGCTAAATCTTCAGAATGCTACGAGTTAAACAGACTTGTGAATGTTCAAAGCGGATACCCAAGCGCCTTAGCTCATTTAAGAAGAGTCCAGTGAAGCTAATCAAGCGTCTTCTCAGAATACAGAACATTATGATGGGTGGAGAAGTAATTTTGAATGAAGTATTAAGATATTCAACGTCCAAGCTTGACCAGAAAATGAGGTACCCTTTTCAATAAAGTTCGGAAGCATCAAGTACTGTAATATAAGAATATAAAAGCTTCAGCAACTCTAATAGAAGAAAGAGAAGAAAAGCGTGAATAAAGACAAAAGTACAAAAGCGCAACAGCAAAAACACTGAAGATTGAAGTCAAGCGTCTGCTGCCGATAATCAAGCGTCCGAAACGTCGTATTTTGAGGTACGCTCGTCCTAATGAAGTGATCTTGGTTTTTTTAGAAAGATAAGAAAATACCTACATGTTTCCTGAAGAAGCCGAGATCTGTATCAATCTCTATCGGAGTGAAATTCCTTCTTCAAGCTTGAGATGTGATACTGTTCGTGGCAATCAGAACATGCAACCGTCTGCTGACAATTTCTGGAGCTTTGCGTGTTCAAAAGTATCGATCTTGGTATCTTTGGAAGGCTCAAAGAAATATCTGCAGCTCTCGTGAAGAGGTCAAGAACGAAATCGATCTCTATCTTTGTCAAAATGCATCCGTAAGTTGGTGACGTGATGCCGTTCCTGACAGTCATACCTTTGTAGCGTCTGATGGCCATATATTGAGCTGATGGTGTCCGAATTGGATGAAACTAGCATCACATTAAAGCAAATAACCATATAAACAAGTTTCATGAAGATATCGTGTCCAAATTCGGCCAGTAACAGGGTCAAAGAAGCGTAATATGCTAAATCTTCAGAATGCTACGAGTTAAACGGACTTGTGAATGTTCAAAGCGGATACCCAAGCGCCTTAGCTCATTTAAGATGAGTACAGTGAAGCTAATCAAGCGTCTTCTCAGAATACAGAACATTATGGTGGGTGGAGAAGTAATTTTGAATGAAGTATTAAGATATTCAACGTCCAAGCTTGACCAGAAAATGAGGTACCCTTTTCAACAAAGTTCGGAAGCATCAAGTACTGTAATATAAGAATATAAAAGCTTCAGCAACTCTAATAGAATAAAGAGAAGAAAAGCGTGAATAAAGACAAAAGTACAAAAGCGGCAACAGCAAAAACATTGAAGATTGAAGTCAAGCGTCTACTGCCGATAATCAAGCGTCCGAAACGTCGTATTTTGAGGTACGCTCGTCCTAATGATGCGATCTAGGTTTTGTTAGAAAGATAAGAGAAATACTTACATGTTTCTTGAAGAAGCCGAGATCTGTATCAATCTCTATCGGAGTGAAATTCCTTCTTCTAGCTTGAGATGTGATACTGTTCGTGACATTCAGAAAATGCAACCGTCTGCAGACAATTTCTGCAGCTTTGTGTGTTCAAAAGTATCGATCTTGGTATCTTTGGAAGGCTCAAAGAAATATCTGCAGCTCTCGTGAAGAGGTCAAGAACGAAATCGATCTCTATCTTTGTCAAAATGCATCCGTAAGTTGGTGACGTGATGCCGTTCCTGACAGTCATACCTTTGTAGCGTCTGATGGCCATATATTGAGCTGATGGTGTCCGAATTGGATGAAACTAGTATCTCATTAAAGCAAATATCCATATAAACAAGTTTCATGAAGACATCGTGTCCAAATTCGGCCAGTAACAGGGTCAAAGAAGCATAATACGCTAAATCTTCAGAATGCTACGAGTTAAACAGACTTGTGAATGTTCAAAGCGGATACCCAAGCGCCTTAGCTCATTTAAGAAGAGTCCAGTGAAGCTAATCAAGCGTCTTCTCAGAATACAGAACATTATGGTGGGTGGAGAAGTAATTTTGAATGAAGTATTAAGATATTCAACGTCCAAGCTTGACCAGAAAATGAGGTACCCTTTTCAATAAAGTTCGGAAGCATCAAGTACTGTAATATAAGAATATAAAAGCTTCAGCAACTCTGATAGAATAAAGAGAAGAAAAGCGTGAATAAAGACAAAAGTACAAAAGCGGCAACAGCAAAAACACTGAAGATTGAAGTCAAGCGTCTGCTGCCGATAATCAAGCGTCCGAAACGTCGTATTTTGAGGTACGCTCGTCCTAATGAAGCGATCTAGGTTTTGTTAGAAAGATAAGAGAAATACCTACATGTTTCCTGAAGAAGCCGAGATCTGTATCAATCTCTATCGGAGTGAAATTCCTTCTTCAAGCTTGAGATGTGATACTGTTCGTGGCAATCAGAACATGCAACCGTCTGCTGACAATTTCTGGAGCTTTGGTTGTTCAAAAGTATCATTCTTGGTATCGTTGGAAGGCTCAAAGAAATATCTGCAGCTCTCGTGAAGAGGTCAAGAACGAAATCGATCTCTATCTTTGTCAAAATGCATCCGTAAGTTGGTGACGTGATGCCGTTCCTGACAGTCATACCTTTGTAGCGTCTGATGGCCATATATTGAGCTGATGGTGTCCGAATTGGATGAAACTAGTATCTCATTAAAGCAAATATCCATATAAACAAGTTTCATGAAGACATCGTGTCCAAATTCGGCCAGTAACAGGGTCAAAGAAGCATAATACGCTAAATCTTCAGAATGCTACGAGTTAAACAGACTTGTGAATGTTCAAAGCGGATACCCAAGCGCCTTAGCTCATTTAAGAAGAGTCCAGTGAAGCTAATCAAGCGTCTTCTCAGAATACAGAACATTATGGTGGGTGGAGAAGTAATTTTGAATGAAGTATTAAGATATTCAACGTCCAAGCTTGACCAGAAAATGAGGTACCCTTTTCAATAAAGTTCGGAAGCATCAAGTACTGTAATATAAGAATATAAAAGCTTCAGCAACTCTGATAGAAGAAAGAGAAGAAAAGCGTGAATAAAGACAAAAGTACAAAAGCGGCAACAGCAAAAACACTGAAGATTGAAGTCAAGCGTCTGCTGCCGATAATCAAGCGTCCGAAACGTCGTATTTTGAGGTACGCTCGTCCTAATGAAGCGATCTTGGTTTTTTTAGAAAGATAAGAGAAATACCTACATGTTTCCTGAAGAAGTCGAGATCTGTATCAATCTCTATCGGAGTGAAATTCCTTCTTCAAGCTTGAGATGTGATACTGTTCGTGGCAATCAGAACATGCAACCGTCTGCTGACAATTTCTGGAGCTTTGGGTGTTCAAAAGTATCGTTCTTGGTATCGTTGGAAGGCTCAAAGAAATATCTGCAGCTCTCGTGAAGAGGTCAAGAACGAAATCGATCTCTATCTTTGTCAAAATGCATCCGTAAGTTGGTGACGTGATGCCGTTCCTGACAGTCATACCTTTGTAGCGTCTGATGGCCATATATTGAGCTGATGGTGTCCGAATTGGATGAAACTAGTATCTCATTAAAGCAAATATCCATATAAACAAGTTTCATGAAGACATCGTGTCCAAATTCGGCCAGTAACAGGGTCAAAGAAGCATAATACGCTAAATCTTCAGAATGCTACGAGTTAAACAGACTTGTGAATGTTCAAAGCGGATACCCAAGCGCCTTAGCTCATTTAAGAAGAGTCCAGTGAAGCTAATCAAGCGTCTTCTCAGAATACAGAACATTATGGTGGGTGGAGAAGTAATTTTGAATGAAGTATTAAGATATTCAACGTCCAAGCTTGACCAGAAAATGAGGTACCCTTTTCAATAAAGTTCGGAAGCATCAAGTACTGTAATATAAGAATATAAAAGCTTCAGCAACTCTGATAGAAGAAAGAGAAGAAAAGCGTGAATAAAGACAAAAGTACAAAAGCGGCAACAGCAAAAACACTGAAGATTGAAGTCAAGCGTCTGCTGCCGATAATCAAGCGTCCGAAACGTCGTATTTTGAGGTACGCTGGTCCTAAGGAAGCGATCTAGGTTTTTTTAGAAAGATAAGAAAAATACCTACATGTTTCCAAAAGAAGTCGAGATCTGTATCAGTCTCTATCGGAGTGAAATTCCTTCTTCAAGCTTGACATGTGATACTGTTCGTGGCAATCAGAAGATGCAACCGTCTTCTGACAATTTCTGGATCTTTGCGTGCTCAAAAGTATCGATCTTGGTATCTTTGGAAGGCTCAGAGAAATATCTGCATCTCTCGTGAAGAGGTCAAGAACGAAATCGATCTCTGTCTTTGTCAAAATGCATCCGTAAGTTGGTGACGTGATGCCGTTCCTGACAGTCATACCTTTGTAGCGTCTTATGGCCATATATTGAGCTGATGGTGTCCGAATTGGATGAAACTAGTATCTCATTAAAGCAAATATCCATATAAACAAGTTTCATGAAGACATCGTGTCCAAATTCGGCCAGTAACAGGGTCAAAGAAGCATAATACGCTAAATCTTCAGAATGCTACGAGTTAAACAGACTTGTGAATGTTCAAAGCGGATACCCAAGCGCCTTAGCTCATTTAAGAAGAGTCCAGTGAAGCTAATCAAGCGTCTTCTCAGAATACAGAACATTATGGTGGGTGGAGAAGTAATTTTGAAGGAAGTATTAAGATATTCAACGTCCAAGCTTCACCAGAAAATGAGGTACCCTTTTCAATAAAGTTCGGAAGCATCAAGTACTGTAATATAAGAATATAAAAGCTTCAGCAACTCAGATAGAAGAAAGAGAAGAAAAGCGTGAATAAAGACAAAAGTACAAAAGCGGCAACAGCAAAAACACTGAAGATTGAAGTCAAGCGTCTCCTGCCGATAATCAAGCGTCCGAAACGTCGTATTTTGAGGTACGCTCGTCCTAATGAAGCGATCTAGGTTTTGTTAGAAAGATAAGAGAAATACCTACATATTTCCTAGAAGAAGCCGAGATCTGTATCAATCTCTATCGCAGTGAAATTCCTTCTTCAAGCTTGAGATGTGATACAGTTCGTGGCAATCAGAACATGCAGCCGTCTGCTGACAATTTCTGGAGCTTTGGGCTTTCAAAAGTATCGTTATTGGTATCGTTGGAAGGCTCAAAGAAATATCTGCAGCTCTCGTGAAGAGGTCAAGAACGAAATCGATCTCTATCTTTGTCAAAATGCATCCGTAAGTTGGTGACGTGATGCCGTTCCTGACAGTCATACCTTTGTAGCGTCTGATGGCCATATATTGAGCTGATGGTGTCCGAATTGGATGAAACTAGTATCTCATTAAAGCAAATATCCATATAAACAAGTTTCATGAAGACATCGTGTCCAAATTCGGCCAGTAACAGGGTCAAAGAAGCATAATACGCTAAATCTTCAGAATGCTACGAGTTAAACAGACTTGTGAATGTTCAAAGCGGATACCCAAGCGCCTTAGCTCATTTAAGAAGAGTCCAGTGAAGCTAATCAAGCGTCTTCTCAGAATACAGAACATTATGGTGGGTGGAGAAGTAATTTTGAATGAAGTATTAAGATATTCAACGTCCAAGCTTGACCAGAAAATGAGGTACCCTTTTCAATAAAGTTCGGAAGCATCAAGTACTGTAATATAAGAATATAAAAGCTTCAGCAACTCTAATAGAAGAAAGAGAAGAAAAGCGTGAATAAAGACAAAAGTACAAAAGCGGCAACAGCAAAAACACTGAAGATTGAAGTCAAGCGTCTGCTGCCGATAATCAAGCGTCCGAAACGTCGTATTTTGAGGTACGCTCGTCCTAATGAAGTGATCTAGGTTTTTTTAGAAAGATAAGAAAAATACCTACATGTTTCCTGAAGAAGCGAGATCTGTATCAATCTCTATCGGAGTGAAATTCCTTCTTCAAGCTTGAGATGTGATACTGTTCGTGGCAATCAGAACATGCAACCGTCTGCTGACAATTTCTGGATCTTTGCGTGCTCAAAAGTATCGATCTTGGTATCTTTGGAAGGCTCAAAGAAATATCTGCAGCTCTCGTGAAGAGGTCAAGAACGAAATCGATCTCTATCTTTGTCAAAATGCATCCGTAAGTTGGTGACGTGATGCCGTTCCTGACAGTCATACCTTTGTAGCATCTGATGGCCATATATTGAGCTGATGGTGTCCGAATTGGATGAAACTAGTATCTTATCCATATAAACAAGTTTCATGAAGACATCGTGTCCAAATTCGGCCAGTAACAGGGTCAAAGAAGCATAATACGCTAAATCTTCAGAATGCTACGAGTTAAACAGACTTGTGAATGTTCAAAGCGGATACCCAAGCGCCTTAGCTCATTTAAGAAGAGTCCAGTGAAGCTAATCAAGCGTCTTCTCAGAATACAGAACATTATGGTGGGTGGAGAAGTAATTTTGAATGAAGTATTAAGATATTCAACGTCCAAGCTTGACCAGAAAATGAGGTACCCTTTTCAATAAAGTTCGGAAGCATCAAGTACTGTAATATAAGAATATAAAAGCTTCAGCAACTCTGATAGAAGAAAGAGAAGAAAAGCATGAATAAAGACAAAAGTACAAAAGCGGCAACAGCAAAAACACTGAAGATTGAAGTCAAGCATCTCCTGCCGATAATCAAGCGCCCTAAACGTCGTATTTTGAGGTACGCTCGTCCTAATGAAGCGATCTAGGTTTTTTTAGAAAGATAAGAGAAATACCTACATATTTCCAGAAGAAGCCAAGATCTGTATCAATCTCTATCGCAGTGAAATTCCTTCTTCAAGCTTTAGATGTGATACAGTTCGTGGCAATCAGAACATGCAGCCGTCTGCTGACAATTTCTGGAGCTTTGGGTTTTCAAAAGTATCATTATTGGTATCGTTGGAAGGCTCAAAGAAATATCTGCAACTCTCGTGAAGAGGTCAAGAACGAAATCGATCTCTATCTTTGTCAAAATACATCCGTAAGTTGGTGACGTGATGCCGTTCCAGACAGTCATACCTTTGTAGCGTCTGATGGCCATATATTGAGCTTATGGTGTCCGAATCGGATGAAACTAGTGTCTTATTAAACCAAATATCCATATAACAAGTTTCATGAAGACATCGTGTCCAAATTAGGCCAGTAATAGGGTCAAAGAAGCATAATACGCTAAATGTTCAGAATGCTACGATTTAAACAGACTTGCGAATGTTCAAAGCGGATATCCAAGCGCCTTAGCTCATTTAAGAAGAGTCCAGTGAAGCTAATCAAGCGTCTTGTTAGAATACAGAACATTATGGGGGGTGGAGAAGTAATTTTGAATGAAGTATTAAGATATTCAACGTCCAAGCTTGACCAGAAAATGAGGTACCCTTTTCAATAAAGTTCGGAAGCATCAAGTACTGTAATATAAGAATATAAAAGCTTCAGCAACTCTGATAGAAGAAAGAGAAGAAAAGCATGAATAAAGACAAAAGTACAAAAGCGGCAACAGCAAAAACACTGAAGATTGAAGTCAAGCATCTCCTGCCGATAATCAAGCGCCCTAAACGTCGTATTTTGAGGTACGCTCGTCCTAATGAAGCGATCTAGGTTTTTTTAGAAAGATAAGAGAAATACCTACATATTTCCAGAAGAAGCCAAGATCTGTATCAATCTCTATCGCAGTGAAATTCCTTCTTCAAGCTTTAGATGTGATACAGTTCGTGGCAATCAGAACATGCAGCCGTCTGCTGACAATTTCTGGAGCTTTGGGTTTTCAAAAGTATCATTATTGGTATCGTTGGAAGGCTCAAAGAAATATCTGCAACTCTCGTGAAGAGGTCAAGAACGAAATCGATCTCTATCTTTGTCAAAATACATCCGTAAGTTGGTGACGTGATGCCGTTCCTGACAGTCATACCTTTGTAGCGTCTGATGGCCATATATTGAGCTTATGGTGTCCGAATCGGATGAAACTAGTGTCTTATTAAACCAAATATCCATATAACAAGTTTCATGAAGACATCGTGTCCAAATTAGGCCAGTAATAGGGTCAAAGAAGCATAATACGCTAAATGTTCAGAATGCTACGATTTAAACAGACTTGCGAATGTTCAAAGCGGATATCCAAGCGCCTTAGCTCATTTAAGATGAGTACAGTGAAGCTAATCAAGCGTCTTCTCAGAATACAGAACATTATGGTGGGTGGAGAAGTAATTTTGAATGAAGTATTAAGATATTCAACGTCCAAGCTTGACCAGAAAATGAGGTACCCTTTTCAATAAAGTTCGGAAGCATTAAGTACTGTAATTAAGAATATAAAAGCTTCAGCAACTCCAATATAAGAAAGAGATGAAAAGCGTGAATAAAGACAAAAGTATAAAAGCGGCAACAGCAAAAACACTGAAGATTGATGTCAAGCGTCTGCTGCCGATAATCAAGCATCCGAAACGTCGTATTTTGAGTTACGATCGTCCTAATGAAGTGATTTTGGAGTTTTTGAAGATAATAGAAATACCTACATGTTTCCTGAAGAAGCCGAGATCTGTATCAACCTCTATCGGAGTGAAATTCCTTCTTCAAGCTTGAGATGTGATGCTGTTCGTGGCAATCAGAACATGCAACCGTATGGTGATGCTTTCTTGAGCTTTGCGTGTTGAAAAGCATCAATCTTGGTATCTTTGGAAGGCTCAAAGAAATATCTGCAGCTCTCTTTAAGAGGTTAAGAACGAAATCGATCTATATCTTTGTCAAAATGCATCCGTAAGTTGGTGACATGACGCCGTTCCTGACTGTCATACCTTTGTAGCGTCTGATGGCCGTATATTGAGATGATGGTGTCCGAATTGGATGAAACTAGTATCTCATTAAAACTAATATCCATATAAACAAGTTTCATGAAGACATCGAGTCCAAATTCGGTCAGTAACAGGGTCAAAGAAGCATAGTACGCTAAATCTTCAGAATGCTACGAGTTAAACAGACTTGTGAAAGTTCAAAGCGGATACCCAAGAGCCATAGCTCATTTAAGAAGAGTCCAGTGAAGCTAATCAAGCGACTTCTCAGAATACAAAACATTATGATGGGTGGAGAAGTAATTTTGAATGAAGTATTAAGATATTCAACGTCCAAGCTTGATCAGAAAATGAGGTACCCTTTTCAATAAAGTTCAGAAGCATCAAGTACTGTAATATAAGAATATAAAAGCTTCAGCAACTCTAATCGAAGAAAGAGAAGAAAAGCTTGAATAAAGACAAAAGTACAAAAGCGGCAACAGTAAAAACACTGAAGATTGAAGTCAAGCGTCTGCTGCCGATAATCAAGCGTCTGAAACGTCGTATTTTGAGGTACGCTCGTCCTAATGAAGTGATCTTGGTTTTATTAGAAAGATAAGAAAAATACCTACATGTTTCCTGAAGAAGCAGAGATCTGTATCAGTCTCTATCGGAGTGAAATTCCTTCTTCAAGCTTGAGATGTGATACTGTTCGTGGCAATCAGAACATGCAACCGTCTGATGACAATTTCTGGATCTTTGCGTGCTCAAAAGTATCGATCTTGGTATCTTTGGAAGGCTCAAAGAAATATCTGCAGCTCTCGTGAAGAGGTCAAGGACGAAATCGATCTCTATCTTTGTCAAAATGCATCCGTAAGTTGGTGACGTGATGCCGTTCCTGACTGTCATACCTTTGTAGCATCAGATGGCCATATATTGAGCTTATGGTCTCTGAATTGGACGAAACTGGTGTCTTATCCATATAAACAAGTTTCATGCAGACATCGAGTCCAAATTCGGCCAGTAACAGGGTCAAAGAAGCATAATACGCTAAATCTTCAGAATGCTACGATTAAACAGACTTGCGAATGTTCAAAGCGGATATCCAAGCGCCTTAGCTCATTTAAGAAGCGTCCAGTGAAGCTAATCAAGCGTCTTGTCAGAATACAGAACATTATGGTGGGTGGAGAAGTAATTTTGAATGAAGTATTAAGATATTCAACGTCCAAGCTTGACCAGAAAATGAGGTACCCTTTTCAATAAATTTCAGAAGCATCAAGTACTGTAATATAAGAATATAAAAGCTTGAGCAACTCTGATAGAATAAAGAGAAGAAAAGCGTGAATAATGGCAAAAGTACAAAAGCGACAACAGCAAAAACACTGAAGATTGAAGTCAAGCGTCTCCTGCCGATAATCAAGCTTCCGAAACGTCATATTTTGAGGTACGCTCGTCCTAATGAAGCGATCTAGGTTTTGCTAGAAAGATAAGAGAAATACCTACATGTTTCCTGAAGAAGCCGAGATCTGTATCAATTTCTATTGGAGTGAAATTCCTTCTTCAAGCTTGAGATGTGATACAGTTCGTGGCAAGCAGAACATGCAACCGTCTGCTGACAATTTCTGGAGCTTTGGTTGTTCAAAAGTATCGTTCTTGGCATCGTTGGAAGGCTCAAAGAAATATCTGCAACTCTCGTGAAGAGGTCAAGAACGAAATCGATCTCTATCTTTGTCAAAATGCATCCGTAAGTTGGTGACGTGATGCCGTTCCTGACAGTCATACCTTTGTAGCGTCTGATGGCCATATATTGAGCTGATGGTGTCGGAATTGGATGAAACTAGTATCTCATTAAAGCAAATATCCATATAAACAAGTTTCATGAAGACATCGTGTCCAAATTCGGCCAGTGACAGAGTCAAAGAAGCATAATACGCTAAATCTTCAGAATGCTACGAGTTAAACAGACTTATGAATGTTCAAAGCGGATACGCAAGCGCCTTACCTCATTTAAGAGGAGTCCAGTGAATCTAATCAAGCGTCTTCTCAGAATACAGAACATTATGGTGGGTGGAGAAGTAATTTTGAATGAAGTATTAAGATATTCAACGTCCAAGCTTGACCAGAAAATGAGGTACCCTTTTCAATAAAGTTCGGAAGCATTAAGTACTGTAATATAAGAATATAAAAGCTTCAGCAACTCCAATATAAGAAAGAGATGAAAAGCGTGAATAAAGACAAAAGTATAAAAGCGGCAACAGCAAAAACACTGAAGATTGATGTCAAGCGTCTGCTGCCGATAATCAAGCATCCGAAACGTCGTATTTTGAGTTACGATCGTCCTAATGAAGTGATTTTGGAGTTTTGGAAGGATAATAGAAATACCTACATGTTTCCTGAAGAAGCCGAGATCTGTATCAACCTCTATCGGAGTGAAATTCCTTCTTCAAGCTTGAGATGTGATGCTGTTCGTGGCAATCAGAACATGCAACCGTATGGTGATGCTTTCTTGAGCTTTGCGTGTTGAAAAGCATCAATCTTGGTATCTTTGGAAGGCTCAAAGAAATATCTGCAGCTCTCTTTAAGAGGTTAAGAACGAAATCGATCTATATCTTTGTCAAAATGCATCCGTAAGTTGGTGACATGACGCCGTTCCTGACTGTCATACCTTTGTAGCGTCTGATGGCCGTATATTGAGATGATGGTGTCCGAATTGGATGAAACTAGTATCTCATTAAAACTAATATCCATATAAACAAGTTTCATGAAGACATCGAGTCCAAATTCGGTCAGTAACAGGGTCAAAGAAGCATAGTACGCTAAATCTTCAGAATGCTACGAGTTAAACAGACTTGTGAATGTTCAAAGCGGATACCAAGAGCCATAGCTCATTTAAGAAGAGTCCAGTGAAGCTAATCAAGCGACTTCTCAGAATACAAAACATTATGATGGGTGGAGAAGTAATTTTGAATGAAGTATTAAGATATTCAACGTCCAAGCTTGATCAGAAAATGAGGTACCCTTTTCAATAAAGTTCAGAAGCATCAAGTACTGTAATATAAGAATATAAAAGCTTCAGCAACTCTAATCGAAGAAAGAGAAGAAAAGCTTGAATAAAGACAAAAGTACAAAAGCGGCAACAGTAAAAACACTGAAGATTGAAGTCAAGCGTCTGCTGCCGATAATCAAGCGTCTGAAACGTCGTATTTTGAGGTACGCTCGTCCTAATGAAGTGATCTTGGTTTTATTAGAAAGATAAGAAAAATACCTACATGTTTCCTGAAGAAGCAGAGATCTGTATCAGTCTCTATCGGAGTGAAATTCCTTCTTCAAGCTTGAGATGTGATACTGTTCGTGGCAATCAGAACATGCAACCGTCTGATGACAATTTCTGGATCTTTGCGTGCTCAAAAGTATCGATCTTGGTATCTTGGAAGGCTCAAAGAAATATCTGCAGCTCTCGTGAAGAGGTCAAGGACGAAATCGATCTCTATCTTTGTCAAAATGCATCCGTAAGTTGGTGACGTGATGCCGTTCCTGACTGTCATACCTTTGTAGCATCAGATGGCCATATATTGAGCTTATGGTCTCTGAATTGGACGAAACTGGTGTCTTATCCATATAAACAAGTTTCATGCAGACATCGAGTCCAAATTCGGCCAGTAACAGGGTCAAAGAAGCATAATACGCTAAATCTTCAGAATGCTACGATTTAAACAGACTTGCGAATGTTCAAAGCGGATATCCAAGCGCCTTAGCTCATTTAAGAAGCGTCCAGTGAAGCTAATCAAGCGTCTTGTCAGAATACAGAACATTATGGTGGGTGGAGAAGTAATTTTGAATGAAGTATTAAGATATTCAACGTCCAAGCTTGACCAGAAAATGAGGTACCCTTTTCAATAAATTTCAGAAGCATCAAGTACTGTAATATAAGAATATAAAAGCTTGAGCAACTCTGATAGAATAAAGAGAAGAAAAGCGTGAATAATGGCAAAAGTACAAAAGCGACAACAGCAAAAACACTGAAGATTGAAGTCAAGCGTCTCCTGCCGATAATCAAGCTTCCGAAACGTCATATTTTGAGGTACGCTCGTCCTAATGAAGCGATCTAGGTTTTGCTAGAAAGATAAGAGAAATACCTACATGTTTCCTGAAGAAGCCGAGATCTGTATCAATTTCTATTCGAGTGAAATTCCTTCTTCAAGCTTGAGATGTGATACAGTTCGTGGCAAGCAGAACATGCAACCGTCTGCTGACAATTTCTGGAGCTTTGGTTGTTCAAAAGTATCGTTCTTGGCATCGTTGGAAGGCTCAAAGAAATATCTGCAACTCTCGTGAAGAGGTCAAGAACGAAATCGATCTCTATCTTTGTCAAAATGCATCCGTAAGTTGGTGACGTGATGCCGTTCCTGACAGTCATACCTTTGTAGCGTCTGATGGCCATATATTGAGCTGATGGTGTCGGAATTGGATGAAACTAGTATCTCATTAAAGCAAATATCCATATAAACAAGTTTCATGAAGACATCGTGTCCAAATCCGGCCAGTGACAGAGTCAAAGAAGCATAATACGCTAAATCTTCAGAATGCTACGAGTTAAACAGACTTATGAATGTTCAAAGCGGATACGCAAGCGCCTTACCTCATTTAAGAGGAGTCCAGTGAATCTAATCAAGCGTCTTCTCAGAATACAGAACATTATGGTGGGTGGAGAAGTAATTTTGAATGAAGTATTAAGATATTCAACGTCCAAGCTTGACCAGAAAATGAGGTACCCTTTTCAATAAAGTTCGGAAGCATCAATTACTGTAATATAAGAATATAAAAGCTTCAGCAACTCCAATATAAGAAAGAGATGAAAAGCGTGAATAAAGACAAAAGTATAAAAGCGGCAACAGCAAAAACACTGAAGATTGATGTCAAGCGTCTGCTGCCGATAATCAAGCATCCGAAACGTCGTATTTTGAGTTACGATCGTCCTAATGAAGTGATTTTGGAGTTTTTGGAAGATAATAGAAATACCTACATGTTTCCTGAAGAAGCCGAGATCTGTATCAACCTCTATCGGAGTGAAATTCCTTCTTCAAGCTTGAGATGTGATGCTGTTCGTGGCAATCAGAACATGCAACCGTATGGTGATGCTTTCTTGAGCTTTGCGTGTTGAAAAGCATCAATCTTGGTATCTTTGGAAGGCTCAAAGAAATATCTGCAGCTCTCTTTAAGAGGTTAAGAACGAAATCGATCTATATCTTTGTCAAAATGCATCCGTAAGTTGGTGACATGACGCCGTTCCTGACTGTCATACCTTTGTAGCGTCTGATGGCCATATATTGAGATGATGGTGTCCGAATTGGATGAAACTAGTATCTCATTAAAACTAATATCCATATAAACAAGTTTCATGAAGACATCGAGTCCAAATTCGGCCAGTAACAGGGTCAAAGAAGCATAATACGCTAAATCTTCAGAATGCTACGAGTTAAACAGACTTATGAATGTTCAAAGCGGATACGCAAGCGCCTTACCTCATTTAAGAGGAGTCCAGTGAATCTAATCAAGCGTCTTCTCAGAATACAGAACATTATGGTGGGTGGAGAAGTAATTTTGAATGAAGTATTAAGATATTCAACGTCCAAGCTTGACCAGAAAATGAGGTACCCTTTTCAATAAAGTTCGGAAGCATCAAGTACTGTAATATAAGAATATAAAAGCTTCAGCAACTCCAATAGAAGAAAGAGATGAAAAGCGTGAATAAAGACAAAAGTATAAAAGCGGCAACAGCAAAAACACTGAAGATTGATGTCAAGCGTCTGCTGCCGATAATCAAGCATCCGAAACGTCGTATTTTGAGTTACGATCGTCCTAATGAAGTGATTTTGGAGTTTTTGGAAGGATAATAGAAATACCTACATGTTTCCTGAAGAAGCCGAGATCTGTATCAACCTCTATCGGAGTGAAATTCCTTCTTCAAGCTTGAGATGTGATGCTGTTCGTGGCAATCAGAACATGCAACCGTATGCTGATGCTTTCTTGAGCTTTGCGTGTTGAAAACCATCAATCTTGGTATCTTTGGAAGGCTCAAAGAAATATCTGCAACTCTCGTGAAGAGGTCAAGAACGAAATCGATCTCTATCTTTGTCAAAATGCATCCGTAAGTTGGTGACGTGATGCCGTTCCTGACAGCCATACCTTTGTAGCGTCTGATGGCCATATATTGAGCTGATGGTGTCGGAATTGGATGAAACTAGTATCTCATTAAAGCAAATATCCATATAAACAAGTTTCATGAAGACATCGTGTCCAAATTCGGCCAGTGACAGAGTCAAAGAAGCATAATACGCTAAATCTTCAGAATGCTACGAGTTAAACAGACTTATGAATGTTCAAAGCGGATACGCAAGCGCCTTACCTCATTTAAGAGGAGTCCAGTGAATCTAATCAAGCGTCTTCTCAGAATACAGAACATTATGGTGGGTGGAGAAGTAATTTTGAATGAAGTATTAAGATATTCAACGTCCAAGCTTGACCAGAAAATGAGGTACCCTTTTCAATAAAGTTCGGAAGCATTAAGTACTGTAATATAAGAATATAAAAGCTTCAGCAACTCCAATATAAGAAAGAGATGAAAAGCGTGAATAAAGACAAAAGTATAAAAGCGGCAACAGCAAAAACACTGAAGATTGATGTCAAGCGTCTGCTGCCGATAATCAAGCATCCGAAACGTCGTATTTTGAGTTACGATCGTCCTAATGAAGTGATTTTGGAGTTTTTGGAAGGATAATAGAAATACCTACATGTTTCCTGAAGAAGCCGAGATCTGTATCAACTCTATCGGAGTGAAATTCCTTCTTCAAGCTTGAGATGTGATGCTGTTCATGGCAATCAGAACATGCAACCGTATGGTGATGCTTTCTTGAGCTTTGCGTGTTGAAAAGCATCAATCTTGGTATCTTTGGAAGGCTCAAAGAAATATCTGCAGCTCTCTTTAAGAGGTTAAGAACGAAATCGATCTATATTTTTTTCAAAATGCATCCGTAAGTTGGTGACATGACGCCGTTCCTGACTGTCATACCTTTGTAGCGTCTGATGGCCGTATATTGAGATGATGGTGTCCGAATTGGATGAAACTAGTATCTCATTAAAACTAATATCCATATAAACAAGTTTCATGAAGACATCGAGTCCAAATTCGGTCAGTAACAGGGTCAAAGAAGCATAGTACGCTAAATCTTCAGAATGCTACGAGTTAAACAGACTTGTGAAAGTTCAAAGCGGATACCCAAGAGCCATAGCTCATTTAAGAAGAGTCCAGTGAAGCTAATCAAGCGACTTCTCAGAATACAAAACATTATGATGGGTGGAGAAGTAATTTTGAATGAAGTATTAAGATATTCAACGTCCAAGCTTGATCAGAAAATGAGGTACCCTTTTCAATAAAGTTCAGAAGCATCAAGTACTGTAATATAAGAATATAAAAGCTTCAGCAACTCTAATCGAAGAAAGAGAAGAAAAGCTTGAATAAAGACAAAAGTACAAAAGCGGCAACAGTAAAAACACTGAAGATTGAAGTCAAGCGTCTGCTGCCGATAATCAAGCGTCTGAAACGTCGTATTTTGAGGTACGCTCGTCCTAATGAAGTGATCTTGGTTTTATTAGAAAGATAAGAAAAATACCTACATGTTTCCTGAAGAAGCAGAGATCTGTATCAGTCTCTATCGGAGTGAAATTCCTTCTTCAAGCTTGAGATGTGATACTGTTCGTGGCAATCAGAACATGCAACCGTCTGATGACAATTTCTGGATCTTTGCGTGCTCAAAAGTATCGATCTTGGTATCTTTGGAAGGCTCAAAGAAATATCTGCAGCTCTCGTGAAGAGGTCAAGGACGAAATCGATCTCTATCTTTGTCAAAATGCATCCGTAAGTTGGTGACGTGATGCCGTTCCTGACTGTCATACCTTTGTAGCATCAGATGGCCATATATTGAGCTTATGGTCTCTGAATTGGACGAAACTGGTGTCTTATCCATATAAACAAGTTTCATGCAGACATCGAGTCCAAATTCGGCCAGTAACAGGGTCAAAGAAGCATAATACGCTAAATCTTCAGAATGCTACGATTTAAACAGACTTGCGAATGTTCAAAGCGGATATCCAAGCGCCTTAGCTCATTTAAGAAGCGTCCAGTGAAGCTAATCAAGCGTCTTGTCAGAATACAGAACATTATGGTGGGTGGAGAAGTAATTTTGAATGAAGTATTAAGATATTCAACGTCCAAGCTTGACCAGAAAATGAGGTACCCTTTTCAATAAATTTCAGAAGCATCAAGTACTGTAATATAAGAATATAAAAGCTTGAGCAACTCTGATAGAATAAAGAGAAGAAAAGCGTGAATAATGGCAAAAGTACAAAAGCGACAACAGCAAAAACACTGAAGATTGAAGTCAAGCGTCTCCTGCCGATAATCAAGCTTCCGAAACGTCATATTTTGAGGTACGCTCGTCCTAATGAAGCGATCTAGGTTTTGCTAGAAAGATAAGAGAAATACCTACATGTTTCCTGAAGAAGCCGAGATCTGTATCAATTTCTATTGGAGTGAAATTCCTTCTTCAAGCTTGAGATGTGATACAGTTCGTGGCAAGCAGAACATGCAACCGTCTGCTGACAATTTCTGGAGCTTTGGTTGTTCAAAAGTATCGTTCTTGGCATCGTTGGAAGGCTCAAAGAAATATCTGCAACTCTCGTGAAGAGGTCAAGAACGAAATCGATCTCTATCTTTGTCAAAATGCATCCGTAAGTTGGTGACGTGATGCCGTTCCTGACAGTCATACCTTTGTAGCGTCTGATGGCCATATATTGAGCTGATGGTGTCGGAATTGGATGAAACTAGTATCTCATTAAAGCAAATATCCATATAAACAAGTTTCATGAAGACATCGTGTCCAAATTCGGCCAGTGACAGAGTCAAAGAAGCATAATACGCTAAATCTTCAGAATGCTACGAGTTAAACAGACTTGTGAAAGTTCAAAGCGGATACCCAAGAGCCATAGCTCATTTAAGAAGAGTCCAGTGAAGCTAATCAAGCGACTTCTCAGAATACAAAACATTATGATGGGTGGAGAAGTAATTTTGAATGAAGTATTAAGATATTCAACGTCCAAGCTTGATCAGAAAATGAGGTACCCTTTTCAATAAAGTTCAGAAGCATCAAGTACTGTAATATAAGAATATAAAAGCTTCAGCAACTCTAATCGAAGAAAGAGAAGAAAAGCTTGAATAAAGACAAAAGTACAAAAGCGGCAACAGTAAAAACACTGAAGATTGAAGTCAAGCGTCTGCTGCCGATAATCAAGCGTCTGAAACGTCGTATTTTGAGGTACGCTCGTCCTAATGAAGTGATCTTGGTTTTATTAGAAAGATAAGAAAAATACCTACATGTTTCCTGAAGAAGCAGAGATCTGTATCAGTCTCTATCGGAGTGAAATTCCTTCTTCAAGCTTGAGATGTGATACTGTTCGTGGCAATCAGAACATGCAACCGTCTGATGACAATTTCTGGATCTTTGCGTGCTCAAAAGTATCGATCTTGGTATCTTTGGAAGGCTCAAAGAAATATCTGCAGCTCTCGTGAAGAGGTCAAGGACGAAATCGATCTCTATCTTTGTCAAAATGCATCCGTAAGTTGGTGACGTGATGCCGTTCCTGACTGTCATACCTTTGTAGCATCAGATGGCCATATATTGAGCTTATGGTCTCTGAATTGGACGAAACTGGTGTCTTATCCATATAAACAAGTTTCATGCAGACATCGAGTCCAAATTCGGCCAGTAACAGGGTCAAAGAAGCATAATACGCTAAATCTTCAGAATGCTACGATTTAAACAGACTTGCGAATGTTCAAAGCGGATATCCAAGCGCCTTAGCTCATTTAAGAAGCGTCCAGTGAAGCTAATCAAGCGTCTTGTCAGAATACAGAACATTATGGTGGGTGGAGAAGTAATTTTGAATGAAGTATTAAGATATTCAACGTCCAAGCTTGACCAGAAAATGAGGTACCCTTTTCAATAAATTTCAGAAGCATCAAGTACTGTAATATAAGAATATAAAAGCTTGAGCAACTCTGATAGAATAAAGAGAAGAAAAGCGTGAATAATGGCAAAAGTACAAAAGCGACAACAGCAAAAACACTGAAGATTGAAGTCAAGCGTCTCCTGCCGATAATCAAGCTTCCGAAACGTCATATTTTGAGGTACGCTCGTCCTAATGAAGCGATCTAGGTTTTGCTAGAAAGATAAGAGAAATACCTACATGTTTCCTGAAGAAGCCGAGATCTGTATCAATTTCTATTGGAGTGAAATTCCTTCTTCAAGCTTGAGATGTGATACAGTTCGTGGCAAGCAGAACATGCAACCGTCTGCTGACAATTTCTGGAGCTTTGGTTGTTCAAAAGTATCGTTCTTGGCATCGTTGGAAGGCTCAAAGAAATATCTGCAACTCTCGTGAAGAGGTCAAGAACGAAATCGATCTCTATCTTTGTCAAAATGCATCCGTAAGTTGGTGACGTGATGCCGTTCCTGACAGTCATACCTTTGTAGCGTCTGATGGCCATATATTGAGCTGATGGTGTCGGAATTGGATGAAACTAGTATCTCATTAAAGCAAATATCCATATAAACAAGTTTCATGAAGACATCGTGTCCAAATTCGGCCAGTGACAGAGTCAAAGAAGCATAATACGCTAAATCTTCAGAATGCTACGAGTTAAACAGACTTATGAATGTTCAAAGCGGATACGCAAGCGCCTTAGCTCATTTAAGAGGATTCCAGTGAATCTAATCAAGCGTCTTCTCAGAATACAGAACATTATGGTGGGTGGAGAAGTAATTTTGAATGAAGTATTAAGATATTCAACGTCCAAGCTTGACTAGAAAATGAGGTACCCTTTTCAATAAAGTTCGGAAGCATCAAGTACTGTAATATAAGAATATAAAAGCTTCAGCAACTCCAATAGAAGAAAGAGATGAAAAGCGTGAATAAAGACAAAAGTATAAAAGCGGCAACAGCAAAAACACTGAAGATTGATGTCAAGCGTCTGCTGCCGATAATCAAGCATCCGAAACGTCGTATTTTGAGTTACGATCGTCCTAATGAAGTGATTTTGGAGTTTTTGGAAGGATAATAGAAATACCTACATGTTTCCTGAAGAAGCCGAGATCTGTATCAACCTCTATCGGAGTGAAATTCCTTCTTCAAGCTTGAGATGTGATGCTGTTCGTGGCAATCAGAACATGCAACCGTATGGTGATGCTTTCTTGAGCTTTGCGTGTTGAAAAGCATCAATCTTGGTATCTTTGGAAGGCTCAAAGAAATATCTGCAGCTCTCTTTAAGAGGTTAAGAACGAAATCGATCTATATCTTTGTCAAAATGCATCCGTAAGTTGGTGACATGACGCCGTTCCTGACTGTCATACCTTTGTAGCGTCTGATGGCCGTATATTGAGATGATGGTGTCCGAATTGGATGAAACTAGTATCTCATTAAAACTAATATCCATATAAACAAGTTTCATGAAGACATCGAGTCCAAATTCGGTCAGTAACAGGGTCAAAGAAGCATAGTACGCTAAATCTTCAGAATGCTACGAGTTAAACAGACTTGTGAAAGTTCAAAGCGGATACCCAAGAGCCATAGCTCATTTAAGAAGAGTCCAGTGAAGCTAATCAAGCGACTTCTCAGAATACAAAACATTATGATGGGTGGAGAAGTAATTTTGAATGAAGTATTAAGATATTCAACGTCCAAGCTTGATCAGAAAATGAGGTACCCTTTTCAATAAAGTTCAGAAGCATCAAGTACTGTAATATAAGAATATAAAAGCTTCAGCAACTCTAATCGAAGAAAGAGAAGAAAAGCTTGAATAAAGACAAAAGTACAAAAGCGGCAACAGTAAAAACACTGAAGATTGAAGTCAAGCGTCTGCTGCCGATAATCAAGCGTCTGAAACGTCGTATTTTGAGGTACGCTCGTCCTAATGAAGTGATCTTGGTTTTATTAGAAAGATAAGAAAAATACCTACATGTTTCCTGAAGAAGCAGAGATCTGTCTCAGTCTCTATCGGAGTGAAATTCCTTCTTCAAGCTTGAGATGTGATACTGTTCGTGGCAATCAGAACATGCAACCGTCTGATGACAATTTCTGGATCTTTGCGTGCTCAAAAGTATCGATCTTGGTATCTTTGGAAGGCTCAAAGAAATATCTGCAGCTCTCGTGAAGAGGTCAAGGACGAAATCGATCTCTATCTTTGTCAAAATGCATCCGTAAGTTGGTGACGTGATGCCGTTCCTGACTGTCATACCTTTGTAGCATCAGATGGCCATATATTGAGCTTATGGTCTCTGAATTGGACGAAACTGGTGTCTTATCCATATAAACAAGTTTCATGCAGACATCGAGTCCAAATTCGGCCAGTAACAGGGTCAAAGAAGCATAATACGCTAAATCTTCAGAATGCTACGAGTTAAATAGACTTGTGAATGTTCAAAGCGGATACCCAAGCGCCTTAGCTCATTTAAGAAGAGTACAGTGAAGCTAATCAAGCGTCTTCTAAGAATACAAAACATTATAGTGGGTGGAGAAGTAATTTTGAATGAAGTATTAAGATATTCAACGTCCAAGCTTGACCAGAAAATGAGGTACCCTTTTCAATAAAGTTCGGAAGCATCAAGTACTGCAATATAAGAATATAAAAGCTTGAGCAACTCTGATAGAATAAAGAGAAGAAAAGCGTGAATAATGACAAAAGTACAAAAGCGGCAACAGCAAAAACACTGAAGATTGATGTCAAGCGTCTCCTGCCGATAATCAAGCTTCTGAAACGTCATATTTTGAGGTACGCTCGTCCTAATGAAGCGATCTAGGTTTTGTTAGAAAGATAAGAGAAATACTTACATGTTTCCTGAAGAAGCCAAGATGAGTATCAATCTCTATCGGAGTGAAATTCCTTCTTCAAGCTTGAGATGTGATACAGTTCGTGGCAATCAGAACATGCAACCGTCTGCTGACAATTTCGGGAGCTTTGGTTGTTCAAAAGTATCGTTCTTGGTATCGTTGGAAGGCTCAAAGAAATATCTGCAACTCTCGTGAAGAGGTCAAGAACGAAATCGATCTCTATCTTTGTCAAAATACATCCGTAAGTTGGTGACGTGATGCCGTTCCTGACAGTCATACCTTTGTAGCGTCTGATGGCCATATATTGAGCTTATGGTGTCCGAATCGGATGAAACTAGTGTCTTATTAAATCAAATATCCATATAACAAGTTTCATGAAGACATCGTGTCCAAATTAGGCCAGTAATAGGGTCAAAGAAGCATAATACGCTAAATCTTCAGAATGCTACGATTTAAACAGACTTGCGAATGTTCAAAGCGGATATCCAAGCGCCTTAGCTCATTTAAGAAGAGTCCAGTGAAGCTAATCAAGCGTCTTGTCAGAATACAGAACATTATGGTGGGTGGAGAAGTAATTTTGAATGAAGTATTAAGATATTCAACGTCCAAGCTTGACCAGAAAATGAGGTACCCTTTTCAATAAATTTCAGAAGCATCAAGTACTGTAATATAAGAATATAAAAGCTTGAGCAACTCTTATAGAATAAAGAGAAGAAAAGCGTGAATAATGGCAAAAGTACAAAAGCGACAACAGCAAAAACACTGAAGATTGAAGTCAAGCGTCTCCTGCCGATAATCAAGCTTCCGAAACGTCATATTTTGAGGTACGCTCGTCCTAATGAAGCGATCTAGGTTTTGCTAGAAAGATAAGAGAAATACCTACATGTTTCCTGAAGAAGCCGAGATCTGTATCAATTTCTATTGGAGTGAAATTCCTTCTTCAAGCTTGAGATGTGATACAGTTCGTGGCAAGCAGAACATGCAACCGTCTGCTGACAATTTCTGGAGCTTTGGTTGTTCAAAAGTATCGTTCTTGGCATCGTTGGAAGGCTCAAAGAAATATCTGCAACTCTCGTGAAGAGGTCAAGAACGAAATCGATCTCTATCTTTGTCAAAATGCATCCGTAAGTTGGTGACGTGATGCCGTTCCTGACAGTCATACCTTTGTAGCGTCTGATGGCCATATATTGAGCTGATGGTGTCGGAATTGGATGAAACTAGTATCTCATTAAAGCAAATATCCATATAAACAAGTTTCATGAAGACATCGTGTCCAAATTCGGCCAGTGACAGAGTCAAAGAAGCATAATACGCTAAATCTTCAGAATGCTACGAGTTAAACAGACTTATGAATGTTCAAAGCGGATACGCAAGCGCCTTACCTCATTTAAGAGGAGTCCAGTGAATCTAATCAAGCGTCTTCTCAGAATACAGAACATTATGGTGGGTGGAAAAGTAATTTTGAATGAAGTATTAAGATATTCAACGTCCAAGCTTGACCAGAAAATGAGGTACCCTTTTCAATAAAGTTCGGAAGCATTAAGTACTGTAATATAAGAATATAAAAGCTTCAGCAACTCCAATATAAGAAAGAGATGAAAAGCGTGAATAAAGACAAAAGTATAAAAGCGGCAACAGCAAAAACACTGAAGATTGATGTCAAGCGTCTGCTGCCGATAATCAAGCATCCGAAACGTCGTATTTTGAGTTACGATCGTCCTAATGAAGTGATTTTGGTGTTTTTGGAAGGATAATAGAAATACCTACATGTTTCCTGAAGAAGCCGAGATCTGTATCAACCTCTATCGGAGTGAAATTCCTTCTTCAAGCTTGAGATGTGATGCTGTTCGTGGCAATCAGAACATGCAACCGTATGGTGATGCTTTCTTGAGCTTTGCGTGTTGAAAAGCATCAATCTTGGTATCTTTGGAAGGCTCAAAGAAATATCTGCAGCTCTCTTTAAGAGGTTAAGAACGAAATCGATCTATATCTTTGTCAAAATGCATCCGTAAGTTGGTGACATGACGCCGTTCCTGACTGTCATACCTTTGTAGCGTCTGATGGCCGTATATTGAGATGATGGTGTCCGAATTGGATGAAACTAGTATCTCATTAAAACTAATATCCATATAAACAAGTTTCATGAAGACATCGAGTCCAAATTCGGTCAGTAACAGGGTCAAAGAAGCATAGTACGCTAAATCTTCAGAATGCTACGAGTTAAACAGACTTGTGAAAGTTCAAAGCGGATACCCAAGAGCCATAGCTCATTTAAGAAGAGTCCAGTGAAGCTAATCAAGCGACTTCTCAGAATACAAAACATTATGATGGGTGGAGAAGTAATTTTGAATGAAGTATTAAGATATTCAACGTCCAAGCTTGATCAGAAAATGAGGTACCCTTTTCAATAAAGTTCAGAAGCATCAAGTACTGTAATATAAGAATATAAAAGCTTCAGCAACTCTAATCGAAGAAAGAGAAGAAAAGCTTGAATAAAGACAAAAGTACAAAAGCGGCAACAGTAAAAACACTGAAGATTGAAGTCAAGCGTCTGCTGCCGATAATCAAGCGTCTGAAACGTCGTATTTTGAGGTACGCTCGTCCTAATGAAGTGATCTTGGTTTTATTAGAAAGATAAGAAAAATACCTACATGTTTCCTGAAGAAGCAGAGATCTGTATCAGTCTCTATCGGAGTGAAATTCCTTCTTCAAGCTTGAGATGTGATACTGTTCGTGGCAATCAGAACATGCAACCGTCTGATGACAATTTCTGGATCTTTGCGTGCTCAAAAGTATCGATCTTGGTATCTTTGGAAGGCTCAAAGAAATATCTGCTGCTCTCGTGAAGAGGTCAAGGACGAAATCGATCTCTATCTTTGTCAAAATGCATCCGTAAGTTGGTGACGTGATGCCGTTCCTGACTGTCATACCTTTGTAGCATCAGATGGCCATATATTGAGCTTATGGTCTCTGAATTGGACGAAACTGGTGTCTTATCCATATAAACAAGTTTCATGCAGACATCGAGTCCAAATTCGGCCAGTAACAGGGTCAAAGAAGCATAATACGCTAAATCTTCAGAATGCTACGAGTTAAATAGACTTGTGAATGTTCAAAGCGGATACCCAAGCGCCTTAGCTCATTTAAGAAGAGTACAGTGAAGCTAATCAAGCGTCTTCTAAGAATACAAAACATTATGGTGGGTGGAGAAGTAATTTTGAATGAAGTATTAAGATATTCAACGTCCAAGCTTGACCAGAAAATGAGGTACCCTTTTCAATAAAGTTCGGAAGCATCAAGTACTGCAATATAAGAATATAAAAGCTTGAGCAACTCTGATAGAATAAAGAGAAGAAAAGCGTGAATAATGACAAAAGTACAAAAGCGGCAACAGCAAAAACACTGAAGATTGATGTCAAGCGTCTCCTGCCGATAATCAAGCTTCTGAAACGTCATATTTTGAGGTACGCTCGTCCTAATGAAGCGATCTAGGTTTTGTTAGAAAGATAAGAGAAATACTTACATGTTTCCTGAAGAAGCCAAGATGAGTATCAATCTCTATCGGAGTGAAATTCCTTCTTCAAGCTTGAGATGTGATACAGTTCGTGGCAATCAGAACATGCAACCGTCTGCTGACAATTTCGAGAGCTTTGGTTGTTCAAAAGTATCGTTCTTGGTATCGTTGGTAGGCTCAAAGAAATATCTGCAACTCTCGTGAAGAGGTCAAGAACGAAATCGATCTCTATCTTTGTCAAAATAAATCCATAAGTTGGTGACGTGATGCCGTTCCTGACAGTCATACCTTTGTAGCATCTGATGGCCATATATTGAGCTTATGGTGTCCGAATCGGATGAAACTAGTGTCTTATTAAATCAAATATCCATATAACAAGTTTCATGAAGACATCGTGTCCAAATTAGGCCAGTAATAAGGTCAAAGAAGCATAATACGCTAAATCTTCAGAATGCTACGATTTAAACAGACTTGCGAATGTTCAAAGCGGATATCCAACCGCCTTAGCTCATTTAAGAAGCGTCCAGTGAAGCTAATCAAGCGTCTTGTCAGAATACAGAACATTATGGTGGGTGGAGAAGTAATTTTGAATGAAGTATTAAGATATTCAACGTCCAAGCTTGACCAGAAAATGAGGTACCCTTTTCAATAAATTTCAGAAGCATCAAGTACTGTAATATAAGAATATAAAAGCTTGAGCAACTCTGATAGAATAAAGAGAAGAAAAGCGTGAATAATGGCAAAAGTACAAAAGCGACAACAGCAAAAACACTGAAGATTGAAGTCAAGCGTCTCCTGCCGATAATCAAGCTTCCGAAACGTCATATTTTGAGGTACGCTCGTCCTAATGAAGCGATCTAGGTTTTGCTAGAAAGATAAGAGAAATACCTACATGTTTCCTGAAGAAGCCGAGATCTGTATCAATTTCTATTGGAGTGAAATTCCTTCTTCAAGCTTGAGATGTGATACAGTTCGTGGCAAGCAGAACATGCAACCGTCTGCTGACAATTTCTGGAGCTTTGGTTGTTCAAAAGTATCGTTCTTGGCATCGTTGGAAGGCTCAAAGAAATATCTGCAACTCTCGTGAAGAGGTCAAGAACGAAATCGATCTCTATCTTTGTCAAAATGCATCCGTAAGTTGGTGACGTGATGCCGTTCCTGACAGTCATACCTTTGTAGCGTCTGATGGCCATATATTGAGCTGATGGTGTCGGAATTGGATGAAACTAGTATCTCATTAAAGCAAATATCCATATAAACAAGTTTCATGAAGACATCGTGTCCAAATTCGGCCAGTGACAGAGTCAAAGAAGCATAATACGCTAAATCTTCAGAATGCTACGAGTTAAACAGACTTATGAATGTTCAAAGCGGATACGCAAGCGCCTTACCTCATTTAAGAGGAGTCCAGTGAATCTAATCAAGCGTCTTCTCAGAATACAGAACATTATGGTGGGTGGAGAAGTAATTTTGAATGAAGTATTAAGATATTCAACGTCCAAGCTTGACCAGAAAATGAGGTACCCTTTTCAATAAAGTTCGGAAGCATTATGTACTGTAATATAAGAATATAAAAGCTTCAGCAACTCCAATATAAGAAAGAGATGAAAAGCGTGAATAAAGACAAAAGTATAAAAGCGGCAACAGCAAAAACACTGAAGATTGATGTCAAGCGTCTGCTGCCGATAATCAAGCATCCGAAACGTCGTATTTTGAGTTACGATCGTCCTAATGAAGTGATTTTGGTGTTTTTGGAAGGATAATAGAAATACCTACATGTTTCCTGAAGAAGCCGAGATCTGTATCAACCTCTATCGGAGTGAAATTCCTTCTTCAAGCTTGAGATGTGATGCTGTTCGTGGCAATCAGAACATGCAACCGTATGGTGATGCTTTCTTGAGCTTTGCGTGTTGAAAAGCATCAATCTTGGTATCTTTGGAAGGCTCAAAGAAATATCTGCAGCTCTCTTTAAGAGGTTAAGAACGAAATCGATCTATATCTTTGTCAAAATGCATCCGTAAGTTGGTGACATGACGCCGTTCCTGACTGTCATACCTTTGTAGCGTCTGATGGCCGTATATTGAGATGATGGTGTCCGAATTGGATGAAACTAGTATCTCATTAAAACTAATATCCATATAAACAAGTTTCATGAAGACATCGAGTCCAAATTCGGTCAGTAACAGGGTCAATGAAGCATAGTACGCTAAATCTTCAGAATGCTACGAGTTAAACAGACTTGTGAAAGTTCAAAGCGGATACCCAAGAGCCATAGCTCATTTAAGAAGAGTCCAGTGAAGCTAATCAAGCGACTTCTCAGAATACAAAACATTATGATGGGTGGAGAAGTAATTTTGAATGAAGTATTAAGATATTCAACGTCCAAGCTTGATCAGAAAATGAGGTACCCTTTTCAATAAAGTTCAGAAGCATCAAGTACTGTAATATAAGAATATAAAAGCTTCAGCAACTCTAATCGAAGAAAGAGAAGAAAAGCTTGAATAAAGACAAAAGTACAAAAGCGGCAACAGTAAAAACACTGAAGATTGAAGTCAAGCGTCTGCTGCCGATAATCAAGCGTCTGAAACGTCGTATTTTGAGGTACGCTCGTCCTAATGAAGTGATCTTTGTTTTATTAGAAAGATAAGAAAAATACCTACATGTTTCCTGAAGAAGCAGAGATCTGTATCAGTCTCTATCGGAGTGAAATTCCTTCTTCAAGCTTGAGATGTGATACTGTTCGTGGCAATCAGAACATGCAACCGTCTGATGACAATTTCTGGATCTTTGCGTGCTCAAAAGTATCGATCTTGGTATCTTTGGAAGGCTCAAAGAAATATCTGCAGCTCTCGTGAAGAGGTCAAGGACGAAATCGATCTCTATCTTTGTCAAAATGCATCCGTAAGTTGGTGACGTGATGCCGTTCCTGACTGTCATACCTTTGTAGCATCAGATGGCCATATATTGAGCTTATGGTCTCTGAATTGGACGAAACTGGTGTCTTATCCATATAAACAAGTTTCATGCAGACATCGAGTCCAAATTCGGCCAGTAACAGGGTCAAAGAAGCATAATACGCTAAATCTTCAGAATGCTACGAGTTAAATAGACTTGTGAATGTTCAAAGCGGATACCCAAGCGCCTTAGCTCATTTAAGAAGAGTACAGTGAAGCTAATCAAGCGTCTTCTAAGAATACAAAACATTATGGTGGGTGGAGAAGTAATTTTGAATGAAGTATTAAGATATTCAACGTCCAAGCTTGACCAGAAAATGAGGTACCCTTTTCAATAAAGTTCGGAAGCATCAAGTACTGCAATATAAGAATATAAAAGCTTGAGCAACTCTGATAGAATAAAGAGAAGAAAAGCGTGAATAATGACAAAAGTACAAAAGCGGCAACAGCAAAAACACTGAAGATTGATGTCAAGCGTCTCCTGCCGATAATCAAGCTTCTGAAACGTCATATTTTGAGGTACGCTCGTCCTAATGAAGCGATCTAGGTTTTGTTAGAAAGATAAGAGAAATACTTACATGTTTCCTGAAGAAGCCAAGATGAGTATCAATCTCTATCGGAGTGAAATTCCTTCTTCAAGCTTGAGATGTGATACAGTTCGTGGCAATCAGAACATGCAACCGTCTGCTGACAATTTCGAGAGCTTTGGTTGTTCAAAAGTATCGTTCTTGGTATCGTTGGTAGGCTCAAAGAAATATCTGCAACTTGTAACGCCCTTCGTTACATTAGTAACCCAAATTAATAATTTAAATAAAACCAGGAAAATAAATTTGTTTCTTAAATAAACACTGAATAAATACTTAATATAATATTAGTCCAAAATAATTGTTTACATTAATTCAAAAACCGAATAACATAATCAGTTTCAAAACTTCAAAACAGGGCGTCTATAACATCTCGCATAGGATAATAACTAAAAGATAATAAAGGTCCTCCTGGCATATGCCATACAATACTAACCAAGCTCTAAAGCTAAAGAGATAGTCTTCAAAACGTCTGGCTGCTCAACAGGGACATCCTCAGGCTCTGAAAACAATACTACTAATGAGATATAAAATCCCAGTGAACAGAAATACAGTTTAAAGGGTTTTCACAAAAGCATTGTTCTCAGCCGGTGCGGTAACCGGAAAAACTATCCATGGTACCCGCTATTTTCAAAATAATGTATAGTAAAATAATAATAATAATATAAATTATCATTGACAGTAACAATCATCATTAATACATCATAAATCAAATATGACAAAATCTTATATATCAAACAATCTCAAATATTCTTATATGTCATATGACTTTCAAACTGCACATAACAATGGCGTCCCATTGCCTACCTTACTCATGAAGGTATTTCGATGTCACCTTCTCTTCAGTGGCATTACTCATTTCGATACCAACCATTGTACACTGGTGGTATTACTCATTTCGACATCCCAATGTATGGCGATGTTACTTTCGATACCCCATCATGGCGGTATTTCATATTTCGACACCCCAAATCATTGGCAGTGTTACTTTCGATACCCCTATCATAGGCGGTATTGCAGCAAACAACATCCAACATATTAAGAGTTATTGAATCATGCCAATATCACAAATATCATCAAATAGTGCATATATAACATATCAATTCAACCAAATCACGTATGTATCATATATATCATAGCATCAATTTCAATAATAACCATTTAATTAACAGCAGGAACACCTTAGAAGGAAAACCCCCAAATTTGTAAAATCAGGATTTGACCAAACGCATGATTATTTTCCAAAAACGCATTTTGAAAACATAACCCAAACCCCAAATCAATTTGCACCATGAAAAGGGTGAGAAAGAGTATTTCTACTCACATCTTGAAGATCTTCAAGAACTCTGAGCATTTCTATGGCGAAACCTAGACATCACATTCTATCACGTGAAACATATTTGCAACACTGTGCAATATTCCCAGTTTTCTTTTTATCTCACAGACATACACTGTTGTGGCGATATTTTTCCTCCTTGCGGCACTGTGACTGCTCCTTAAAATTGCGTGAGACAGTGCCTTGCGAGGCTTCTCCCTTCTCTTCACGTTATGCTATCTGTCTCTATTTATAAATCCTCAATTGCAACAGTCCAGATTAATTCCCTTATTAGGCTTTATTCTTCTCACGCAGGCCCCTATTTATTTTCTAAGGATTCAAAATTGAATCCTCTCATGATGCCCGTAACTTAAATTTGGCAATTGAAAAAAATAACTAAGTGGGCCATATGCTATCATGTCAATTCTCCAATTCCAAAATCAATCAAATTGACATTTTCTTCCTGGCTTGACGTTAGAAGCAGTAACAATTTTAATACCTATTGCAATTATCAAAGTATAACTCCTTGTAGCTTCACTTTTTTATTTTTATTTTATTTTTCAATTTCAATTTTACATTTTTTTGTAATTACTAAACAATTCTAATAAATCATTATACTAACAATTTTCTACTCCAAACTTTATAATAGCTTAAGCTGCTTATTAAAAGAATTATATTGAAATTTTAGGATGTTACATTTTCTCCCCTCCTTAAAGAATTTCGTCCCTGAAATTAACTCCACCCTCACGTACGAAGCAAAAAAAAAAAAGTAATGTACCTTCAACAACGAGGTCTGGGCATTGGCGCACTAAGTCTTCTTCCAGTTCCCTAGTAGCCTCTTCTGGAGTTAAATCCTTCTCAAACCACCTTCACCAAAGGGTTTGTCTTGTTCCGCAGAGTCTTAGTGCTCTTGTCGATGATCTGACTAGGCATGGGCTTTTAAATTAAGTTATTCTTCAATTGTATTGACTCAGGAATTATCACATATGAAACATCTGGTACGTACTTTTGGAGCTTAGAAATATAGAAAACGTCATGAAGCTTTGACAACGACATTGTAAAAGCCAATTGGTAAACAATAGGCCGGACTACACATTTTAGAATTTGAAAAAAAAAAAAATGACCCAAGAAACAAAGAATTAGTTTTCTGATTGACATTGACCTTCTCATCCCAAACTTAGGAGTGACACTCAAGAATATATGTTCCCCTTCCAAAAATTTTAAAAGTTTTCTTTTCTAGTCGGCACAACACCCTTTACCCAATTTGCACAAGGTGCATCTTTCCTGTCTAAATCTTAACTGTGATCTCTTGGATTAAATCTGGTCCTAGTAAGATCACCTCACCTACTACTAATTAATAACATAAAGAGAACCTACATATCCTAATCACACCATCAATATACATATAGTTATTAACTATTTCACCACATATTAAGTGTACAATTCATGGCACGTTAACTATAAACATAATTTTAAAGAAGAACAATGATAACATTTACAGACCAAGATCATGCACTTAAGCGTTTGTTTCTGTCCATCATACTAAAATCATAATATCTTCACTTGCATTCCATCATTATAAGCATTCTCAGAAAAATTCATAAAAAATAATTCACAAAAGAAATTAAATTAAAGTTTTATACCTTTCATACGTAGATCTTATAGTCTCTTATATTCCACACCAAAACTATTATATTGTTTACAGCAGAAAGAAATTTTTATAAATAGATAAACAAATAAAATGAAACAAAGAAAGAAAAGTAAAACAATAGAGACATCCATATACTCAGTTTTATCCGGTCCAAGTTGATAATTTCATAAGAAAATAAATAGTTTTATTTTCTATTAAGAGATGGTCTTACTAAAACAAAATTTGGTAACAAAAACATAATAAGATTTAGTTAACTTGCAATTAGATTGTGCAATCATTAAGCATATACAACTTTCAAAACAATTTTTATCAATAAATATTATAGTAGAACTAAAAATTAATTTCATTTTGATTTTTGAGTAAACACATACAAATAAGATTTTTTTTTTTTTTAAGGTTTTGACAAGAAATATATGTTTGTTAAGATTAAACATGCCATTAATCTATATGGATAATAAGTCCAAGGGATATATTAATTGCAAATAATGTTTGGTCCCTTGAGAAACAATCTGAAATATTCAAGCAAGGTGGTTTTCTAAAAAAAATTATATAACAAAATTACAACATAAATTAAAATTTGAGCATATATATACACCTTCTTTAATATAACATCGATTATTTTTATTTCCATCTACTATTACATCTTGTTTATTCCTAGATGTATGGTTAACTTCCCTTCATGTATCTATTTTAGCATTTTTTTTTTCAAGGACTCCCCTCCTTAGGAACAACGATCCTATTCTTAAACAATACTAGACTATTTTCAAATAACATATTATTCTCTTGATCTAAAAGAGATTGCAATTCTTGGTCTAAAAACTGCACTCGCATAATCTGTTTTCTAAGGTCACTTCAAATTTCAACTTATTCAATTTCAAGCTTAAAGCATTTAAGGTTACATTGAAATTCAGGTTCATAAACTCTTCTAAGATATTCATCTCTAGCACCAATATACAAGGATTTTCTATTTAGATCCTCTACCACTACATTGACTTTTCCTAAACTGTTCTTCAACTCAAATTCATGGTCCTTAAGAAATTTCATCCACCTTCATTGCCTTATTTTTAATTCTATATATTTTTCTTTCCTAGTTAACTCGGTCAGAAGTAAGGCTAGCCTAGGGAACCCATTTATAACTTCATATAATACTTTTCCAATTCCAAGAAACTTCTCACACCGGTCACTGTCTTATGTTGCGCTCATCCTATCACTGTATCTACTTTAATAGAATCAACCGTCCCTCTATGCAACTGATCTAAGGTTATCTATCCTAGGCAAAAGATATTTATCCTTAATGGCTACTTTGTTCAATTGTCTATTGTCGAGACATAGCCTCATATTCTCATCATTCCTTTTCACTAAAAACACTCAAAACTTATCACAAAATCAAACATATTTCTTAACAATAATTAAAGTAGTATTTGATGCAAACTATAATCAAATAATAATGAATTAGATTTCAAATTATAACAACAGCAACTCTAAATAGATGATGAAACAATGCATCAAGGTAAGAAAGTTTTAATTCACAATCAATTTGGTTTGACTAAAAAAAAAACATTGATGCACAAAGATATTTTCACATATGAATCAAAAACTCATTGAAGCAAAAGGAAGTTAAAAACGTGAATTCAAAATAAGCGAGACTCTCTTTAGCAATTTTACTATCAAGGGAGAATATCACAACCGATAAATGAAAAGTAAAACTATTTATTTTATTTCATTAAAATACAAAGAATATACATCTATCAAGCAAATTCATCAAACGACATAAAAATATATTTTAAGAATATAATGTTAAGAATTAACAACCTTAAATTTTCAACTCTTTTTTTTTTTTTAAATAATACACAAATCCATGTATAAAAACTCATTTTCTAACAATTCGTATAATTGTTTCTTAGGCTCATTTAACTCTAAGGGTGCCAGTCTATAAGGTGTTACTGACTCTGGTTCACTTCGAGGCACTAAATATATGTTAAACTCAACTCTCATACTTGATGTAAGGTAGAGACCTCTTTAGGGATTACATCTAGAAACTAACAGACAACAGGTAGTGTCGCTACATCACCCTCGGTCTTTCTCTTAACAGAAAACAACAATATGGATCATTGAACTTCCTCAACTAAGAACTTATGACATGGAAAAGAATACGATATGGTTGCGCAGAAAGCATTCATCAAACATAGATTGTGGAGTACATAAACATTTCTATTTGGACAACAATATTAGACGATAGCGAAGCCATACTAAGAATGACATCCAACCCAACATATGAAAACATATCAAATCATAAGATAAATTTTGGTGTATCAAGGAACTTTTCAAGTAGGTAAAAGATGTAACCAATTTATTTTTGACAAGGGTATAAACACACAAGTGAAAAGGTAATTTAGAAATAGGCAACTCTGGATTTTTGACACAACTAAGAGTTATGGAAGAATGGATTGCTCCTGAATCAAACAATATGATAACCTCTTGTTATAAGCACAATTTCTCTTCGGCTCCTCTAACTGCTGCAGCATCTAAGCTGTCCCGAAAAGGTGGCAGATCGCTCTCTGAAAAATGGTAACCCCACATACTGAGGTTCTTGGGGTGCTACCACCCCATATCCCCTCATATGACGGAGAGTCTTCGTCTGCTCTTGCACATCTATGGTCACACAGTCCATAGCTGTCACAAGCGCATCATTCGTCCCTCGCCTATTAGTCGTCATAAATCTGCTCACTACCAATGAAACATTGAGTTGGCCAGGCTCAATATCCAAAGCATAGTATGCAGCATCTATAACTTTAACAAGCATCCTATGCGCCCAAGTTTTGATTTTTGAAAAACCCAATAACCACAGTCCAATTTAGGATTGAACTGCTCTGATACCAAAAATGTAACGCCCTTCGTTACATTAGTAACCCAAATTAATAATTTAAATAAAACCAGGAAAATAAATTTGTTTCTTAAATAAACACTGAATAAATACTTAATATAATATTAGTCCAAAATAATTGTTTACATTAATTCAAAAACCGAATAACATAATCAGTTTCAAAACTTCAAAACAGGGCGTCTATAACATCTCGCATAGGATAATAACTAAAAGATAATAAAGGTCCTCCTGGCATATGCCATACAATACTAACCAAGCTCTAAAGCTAAAGAGATAGTCTTCAAAACGTCTGGCTGCTCAACAGGGACATCCTCAGGCTCTGAAAACAATACTACTAATGAGATATAAAATCCCAGTGAACAGAAATACAGTTTAAAGGGTTTTCACAAAAGCATTGTTCTCAGCCGGTGCGGTAACCAGAAAAACTATCCATGGTACCCGCTATTTTCAAAATAATGTATAGTAAAATAATAATAATAATATAAATTATCATTGACAGTAACAATCATCATTAATACATCATAAATCAAATATGACAAAATCTTATATATCAAACAATCTCAAATATTCTTATATGTCATATGACTTTCAAACTGCACATAACAATGGCGTCCCATTGCCTACCTTACTCATGAAGGTATTTCGATGTCACCTTCTCTTCAGTGGCATTACTCATTTCGATACCAACCATTGTACACTGGTGGTATTACTCATTTCGACATCCCAATGTATGGCGATGTTACTTTCGATACCCCATCATGGCGGTATTTCATATTTCGACACCCCAAATCATTGGCAGTGTTACTTTCGATACCCCTATCATAGGCGGTATTGCAGCAAACAACATCCAACATATTAAGAGTTATTGAATCATGCCAATATCACAAATATCATCAAATAGTGCATATATAACATATCAATTCAACCAAATCACGTATGTATCATATATATCATAGCATCAATTTCAATAATAACCATTTAATTAACAGCAGGAACACCTTAGAAGGAAAACCCCCAAATTTGTAAAATCAGGATTTGACCAAACGCATGATTATTTTCCAAAAACGCATTTTGAAAACATAACCCAAACCCCAAATCAATTTGCACCATGAAAAGGGTGAGAAAGAGTATTTCTACTCACATCTTGAAGATCTTCAAGAACTCTGAGCATTTCTATGGCGAAACCTAGACATCACATTCTATCACGTGAAACATATTTGCAACACTGTGCAATATTCCCAGTTTTCTTTTTATCTCACAGACATACACTGTTGTGGCGATATTTTTCCTCCTTGCGGCACTGTGACTGCTCCTTAAAATTGCGTGAGACAGTGCCTTGCGAGGCTTCTCCCTTCTCTTCACGTTATGCTATCTGTCTCTATTTATAAATCCTCAATTGCAACAGTCCAGATTAATTCCCTTATTAGGCTTTATTCTTCTCACGCAGGCCCCTATTTATTTTCTAAGGATTCAAAATTGAATCCTCTCATGATGCCCGTAACTTAAATTTGGCAATTGAAAAAAATAACTAAGTGGGCCATATGCTATCATGTCAATTCTCCAATTCCAAAATCAATCAAATTGACATTTTCTTCCTGGCTTGACGTTAGAAGCACTAACAATTTTAATACCTATTGCAATTATCAAAGTATAACTCCTTGTAGCTTCACTTTTTTATTTTTATTTTATTTTTCAATTTCAATTTTACATTTTTTTGTAATTACTAAACAATTCTAATAAATCATTATACTAACAATTTTCTACTCCAAACTTTATAATAGCTTAAGCTGCTTATTAAAAGAATTATATTGAAATTTTAGGATGTTACACAACTCTCGTGAAGAGGTCAAGAACGAAATCGATCTCTATCTTTGTCAAAATACATCCGTAAGTTGGTGACGTGATGCCGTTCCTGACAGTCATACCTTTGTAGCATCTGATGGCCATATATTGAGCTTATGGTGTCCGAATCGGATGAAACTAGTGTCTTATTAAATCAAATATCCATATAACAAGTTTCATGAAGACATCGTGTCCAAATTAGGCCAGTAATAGGGTCAAAGAAGCATAATACGCTAAATCTTCAGAATGCTACGATTTAAACAGACTTGCGAATGTTCAAAGCGGATATCCAAGCGCCTTAGCTCATTTAAGAAGAGTCCAGTGAAGCTAATCAAGCGTCTTGTCAGAATACAGAACATTATGGTGGGTGGAGAAGTAATTTTGAATGAAGTATTAAGATATTCAACGTCCAAGCTTGACCAGAAAATGAGGTACCCTTTTCAATAAAGTTCGGAAGCATCAAGTACTGTAATATAAGAATATAAAAGCTTGAGCAACTCTGATAGAATAAAGAGAAGAAAAGCGTGAATAATGGCAAAAGTACAAAAGCGACAACAGCAAAAACACTGAAGATTGAAGTCAAGCGTCTCCTGCCGATAATCAAGCTTCCGAAACGTCATATTTTGAGGTACGCTCGTCCTAATGAAGCGATCTAGGTTTTTCTAGAAAGATAAGAGAAATACCTACATGTTTCCTGAAGAAGCCGAGATCTGTATCAATTTCTATTGGATTGAAATTCCTTCTTCAAGCTTGAGATGTGATACAGTTCGTGGCAAGCAGAACATGCAACCGTCTGCTGACAATTTCTGGAGCTTTGGTTGTTCAAAAGTATCGTTCTTGGCATCGTTAGAAGCCTCAAAGAAATATCTGCAACTCTCGTGAAGAGGTCAAGAACGAAATCGATCTCTATCTTTGTCAAAATGCATCCGTAAGTTGGTGACGTGATGCCGTTCCTGACAGTCATACCTTTGTAGCGTCTGATGGCCATATATTGAGCTTATGGTGTCCGAATTGGATGAAACTAGTGTCTTATTAAATCAAATATCCATATAACAAGTTTCATGATGACATCGTGTCCAAATTAGGCCAGTAATAGGGTCAAAGAAGCATAATACGCTAAATCTTCAGAATGCTACGATTTAAACAGACTTGCGAATGTTCAAAGCGGATATCCAAGCGCCTTAGCTCATTTAAGAAGCGTCCAGTGAAGCTAATCAAGCGTCTTGTCAGAATACAGAACATTATGGTGGGTGGAGAAGTAATTTTGAATGAAGTATTAAGATATTCAACGTCCAAGCTTGACCAGAAAATGAGGTACCCTTTTCAATAAAGTTCGGAAGCATTAAGTACTGTAATATAAGAATATAAAAGCTTCAGCAACTCCAATATAAGAAAGAGATGAAAAGCGTGAATAAAGACAAAAGTATAAAAGCGGCAACAGCAAAAACACTGAAGATTGATGTCAAGCGTCTGCTGCCGATAATCAAGCATCCGAAACGTCGTATTTTGAGTTACGATCGTCCTAATGAAGTGATTTTGGTGTTTTTGGAAGGATAATAGAAATACCTACATGTTTCCTGAAGAAGCCGAGATCTGTATCAACCTCTATCGGAGTGAAATTCCTTCTTCAAGCTTGAGATGTGATGCTGTTCGTGGCAATCAGAACATGCAACCGTATGGTGATGCTTTCTTGAGCTTTGCGTGTTGAAAAGCATCAATCTTGGTATCTTTGGAAGGCTCAAAGAAATATCTGCAGCTCTCTTTAAGAGGTTAAGAACGAAATCGATCTATATCTTTGTCAAAATGCATCCGTAAGTTGGTGACATGACGCCGTTCCTGACTGTCATACCTTTGTAGCGTCTGATGGCCGTATATTGAGACGATGGTGTCCGAATTGGATGAAACTAGTATCTCATTAAAACTAATATCCTTATAAACAAGTTTCATGAAGACGTCGAGTCCAAATTCGGTCAGTAACAGGGTCAAAGAAGCATAATACGCTAAATCTTCAGAATGCTACGAGTTAAACAGACTTGTGAAAGTTCAAAGCGGATACCCAAGAGCCATAGCTCATTTAAGAAGAGTCCAGTGAAGCTAATCAAGCGACTTCTCAGAATACAAAACATTATGATGGGTGGAGAAGTAATTTTGAATGAAGTATTAAGATATTCAACGTCCAAGCTTGATCAGAAAATGAGGTACCCTTTTCAATAAAGTTCAGAAGCATCAAGTACTGTAATATAAGAATATAAAAGCTTCAGCAACTCTAATAGAAGAAAGAGAAGAAAAGCTTGAATAAAGACAAAAGTACAAAAGCGGCAACAGTAAAAACACTGAAGATTGAAGTCAAGCGTCTGCTGCCGATAATCAAGCGTCTGAAACGTCGTATTTTGAGGTATGCTCGTCCTAATGAAGTGATCTTGGTTTTATTAGAAAGATAAGAAAAATACCTACATGTTTCCTGAAGAAGCAGAGATCTGTATCAGTCTCTATCGGAGTGAAATTCCTTCTTCAAGCTTGAGATGTGATACTGTTCGTGGCAATCAGAACATGCAACCGTCTGATGACAATTTCTGGATCTTTGCGTGCTCAAAAGTATCGATCTTGGTATCTTTGGAAGGCTCAAAGAAATATCTGCTGCTCTCGTGAAGAGGTCAAGGACGAAATCGATCTCTATCTTTGTCAAAATGCATCCGTAAGTTGGTGACGTGATGCCGTTCCTGACTGTCATACCTTTGTAGCATCAGATGGCCATATATTGAGCTTATGGTCTCTGAATTGGACGAAACTGGTGTCTTATCCATATAAACAAGTTTCATGCAGACATCGAGTCCAAATTCGGCCAGTAACAGGGTCAAAGAAGCATAATACGCTAAATCTTCAGAATGCTACGAGTTAAATAGACTTGTGAATGTTCAAAGCGGATACCCAAGCGCCTTAGCTCATTTAAGAAGAGTACAGTGAAGCTAATCAAGCGTCTTCTAAGAATACAAAACATTATGGTGGGTGGAGAAGTAATTTTGAATGAAGTATTAAGATATTCAACGTCCAAGCTTGACCAGAAAATGAGGTACCCTTTTCAATAAAGTTCGGAAGCATCAAGTACTGCAATATAAGAATATAAAAGCTTGAGCAACTCTGATAGAATAAAGAGAAGAAAAGCGTGAATAATGACAAAAGTACAAAAGCGGCAACAGCAAAAACACTGAAGATTGATGTCAAGCGTCTCCTGCCGATAATCAAGCTTCTGAAACGTCATATTTTGAGGTACGCTCGTCCTAATGAAGCGATCTAGGTTTTGTTAGAAAGATAAGAGAAATACTTACATGTTTCCTGAAGAAGCCAAGATGAGTATCAATCTCTATCGGAGTGAAATTCCTTCTTCAAGCTTGAGATGTGATACAGTTCGTGGCAATCAGAACATGCAACCGTCTGCTGACAATTTCGAGAGCTTTGGTTGTTCAAAAGTATCGTTCTTGGTATCGTTGGTAGGCTCAAAGAAATATCTGCAACTCTCGTGAAGAGGTCAAGAACGAAATCGATCTCTATCTTTGTCAAAATACATCCGTAAGTTGGTGACGTGATGCCGTTCCTGACAGTCGTACCTTTGTAGCATCTGATGGCCATATATTGAGCTTATGGTGTCCGAATCGGATGAAACTAGTGTCTTATTAAATCAAATATCCATATAACAAGTTTCATGAAGACATCGTGTCCAAATTAGGCCAGTAATAGGGTCAAGAAGCATAATACGCTAAATCTTCAGAATGCTACGATTTAAACAGACTTGCGAATGTTCAAAGCGGATATCCAAGAGCCTTAGCTCATTTAAGAAGCGTCCAGTGAAGCTAATCAAGCGTCTTGTCAGAATACAGAACATTATGGTGGGTGGAGAAGTAATTTTGAATGAAGTATTAAGATATTCAACGTCCAAGCTTGACCAGAAAATGAGGTACCCTTTTCAATAAAGTTCGGAAGCATCAAGTACTGTAATATAAGAATATAAAAGCTTCAGCAACTCTAATAGAAGAAAGAGAAGAAAAGCTTGAATAAAGACAACAGTACAAAAGCGGCAACAGTAAAAACACTGAAGATTGAAGTCAAGCGTCTGCTGTCGATAATCAAGCGTCTGAAACGTCGTATTTTGAGGTACGCTCGTCCTAATGAAGTGATCTTGGTTTTATTAGAAAGATAAGAAAAATACCTACATGTTTCCTGAAGAAGCAGAGATCTGTATCAGTCTCTATCGGAGTGAAATTCCTTCTTCAAGCTTGAGATGTGATACTGTTCGTGGCAATCAGAACATGCAACCGTCTGATGACAATTTCTGGATCTTTGCGTGCTCAAAAGTATCGATCTTGGTATCTTTGGAAGGCTCAAAGAAATATCTGCAGCTCTCGTGAAGAGGTCAAGGACGAAATCGATCTCTATCTTTGTCAAAATGCATCCGTAAGTTGGTGACGTGATGCCGTTCCTGACTGTCATACCTTTGTAGCATCAGATGGCCATATATTGAGCTTATGGTCTCTGAATTGGACGAAACTGGTGTCTTATCCATATAAACAAGTTTCATGCAGACATCGAGTCCAAATTCGGCCAGTAACAGGGTCAAAGAAGCATAATACGCTAAATCTTCAGAATGCTACGAGTTAAATAGACTTGTGAATGTTCAAAGCGGATACCCAAGCGCCTTAGCTCATTTAAGAAGAGTACAGTGAAGCTAATCAAGCGTCTTCTAAGAATACAAAACATTATGGTGGGTGGAGAAGTAATTTTGAATGAAGTATTAAGATATTCAACGTCCAAGCTTGACCAGAAAATGAGGTACCCTTTTCAATAAAGTTCGGAAGCATCAAGTACTGCAATATAAGAATATAAAAGCTTGAGCAACTCTGATAGAATAAAGAGAAGAAAAGCGTGAATAATGACAAAAGTACAAAAGCGGCAACAGCAAAAACACTGAAGATTGATGTCAAGCGTCACCTGCCGATAATCAAGCTTCCGAAACGTCATATTTTGAGGTACGCTCGTCCTAATGAAGCGATCTAGGTTTTGTTAGAAAGATAAGAGAAATACCTACATGTTTCCTGAAGAAGCCGAGATCTGTATCAATTTCTATTGGAGTGAAATTCCTTCTTCAAGCTTGAGATGTGATACAGTTCGTGGCAAGCAGAACATGCAACCGTCTGCTGACAATTTCTGGAGCTTTGGTTGTTCAAAAGTATCGTTCTTGGCATCGTTGGAAGGCTCAAAGAAATATCTGCAACTCTCGTGAAGAGGTCAAGAACGAAATCGATCTCTATCTTTGTCAAAATGCATCCGTTAGTTGGTGAGTTGTTGACGTGATGCCGTTCCTGACAGTCATACCTTTGTAGCGTCTGATGGCCATATATTGAGCTGATGGTGTCGGAATTGGATGAAACTAGTATCTCATTAAAGCAAATATCCATATAAACAAGTTTCATGAAGACATCGTGTCCAAATCCGGCCAGTGACAGAGTCAAAGAAGCATAATACGCTAAATCTTCAGAATGCTACGAGTTAAACAGACTTATGAATGTTCAAAGCGGATACGCAAGCGCTTACCTCATTTAAGAGGAGTCCAGTGAATCTAATCAAGCGTCTTCTCAGAATACAGAACATTTGGTGGGTGGAGAAGTAATTTTGAATGAAGTATTAAGATATTCAACGTCCAAGCTTGACCAGAAAATGAGGTACCCTTTTCAATAAAGTTCGGAAGCATCAAGTACTGTAATATAAGAATATAAAAGCTTCAGCAACTCCATTATAAGAAAGAGATGAAAAGCGTGAATAAAATGCTGGCAACAGCAAAAAACATGAAGATTGATGTCAAGCGTCTGCTGCCGATAATCAAGCATCTGAAACGTCGTATTTTGAGTTACGATCGTCCTAATGAAGTGATTTTGCTGTTTTTGGAAGGATAATAGAAATACCTACAAGTTCCCTGAAGAAGCCGAGATCTGTATCAACCTTTATCGGAGTGAAATTCCTTCTTCAAGCTTGAGATGTGTTGCTGTTCGTGGCAATCAGAACATGCAACCGTATGCTGAGGCTTTTCTTGAGCTTTGCGTGTTGAAAAGCATCAATCTTGGTATCTTTGGAAGGCTCAAAGAAATACTTGCAGCTCTCTTTAAGAGGTNTGTCGATAATCAAGCGTCCGAAACGTCGTATTTTGAGTTATGCTCGTCCTAAGGAAGTGATCTTGGTTTTGTTAGAAAGACAAGAGAAATACATACATGTTTCCTACAGAAGCCGAGATCTGTATCAATCTCTATCGGAGTGAAATTCCTTCTTCAAGCTTGAGATGTGATACTGTTCGTGGCAATCAGAACATGCAAACTTATGCTGACACTTTCTAGAGCTTTGCGTGTTGAAAAGTATCGATCTTGGTATCGTTGGAAGGCTCAAAGAAATATCTGCAGCTCTCTTTAAGAGGTTAAGAACGAAATCGATCTCTATCTTTGCCAAAATGCATCCGTAAGTTGGTGACGTGATGCCGTTCCTGACTGTCATACCTTTGTAGCGTCTGATGGCCATATATTGAGATGATGGTGTCCAAATTGGATGAAACTGGTATCTCATTAAAGCTAATATCCATATAAACAAGTTTCATGAAGACATCGAGTCGAAATTCGGCCTGTAACAGGGTCATAGAAGCATAATACGCTAAATCTTCAGAATGCTACGAGTTAAACAGACTTGTGAAAGTTCAAAGCGGATACCCAAGCGCCTTAGCTCATTTAAGAAGAGTCCAGTGAAGCTAATCAAGCGTCTTCTCAGAATACAGAACATTATGAGGGGTGGAGAAGTAATTTTGAATGAAGTATTAAGATATTCAACGTCCAAGCTTGACAAGAAAATGAGGTACCCTTTTCAATAAAGTTCGGAAGCATCCAGTACTGTAATATAAGAATATAAAAGCTTCAGCAACTCTAATAGAAGAAAGAGAAGAAAAGCTTGAATAAAGACAAAAGTACAAAAGCGGCAACAACAAAAACACTGAAGATTGAAGTCAACCGTCTGCTGCCGATAATCAAGCGTCCGAAACGTCGTATTTTGAGGTACGCTCCTCCTGAGGAAGTGATCTTAGTTTTGTTAGAAAGATAAGAGAAATACATACATGTTTCCTACAGAAGCCGAGATCTGTATCAATCTTTATCGGAGTGAAATTCCTTCTTCAAGCTTGAGATGTGATACTGTTCGTGGCAATTGGAACATGCAACCTTAAGCTGACACTTTCTAGAGCTTTGCGTGTTGAAAAGTATCGATCTTGGTATCGTTGGAAGGCTCAAAGAAATATCTGCAGCTCTCTTTAAGAGGTTAATAACGAAATCGATCTCTATCTTTGCCAAAATGCATCCGTAAGTTGGTGACGTGATGCCGTTCCTGACTGTCATACCTTTGTAGCGTCTGATGGCCATATATTGAGATGATGGTGTCCAAATTGGATGAAACTGGTATCTCATTAAAGCTAATATCCATATAAACAAGTTTCATGAAGACATCGAGTCCAAATTCGGCCTGTAACAGGGTCATAGAAGCATAATACGCTAAATCTTCAGAATGCTACGAGTTAAACAGACTTGTGAAAGTTCAAAGCGGATACCCAAGCGCCTTAGCTCATTTAAGAAGAGTCCAGTGAAGCTAATCAAGCGTCTTCTCAGAATACAGAACATTATGATGGGTGGAGAAGTAATTTTGAATGAAGTATTAAGATATTCAACGTCCAAGCTTGACCAGAAAATGAGGTACCCTTTTCAATAAAGTTCGGAAGCATCCAGTACTGTAATATAAGAATATAAAAGCTTCAGCAACTCTAATAGAAGAAAGAGAAGAAAAGCTTGAATAAAGACAAAAGTACAAAAGCGGCAACAACAAAAACACTGAAGATTGAAGTCAACCGTCTGCTGCCGATAATCAAGCGTCCGAAACGTCGTATTTTGAGGTACGCTCCTCCTGACGAAGTGATCTTAGTTTTGTTAGAAAGATAAGAGAAATACATACATGTTTCCTACAGAAGCCGAGATCTGTATCAATCTTTATCGGAGTGAAATTCCTTCTTCAAGCTTGAGATGTGATACTGTTCGTGGCAATTGGAACATGCAACCTTAAGCTGACACTTTCTAGAGCTTTGCGTGTTGAAAAGTATCGATCTTGGTATCGTTGGAAGGCTCAAAGAAATATCTGCAGCTCTCGTGAAGATGTCAAGACCGAAATCGATCTCTATCTTTGTCAAAATGCATCCGTAAGTTGGTGACATGATGCCGTTCCTGACTGTCATACCATTGTAGCGTCTGATGGTCATATATTGAGATGATGGTGTCCAAATTGGATGAAACTGGTATCTCATTAAAGCTAATATCCATATAAACAAGTTTCATGAAGACATCGAGTCCAAATTCGGCCTGTAACAGGGTCATAGAAGCATAATACGCTTAATCTTCAGAATGCTACGAGTTAAACAGACTTGTGAAAGTTCAAAGCGGATACCCAAGCGCCTCAGCTTATTTAAGAAAAGTCCAGTGAAGCTAATCAAGCGTCTTCTCAGAATACAGAACATTATGAGGGGTGGAGAAGTAATTTTGAATGAAGTATTAAGATATTCAACGTCCAAGCTTGACCAGAAAATGAGGTACCCTTTTCAATAAAGTTCGGAAGCATCCAGTACTGTAATATAAGAATATAAAAGCTTCAGCAACTCTAATAGAAGAAAGAGAAGAAAAGCTTGAATAAAGACAAAAGTACAAAAGCGGCAACCACAAAAACACTGAAGATTGAAGTCAACCGTCTGCTGCCGATAATCAAGCGTCCCAAACGTCGTATTTTGAGGTACGCTCGTCCTAACGAAGTGATCTTGGTTTTGTTAGAAAGATAAGAGAAATACATACATGTTTCCTAAAGAAGCCGAGATCTGTACCAATCTATATCGGAGTGAAATTCGTTTTTCAAGCTTGTGATGTGATACTGTTCGTGGCAATCAAAACATGCAACCTTACGCTGACACTTTCTAGAGCTTTGCGTGTTGAAAAGATCGATCTTGGTATCTTTGGAACGCTCAAAGAAATATCTGCAGCTCTCGTGAAGAGGCCAAGAAAGAAATCGACCTCTATCTTTGTCAAAATGCATCTGTAAGTTGGTGAAGTGATGCCGTTCCTGACTGTCATACCTTTGTAGCGTCTGAGGGCCATATATTGAGATGATGTTGTTCGAATTGGATGAAACCGGTGTGTCATTAAAGCTAATATCCATATAAACAAGCTTCATGAGGGCATAGAATCCTAATTCGGTCAATAACAGGGTCATAGAAGCATAATACGCTAAATGGTCAGAATGCAACGAGTTAAACAGACCTGTGAATAGGCAAAGCGGATACCCAAGCGCCTTAGCTCATTTTAAGAAGAGTCCAGTGAAGCTAATCAAGCGTCGTCTCGGAATACAGAACATTATGATGGGTGGAGAAATAATTTTGAATGAAGTATAAAGATATTCAACGTCCAAGCTTGACCAGAAAATGAGGTACCCTTTTCAATAAAGTTCGAAAGCATCAAGTATTGTAATATAAGAGTATAAAAGCTTCAGCAACACTAATAGAAGAAAGAGAAGAAAAGCGTGAATAAAGACAAAAGTACAAATGCGGCAACAGCAAAAACACTGAAGATTGGAGTCAAGCGGCTGCTACCGATAATCAAGCGTCCAAAACGTCGTATTTTGAGGTACGCTCGTCCTAATGAAGTGATCTTAGTTTTGTTAGAAAAATAGGAGAAATACCTACATGTTTCTTGAAGAAGCCGAGATCTGTATCAATCTCTATCGGAGTGAAATTCCTTCTTCAAGCTTGAGATGTGATGCTGTTCATGGCAATCAGAACATGCAACCGTATGCTGATTCTTTCTTGAGATTTGCGTGTTGAAAAGTATCGATCTTGGCATCTTTGGAAGGCTCAAAGAAATATCTGCAGCTCTCTTTAAGAGGTTAAGAACGAAATCGATCTCTATCTTTGCCAAAATGCATCCGTAAGTTGGTGACGTGATGCCGTTCCTGACTGTCATACCTTTGTAGCATCAGATGGCCATATATTAAGCTTATGGTGTCTGAATTGGATGAAACTGGTGTCTCAAAAAAGCTAATATCCATATGAACAAGTTTCATGCGGACATCTAGTCCAAATTCGGCCAGTAACAGGGTCAAACTAGCATAATACGCTAAATCTTCGGAATGCTACGAGTTAAACAGACTTGTGAAAGTTCAATGCGGATACCCAAGTGCCTTAGCTCATTTAAGAAGAGTCCAGTGAAGCTAATCAAGCGTCTTCTCAGAATACAAAACATTATGATGGGTGGAGAAGTAATTTTGAATGAAGTATTAAGATATTCAACGTCCAAGCTTGACCAGAAAATGAGGTACCCTTTTCAATAAAGTTCGGAAGCATCCAGTACTGTAATATAAGAATATAAAAGCTTCAGCAACTATAATAGAAGAAAGAGAAGAAAAGCTTGAATAAAGACAAAAGCGACAACAACAAAAACACTGAAGATTGAAGTCAACTGTCTGCTGCCAATAATCAAGCGTCCGAAACGTCGTATTTTGAGGTACGCTCGTCCTAAGGAAGTGATCTTGGTTTTGTTAGAAAGATAAGAAAAATACCTACATGTTTCCTGAAGAAGCCGAGATCTGTATCAATCTCTATCGGAGTGAAATTCCTTCTTCAAGCTTGAGATGTGATGCTGTTCATGGCAATCAGAACATGCAACCGTATGCTGATGCTTTCTTGAGCTTTGCGTGTTGAAAAGTATCGATCTGGTATCTTTGGAACGCTCAAAGAAATATCTGCAGCTCTTTTTAAGAGGTTAAGAACGAAATCGATCTCTATCTTTGCCAAAATGCATCCGTAAGTTGGTGACGTGATGCCGTTCCTGACTGTCATACCTTTGTAGCTTCAGATGGCCATATATTAAGCTTATGGTGTCTGAATTGGATGAAACTGGTGTCTCAATAAAGCTAATATCCATATAAACAAGTTTCATGCGGACACCTAGTACAAATTCGGCCAGTAACAGGGTCAAACTAGCATAATACGCTAAATCTTCAGAATGCTACGAGTTAAACAGACTTGTGAAAGTTCAAAGCGGATACCCAAGTGCCTTAGCTCATTTAAGAAGAGTCCAGTGAAGCTATCAAGCGTCTTCTCAGAATACAGAACATTATGATGGGTGGAGAAGTAATTTTGAATGAAGTATTAAGATATTCAACGTCCAAGCTTGACCAGAAAATGAGGTACCCTTTTCAATAAAGTTCGGAAGCATCCAGTATTGTAATATAAGAATATAAAAGCTTCAGCAACTCTAATAGAAGAAAGAGAAGAAAAGCTTGAATAAAGACAAAAGTACAAAAGCGGCAACAACAAAAACACTGAAGATTGAAGTCAACCGTCTGCAGCCGATAATCAAGCGTCCGAAACGTCGTATTTTGAGGTATGCTCGTCCTAAGGAAGTGATCTTGGTTTTGTTAGAAAGATAAGAGAAATACATACATGTTTCCTACAGAAGCCGAGATCTGTATCACTCTCTATCGGAGTGAAATTCCTTCTTCAAGCTTGAGATGTGATGCTGTTCGTCGCAATCAGAACATGCAATCGTATGCTGATGCTTTCTTGAGCTTTGCGTGCTGAAAAGTATCGATCTTGGTATCTTTGGAAGGTTCAAAGAAATATCTGCAGCTCTCTTTAAAAGGTTAAGAGCGAAATCGACCTCTATCTTTTCCAAAATGCATCCGTAAGTTGGTGACGTGATGCCGTTCCTGACTGTCATACCTTTGTAGCATCAGATGGCCATATATTAAGCTTATGGTGTCTGAATTGGATGAAACTGGTGTCACAATAAAGCTAATATCCATATAAACAAGTTTCATGCGGACATCTAGTCCAAATTCGGCCAGTAACAGGGTCAAACTAGCATAATACGCTAAATCTTCAGAATGCTACGAGTTAAACAGACTTGTGAAAGTTCAAAGCGGATACCCAAGTGCCTTAGCTCATTTAAGAAGAGTCCAGTGAAGCTAATCAAGCGTCTTCTCAGAATACAGAACATTATGATGGGTGGAGAAGTAATTTTGAATGAAGTATTAAGATATTCAACGTCCAAGCTTGACCAGAAAATGAGGTACCCTTTTCAATAAAGTTCGGAAGCATCCAGTATTGTAATATAAGAATATAAAAGCTTCAGCAACTCTAATAGAAGAAAGAGAAGAAAAGCTTGAATAAAGACAAAAGTACAAAAGTGGCAACAACAAAAACACTGAAGATTGAAGTCAACCGTCTGCTGCCGATAATCAAGCGTCCGAAACGTCGTATTTTGAGGTACGCTCGTCCTAAGGAAGTGACCTTGGTTTTGGTAGAAAGATAAGAGGAATACATACATGTTTCCTACAGAAGCCGAGATCTGTATCAATCTCTATCGGAGTGAAATTCCTTCTTCAAGCTTGAGATGTGATGCTGTTCGTCGCAATCAGAACATGCAATCGTATGCTGATGCTTTCTTGAGCTTTGCGTGCTGAAAAGTATCGATCTTGGTATCTTTGGAAGGTTCAAAGAAATATCTGCAGCTCTCTTTAAAAGGTTAAGAGCGAAATCGACCTCTATCTTTTCCAAAATGCATCCGTAAGTTGGTGACGTGATGCCGTTCCTGACTGTCATACCTTTGTAGCATCAGATGGCCATATATTAAGCTTATGGTGTCTGAATTGGATGAAACTGGTGTCACAATAAAGCTAATATCCATATAAACAAGTTTCATGCGGACATCTAGTCCAAATTCGGCCAGTAACAGGGTCAAACTAGCATAATACGCTAAATCTTCAGAATGCTACGAGTTAAACAGACTTGTGAAAGTTCAAAGCGGATACCCAAGTGCCTTAGCTCATTTAGGAAGAGTCCAGTGAAGCTAATCAAGCGTCTTCTCAGAATACAGAACATTATGATGGGTGGAGAAGTAATTTTGAATGAAGTATTAAGATATTCAACGTCCAAGCTTGACCAGAAAATGAGGTACCCTTTTCAATAAAGTTCGGAAGCATCCAGCACTGTAATATAAGAATATAAAAGCTTCAGCAACTCTAATAGAAGAAAGAGAAGAAAAGCTTGAATAAAGACAAAAGTACAAAAGTGGCAACAACAAAAACACTGAAGATTGAAGTCAACCGTCTGCTGCCGATAATCAAGCGTCCGAAACGTCGTATTTTGAGGTACGCTCGTCCTAAGGAAGTGATCTTGGTTTTGTTAGAAAGATAAGAGAAATACATACATGTTTCCTAAAGAAGCCGAGATCTATACCAATCTATATCGGAGTGAAATTCCTTTTTCAAGCTTGTGATGTGATACTGTTCGTGGCAATCAGAACATGCAACCTTATGCTGACACTTTCTAGAGCTTTGCGTGTTGAAAAGATCGATCTTGGTATCTTTGGAACGCTCAAAGAAATATCTGCAGCTCTCGTGAAGAGGCCAAGAACGAAATCGACCTCTATCTTTGTCAAAATGCATCCGAAAGTTGGTGAAGTGATGCCGTTCCTGACTGTCATACCTTTGTAGCGTCTGAGGGCCATATATTGAGATGATGTTGTTCGAATTGGATGAAACCGGTGTGTCATTAAAGCTAATATCCATATAAACAAGTTTCATTAAGACATAGAATCCTAATTCGGCCAGTAACAGGGTCATAGAAGCATAATACGCTAACTGGTCAGAATGCTACGAGTTAAACAGACCTGTGAATATGCAAAGCGGATACCCAAGCGCCTTAGCTCATTTTAAGAAGAGTCCAGTGAAGCTAATCAAGCGTCGTCTCGGAATACAGAACATTATGATGGGTGGAGAAAATTTTGAATGAAGTATAAAGATATTCAACGTCCAAGCTTGACCAGAAAATGAGGTACCCTTTTCAATAAAGTTCGAAAGCATCAGTATTGTAATATAAGAGTATAAAAGCTTCAGCAACTCTAATAGAAGAAAGAGAAGAAAAGCGTGAATAAAGACAAAAGTACAAATGCGGCAACAGCAAAAACACTGAAGATTGGAGTCAAGCGGCTGCTGCCGATAATCAAGCGTCCAAAACGTCGTATTTTGAGGCACGCTCGTCCTAATGAAGTGATCTTAGTTTTGTTAGAAAAGTAGGAGAAATACCTACATGTTTCTTGAAGAAGCCGAGATCTGTATCAATCTCTATCGGAGTGAAATTCCTTCTTCAAGCTTGAGATGTGATGCTGTTCATGGCAATCAGAACATGCAACCGTATGCTGATTCTTTCTTGAGATTTGCGTGTTGAAAAGTATCGATCTTGGTATCTTTGGAAGGCTCAAAGAAATATCTGCAGCTCTCTTTAAGAGGTTAAGAACGAAATCGATCTCTATCTTTGCCAAAATGCATCCGTAAGTTGGTGACGTGATGCCGTTCCTGACTGTCATACCTTTGTAGCATCAGATGGCCATATATTAAGCTTATGGTGTCTGAATTGGATGAAACTGGTGTCTCAAAAAAGCTAATATCCATATGAACAAGTTTCATGCGGACATCTAGTCCAACTTCGGCCAGTAACAGGGTCAAACTAGCATAATACGCTAAATCTTCAGAATGCTACGAGTTAAACAGACTTGTGAAAGTTCAATGCGGATACCCAAGTGCCTTAGCTCATTTAAGAAGAGTCCAGTGAAGCTAATCAAGCGTCTTCTCAGAATACAGAACATTATGATGGGTGGAGAAGTAATTTTGAATGAAGTATTAAGATATTCAACGTCCAAACTTGACCAGAAAATGAGGTACCCTTTTCAATAAAGTTCGGAAGCATCCAGTACTGTAATATAAGAATATAAAAGCTTCAGCAACTATAATAGAAGAAAGAGAAGAAAAGCTTGAATAAAGACAAAAGCGACAACAACAAAAACACTGAAGATTGAAGTCAACTGTCTGCTGCCAATAATCAAGCGTCCGAAACGTCGTATTTTGAGGTACGCTCGTCCTAAGGAAGTGATCTTGGTTTTGTTAGAAAGATAAGAAAAATACCTACATGTTTCCTGAAGAAGCCGAGATCTGTATCAATCTCTATCGGAGTGAAATTCCTTCTTCAAGCTTGAGATGTGATGCTGTTCATGGCAATCAGAACATGCAACCGTATGCTGATGCTTTCTTGAGCTTTGCGTGTTGAAAAGTATCGATCTTGGTATCTTTGGAACGCTCAAAGAAATATCTGCAGCTCTTTTTAAGAGGTTAAGAACGAAATCGATCTCTATCTTTGCCAAAATGCATCCGTAAGTTGGTGACGTGATGCCGTTCCTGACTGTCATACCTTTGTAGCTTCAGATGGCCATATATTAAGCTTATGGTGTCTGAATTGGATGAAACTGGTGTCTCAATAAAGCTAATATCCATATAAACAAGTTTCATGCGGACATCTAGTACAAATTCGGCCAGTAACAGGGTCAAACTAGCATAATACGCTAAATCTTCAGAATGCTACGAGTTAAACAGACTTGTGAAAGTTCAAAGCGGATACCCAAGTGCCTTAGCTCATTTAAGAAGAGTCCAGTGAAGCTAATCAAGCGTCTTCTCAGAATACAGAACATTATGATGGGTGGAGAAGTAATTTTGAATGAAGTATTAAGATATTCAACGTCCAAGCTTGACCAGAAAATGAGGTACCCTTTTCAATAAAGTTCGGAAGCATCCAGTACTGTAATATAAGAATATAAAAGCTTCAGCAACTATAATAGAAGAAAGAGAAGAAAAGCTTGAATAAAGACAAAAGCGACAACAACAAAAACACTGAAGATTGAAGTCAACTGTCTGCTGCCAATAATCAAGCGTCCGAAACGTCGTATTTTGAGGTACGCTCGTCCTAAGGAAGTGATCTTGGTTTTGTTAGAAAGATAAGAAAAATACCTACATGTTTCCTGAAGAAGCCGAGATCTGTATCAATCTCTATCGGAGTGAAATTCCTTCTTCAAGCTTGAGATGTGATGCTGTTCATGGCAATCAGAACATGCAACCGTATGCTGATGCTTTCTTGAGCTTTGCGTGTTGAAAAGTATCGATCTTGGTATCTTTGGAACGCTCAAAGAAATATCTGCAGCTCTTTTTAAGAGGTTAAGAACGAAATCGATCTCTATCTTTGCCAAAATGCATCCGTAAGTTGGTGACGTGATGCCGTTCCTGACTGTCATACCTTTGTAGCTTCAGATGGCCATATATTAAGCTTATGGTGTCTGAATTGGATGAAACTGGTGTCTCAATAAAGCTAATATCCATATAAACAAGTTTCATGCGGACATCTAGTACAAATTCGGCCAGTAACAGGGTCAAACTAGCATAATACGCTAAATCTTCAGAATGCTACGAGTTAAACAGACTTGTGAAAGTTCAAAGCGGATACCCAAGTGCCTTAGCTCATTTAAGAAGAGTCCAGTGAAGCTAATCAAGCGTCTTCTCAGAATACAGAACATTATGATGGGTGGAGAAGTAATTTTGATTCAACGTCCAAGCTTGACCAGAAAATGAGGTACCCTTTTCAATAAAGTTCGGAAGCATCCAGTATTGTAATATAAGAATATAAAAGCTTCAGCAACTCTAATAGAAGAAAGAGAAGAAAAGCTTGAATAAAGACAAAAGTACAAAAGCGGCAACAACAAAAACACTGAAGATTGAAGTCAACCGTCTGCAGCCGATAATCAAGCGTCCGAAACGTCGTATTTTGAGGTACGCTCGTCCTAAGGAAGTGATCTTGGTTTTGTTAGAAAGATGAGAGAAATACATACATGTTTCCTACAGAAGCCGAGATCTGTATCAATCTCTATCGGAGTGAAATTCCTTCTTCAAGCTTGAGATGTGATGCTATTCATGGCAATCAGAACATGCAACCGTATGCTGATGCTTTCTTGAGCTTTGCGTGTTGAAAAGTATCGATCTTGGTATCTTTGGAAGGCTCAAAGAAATATCTGCAGCTCTCTTTAAGAGGTTAAGAACGAAATCGATCTCTATCTTTGCCAAAATGCATCCATAAGTTGGTGACGTGATGCCGTTCCTGACTGTCATACCTTTGTAGCATCAGATGGCCATATATTAAGCTTATGGTGTCTGAATTGGATGAAACTGGTGTCACAATAAAGCTAATATCCATATAAACAAGTTTCATGCGGACATCTAGTCCAAATTCGGCCAGTAACAGGGTCAAACTAGCATAATACGCTAAATCTTCAGAATGCTATGAGTTAAACAGACTTGTGAAAGTTCAAAGCGGATAACCAAGTGCCTTAGCTCATTTAAGAAGAGTCCAGTGAAGCTAATCAAGCGTCTTCTCAGAATACAGAACATTATGATGGGTGGAGAAGTAATTTTGAATGAAGTATTAAGATATTCAACGTCCAAGCTTGACCAGAAAATGAGGTACCCTTTTCAATAAAGTTCGGAAGCATCCAGCACTGTAATATAAGAATATAAAAGCTTCAGCAACTCTAATAGAAGAAAGAGAAGAAAAGCTTGAATAAAGACAAAAGTACAAAAGTGGCAACAACAAAAACACTGAAGATTGAAGTCAACCGTCTGCTGCCGATAATCAAGCGTCCGAAACGTCGTATTAAGAGAAATACATACATGTTTCCTACAGAAGCCGAGATCTGTATCACTCTCTATCGGAGTGAAATTCCTTCTTCAAGCTTGAGATGTGATGCTGTTCGTCGCAATCAGAACATGCAATCGTATGCTGATGCTTTCTTGAGCTTTGCGTGCTGAAAAGTATCGATCTTGGTATCTTTGGAAGGTTCAAAGAAATATCTGCAGCTCTCTTTAAAAGGTTAAGAGCGAAATCGACCTCTATCTTTTCCAAAATGCATCCGTAAGTTGATGACGTGATGCCGTTCCTGACTGTCATACCTTTGTAGCATCAGACGGCCATATATTAAGCTTATGGTGTCTGAATTGGATGAAACTGGGGTCTCAATAAAGCTAATATCCATATAAACAAGTTTCATGCGGACATCTAGTCCAAATTCGGCCAGTAACAGGGTCAAACTAGCATAATACGCTAAATCTTCAGAATGCTATGAGTTAAACAGACTTGTGAAAGTTCAAAGCGGATAACCAAGTGCCTTAGCTCATTTAAGAAGAGTCCAGTGAAGCTAATCAAGCGTCTTCTCAGAATACAGAACATTATGATGGGTGGAGAAGTAATTTTGAATGAAGTATTAAGATATTCAACGTCCAAGCTTGACCAGAAAATGAGGTACCCTTTTCAATAAAGTTCGAAAGCATCAAGTACTGTAATATAAGAATATAAAAGCTTCAGCAACTATAATAGAAGAAAGAGAAGAAAAGCGTGAATAAAGACAAAAGTACAAAAGCGGCAACAGTAAAAACACTGAAGATTGGAGTCAAGCGGCTGCTGCCGATAATCAAGCGTCCGAAACGTCGTATTTTGAGGTACGCTCGTCCTAATGAAGTGATCTTGGTTTTGTTAGAAAGATAAGAGAAATACATACATGTTTCCTAAAGAAGCCGAGATCTGTACCAATCTATATCGGAGTGAAATTCCTTTTTCAAGCTTGTGATGTGATACTGTTCGTGGCAATCAGAACATGCAACCTTATGCTGACACTTTCTAGAGCTTTGCGTGTTTAAAAGATCGATCTTGGTATGTTTGTAACGCTCAAAGAAATATCTGCAGCTCTCGTGAAGAGGCCAAGAACGAAATCGACCTCTATCTTTGTCAAAATGCATCCGTAAGTTGGTGAAGTGATGCCGTTCCTGACTGTCATACCTTTGTAGCGTCTGAGGGCCATATATTGAGATGATGTTGTTCGAATTGGATGAAACCGGTGTGTCATTAAAGCTAATATCCATATAAACAAGTTTCATGAAGACATAGAATCCTAATTCGGCCAGTAACAGGGTCATAGAAGCATAATACGCTAAATGGTCAGAATGCTACGAGTTAAACAGACCTGTGAATATGCAAAGCGGATACCCAAGCGCCTTAGCTCATTTTAAGAAGAGTCCAGTGAAGCTAATCAAGCGTCTTCTCAGAATACAGAACATTATGATGGGTGGAGAAATAATTTTGAATGAAGTATAAAGATATTCAACGTCCAAGCTTGACCAGAAAATGAGGTACCCTTTTCAATAAAGTTCGAAAGCATCAAGTACTGTAATATAAGAATATAAAAGCTTCAGCAACTATAATAGAAGAAAGAGAAGAAAAGCGTGAATAAAGACAAAAGTACAAAAGCGGCAACAGTAAAAACACTGAAGATTGGAGTCAAGCGGCTGCTGCCGATAATCAAGCGTCCGAAACGTCGTATTTTGAGGTACGCTCGTCCTAATGAAGTGATCTTGGTTTTGTTAGAAAAATAAGCGAAATACCTACTTGTTTCCTGAAGAAGCCGAGATCTGTATCAATCTCTATCGGAGTGAAATTCCTTCTTCAAGCTTGAGATGTGATGCTGTTCATGGCAATCAGAACATGCAACCGTATGCTGATGCTTTCTTGAGCTTTGCGTGTCGAAAAGTATCGATCTTGGTATCTTTGGAAGGCTCAAAGTAACATCTGCAGCTCTCGTGAAGATGTCAAGAACGAAATCGATCTCTATCTTTGTCAAAATGCATCCGTAAGTTGGTGACGTGATGCCGTTCCTGACTGTCATACCTTTGTAACATCAGATGGCCATATATTGAGATGACGGTGTCTGAATTGGATGAAACTGGTGTCTCATTAAAGCTAATATCCATATAAACAATTTTCATGCCGACATCGAGTCCAAATTCGGCCAGTAACAGGGTCAAAGAAGCATAATACGCTAAATCTTCAGAATGCTACGAGTTAAACAGACTTGTGAATGTTCAAAGCGGATACCCAAGCGCCTTAGCTCATTTAAGAAGAGTCCAGTGAAGCTAATCAAGCGTCTTCTCGAAATACAGAACATTATGATGGGTGGAGAAGTAATTTTGAATGAAGTATTAAGATATTCAACGTCAAAGCTTGACCAGAAAATGAGGTACCCTTTTCAATAAAGTTCGGAAGCATCAAGTACTGTAATTTAAGAATATAAAAGCTTCAGCAACTCTAATAGAAGAAAGAGAAGAAAAGCGTGAATAAAGACAAAAGTAAAAAAGCGGCAATAGCAAAAACACTGAAGATTGAAGTCAAGCGTCTGCTACCGATAATCAAGCATCCGAAACGTCATTTTTTGAGTTACGATCGTCCTAATGAAGTGTTCTTGGTTTTTTTGGAGGGATAATAGAAATACCTACATGTTTCCTGAAGAAGCCGAGATCTGTATCAACCTCTATCGGAGTGAAATTCCTTCTTCAAGCTTGAGATGTGATGCTGTTCGTGGCAATGAGAACATGCAACCGTATGCTGATGCTTTCTTGAGCTTTGCATGTTGAAAAGTATCGATCTTGGTATCGTTGGAAGGCTCAAAGAAATATCTGCAGCTCTCGTGAAGAGGTCAAGAACGAAATCGATCTCTATCCTTGTCAAAATGCATCCGTAAGTTGGGGACGTGATGCCGTTCCTGACAGTCGTAACTTTGTAGCGTCTGATGGCCATATATTGAGCTGATAGTGTTCGAATCGGATGAAACCGGTGTGTCATTAAATCAAATATCCATATAAAACAAGTTTCATGAAGACTTCGAATCTTAATTCGGCCAGTAACAGGGTTAAAGAAGCATAATACGTTAAATGGTCAGAATGCTTCGAGTTAAACAGACTTGTGAATGTGTAAAGCGGATACCCAAGCGCCTTAGCTCATTTAAGAAGAGTCCAGTGAAGCTAATCAAGCGTCTTCTCGGAATACGGAACAATATGATCGGTGGAGAAGTAATTTTGAATGAAGTATTAAGATATTCAACGTCCAAGCTTGACCAGAAAATGAGGTACCCTTTTCAATAAAGTTCGGAAGCATCAAGCTCTATAATATAAGAATATAAAAGCTTCAGCAACTCTAATAGAAGAAAGAGAAGAAAGGCGTGAATAAGGACAAAAGTACAAAAGCGGCAACAGCAAAAACACTGAAGATTGAAGTCAAGCGTCCGCTGCCGATAATCAAGCGTCCGAAACGTCGTATTTTGAGGTACGCTCGTCCCAATGAAGCGATCTTGGTTTTTTTAGAAAGATAAGAGAAATACCTACATGTTTCCTCAAAAAGGCGAGATCTGTATCAATCTCTATCGGAGTGAAATTCCTTCTTCAAGCTTGAGATGTGATACTGTTCGTGGCAATCAGAACATGCAACCGTCTGCTGACAATTTCTGGATCTTTGCGTGCTCAAAAGAATCGATCTTTGTATCTTTGGAAGGCTCAAAGAAATATTTGCTGCTCTCGTGAAGAGGTCAAGAACGAAATCGATCTCTATCCTTGTCAAAATTCATCCGTAAGTTGGTGACGTGATGCCGTTCCTGACTGTCATACCTTTGTAGCATCAGATGGCCATATATTGAATTTATGGTGTCTGAATTGGATGAAACTGGTGTCTCATTAAAGCTAATATCCATATAAACAAGTTTCATGCAGACATCGAGTCCAAATTCGGCCAGTAACAGGGTCAAAGAAGCATAATACGCTAAATTTTAAGAATGCTACGAATTAAACAGACTTGTGAATGTTCAAACCGGATAACCAAGCGCCTTAGCTCATTTAAGAAGAGTCCAATGAAGCTAATCAAGCGTCTTCTCGGAATACAGAACAATATGATGGGTGGAAGAAGTAATTTTGAATGAAGTATTAAGATATTCAACGTCCAAGCTTGACCAGAAAATGAGGTACCCTTTTCAATAAAGTTCGGAAGCATCAAGCTCTGTAATATAAGAATATAAAAGCTTCAGCAACTCTAATAGAAGAAAGAGAATAAAAGCGTGAATAAGGACTGTGAATATATGCCTTGACAGGATTAATCTAGTTTTTGATGATTGACAAAAGGAACCGGAAAGTCAAGTATACAAAAAGCGGAAAAGAAGATCAAGGAGATCAAGTGCTTCAAGACTGGGTTTTGGGAATTTTTATTTCTTGTAATCGGTGTTTATTAGGATCTTTTTGTAAGTGGTAGTAAAGCTCTCAATCTAAAATCAATCACACACACACGCATAAAATAAACTTAATAGGCTTCAAGCGATCTAATTGGATAAAATCAATTAAACAGTTTAAGTTTAATATCAGATGGTTTTTAATGATAATAATCGATTACAAATTTATCATAATCGATTATCATATATCTGAAAAGCGTTTCCCAAAAACAGTGAAGAATTAATCGATTAACATAATCGATTATATACATAATCGATTGAATAATCGATTTTAGACGTAATCGATTGAATAATCGATTATTCCTTTATGCGTGTAAGTGAACTTCAAAACAGAAAATCCGTAATCGATTATCATAATCGATTATGATGCGACTGCCTCTCCAGCGTGTTTTCTAAAAATAATCAGATAATCGATTATGGAATTGCAATAATCGATTATGACGCGATTAGCTTGTTTTTTTAAATGGGCTTAACCTAATTCCTATGGGCTTAAGAATTTTTCTATAAATAGGAATGCCAAGGCAACTCTAAAATACACGAATCCTATTGCGCTCTGAAACTCTGTTTATTTCATTACTTACTCTCACATATTCACTCTTGATTATTTTTTTTGAATAGAGAGCTTTACATATCATATAGTTTGAACTGTACTTTGAGCTTCAATTTGTAATCTTTATCTGCACTACTTGAGTGCTACATTCTTCTTCTACTTCTTCTTGTTCTTGGGTGTGAATCCCTTTTTCTTTAAAGAGAAACAATATCTCTTGAACTTGAGGCTCTTGCACAAAGGGAGGTGATATCCCATTATTTTGTGTGGAGAGTGCTCTTGGTTTGTAAAGGTTTCTAGCTGCACCTGATTTAAAAGCTAGTTATTGAGTGAAAACCCTTGGTGTTTGACCTTGGGGACTGGACGTAGGCCACAGGGTATTTAGTGGCCGAACCAGGATAAATCTGCGGCTCTCTCTCTATCTTTTCATTATTGTCTTCTACCTTACAGCAATTTAATTTATCGCATTTACTTTATTGCAATTTAATTTAAGCGATTTAATTTATTGCTATTTACTTTCTAGAATTTATTATTCAAGCAATTTACTCTATAGCGCTTCTAATTTCAGTCATTTATCTTCAAGCGCCGTAATTGCAAAAAGTTTTTCAAAAACACATATCACACACAATTCACCCCCCTTTTGTGTTTGAAGTCACTTGTCAACAAGTGGCATCAGAGCTTAACTCTTGTCTAAAGGGCTAAATCGCCTCAAGAGGTAACATGACTTCAAACGGTTTTAAAAATGAGGGCAATTCCACAAACAGACCCCCACTGTTCAATGGTGAAGGGTATGGTTATTGGAAGGAAAGGATGCAAATCTTTCTTGAGGCAGTAGACCTCGATGTTTGGGACGCTATGGAAAATGGTCCATTTGTTCCCACTCATTCAGTTAATGATGCAGTGGTGAATAAACCAAGAAATCTTTGGACCGACGAGGAAAAGAAAAAGGTTCAATATAATTTGAAAGCTAGGAACATCATCACTGCAGCTCTAAGCTACGATGAGTTCTATAGGGTCTCAAATTGTAAGACAGCCAAGGAAATGTGGGACACCCTTCAATTGACCCATGAAGGTACTACCGAGGTCAAAAGGGCTCGAATGAACACATTAACCCATGAGTATGAGCTATTTAGGATGAAACAGGGTGAAAGCATACATGATATGCAAAAACGATTTACCCATATAATTAATTATCTTAGAGCTCTTGGGAAGTCCTTCAATAATGAAGATTTAATTAATAAGGTTCTTAGATGTTTAAATAGAAGTTGGCAACCTAAAGTTACAGCTATATCTGAATCTAGAGATCTATCTTCTATGTCTTTGGCAACTCTGTTTGGAAAATTGCAGGAACATGAGCTCGAACTAAATCGACTCATTGAGAATGAGGAAACCGATAAGAAAAAGAAAAGTATTGCTCTCAAAGCAAGTATCAATAAAACAGAAGAAGAAGACGACCTTGATGAATGTGATAGCCTCGATGAAAACGAGGAAAATATGAGCCTAATGGTTCGAAGGTTCAAAAAATTCATGAGACAGAAAGGCAAGGCAAAACAATTCTTCAATCCTCAAAAGAAAAATGAGGGGGAAGGAACTTCCTTCAATCCAACATGCTACAACTGTGGCAAAAAGGGTCATATTAAACCCGACTGTCCTCAAGGCCAAAAGAAACATGAAAAATCAGATAAAAGGCCACAGAAGGATAGAAAAGCAAGAAGAGCTTATATTGCGTGGGATGAGAACGACATGGACTCCTCCGACGAATCGGATAATGAAGAAGCAAATTTATGTCTCATGGCCAACCATGAGGAAGATGAGGTAAACAATTTTGAGCTTGAAATTGATTTAACTTATGATGATTTACTTATTGCCTGTGCGGAGTTAAATAATGAAAATGTTAGACTGCGCAAAAGCATTTCTTCATCTAAGAAAAACATTTCTTCCTTTGAAACAAAAATAAGTATTTTGAACAACGAAATGGAAGCTCTTAAAGAAAAACAAGTCATTCCAATCGAAACCTCCCCATGCACTTCTTGTGAAAACAAAAAGAATGAAGTTTTTAAATGTGATGAATGCAGCGTTTTGAAAAATAAAATCGAGGATTTACACAACACGCTTGCAAAATTTACTATGGGAAGAGATAATCTAAATGTTCTTTTAGGAAATCAAAAAGGTACTTATGACAAAGCTGGTTTGGGCTTTCGCCAGAAAATTCATGAAAAATCTTTCAAAAAATTCTTTTGTCCAAACAACACATCAAGTAGCCCCTTTGTCAAATGTTTTCACTGTGGTAGGAAAGGACACACTGCTTCTATTTGCAATGTTAGGAAAAATAAAGAAGTGAATGGCATAAAGACATGGGTTCCAAAGGGCGTATTACCCAAAGCTAACTCTCAAGGACCCAAAATGATTTGGGTACCAAAGGTTAAAACTTGATTCTGTGTTGTAGGCGTGCTTGAAGGCCAAGAACTCTAATTGGTATCTTGACAGTGGTTGTTCAAAGCACATGACGGGAGACAAAACCAAGTTCTCCTCTATATCATCCAAAAAGGGTGGCTATGTTTTCTATGGTGACAACAATAAAGAACTTTTGGGAAATAACCACCTTGAGGAACAAATAAGTCAAGAGAAAAAGGATGAAGATCAACCACCTCTTAGTATCGATGATTCACCTCACTCAAATCTTCCAAGAGAATGGAGAACATCAAGACACCATCCTCTTGACAACATAATAGGTGATATTTCAAAAGGGGTAACAACTCGAAACTCTCTTAAACATGCATGTCATTACATGGCTTTCGTATCTCAAATTGAACCTAAAGATATTGATGATGCTATCATTGATGAACATTGGACTCTTGCCATGCAAGAAGAGTTGAACCAATTTGAAAGAAACAATGTTTGGGAACTTGTTCCCAAACCTAAGGATCAGTTAGTCATTGGGACTAAATGGGTCTTTCGTAACAAGCTTGATGAAAACGGTATAATTGTTAGGAATAAAGCTAGGCTTGTCGCTAAAGGATATAATCAACAAGAGGGCATAGATTTCGATGAAACCTATGCTCCAGTGGCTAGATTAGAAGCCATCCGCATGCTTCTTGCATTTGCATGCATTATGGATTTCAAACTCTTTCAAATGGATGTAAAAAGTGCTTTTCTTAATGGTTATATTCAAGAAGAAGTCTATGTGGACCAACCCCCTGGTTTTTCAAATTTCGAATTTCCTAATCATGTCTTCAAACTAAAAAAGGCTCTATATGGTTTGAAACAAGCTCCTAGAGCTTGGTATGATCGTCTAAGCAAGTTTTTACTTGAAAATGATTTTGAAAGAGGAAAAGTGGACACCACTCTTTTTATCAAAAATAAAAAGCATGACATTTTACTTGTTCAAATTTATGTGGACGATATTATATTTGGTGCAACTAACGAATCTTTGTGTAAGGACTTTTCTAACATAATGCAAAATGAGTTTGAAATGTCAATGATGGGCGAGCTCAACTACTTCCTTGGGCTTCAAATCAAGCAATCAAAAGAAGGAATATTCATAAATCAAGCAAAATATTGCAAGGAGCTACTCAAGAAATTTGGAATGAACAATGCCAAAGAAATATCCACACCAATGAGCACCTCTTGCTACCTTGATAAAGATGAGGAAAGTAAGTCGGTTGAAGTAAGTAAGTATAGAGGTATGATAGGTTCACTTCTTTATCTTACAGCAAGTCGCCCCGATATAATGTTTAGTGTTTGCATGTGTGCACGTTTTCAATCTAACCCTAAGGAATCACATCTCACAGCGGTAAAACGCATTATGAGATATCTCATTGGCACACAAAATATGGGTTTATGGTACCCTAAAGGTGCTGATTGCACTTTAATTGGGTACTCGGATTCAGATTTTGCGGGATGCAAAATGGATCGAAAAAGCACCAGTGGGACTTGTCACTTGTTAGGAAACGCATTAGTTTCTTGGCATAGTAAGAAGCAAGCCAGTGTGGCTTTGTCCACTGCCGAAGCGGAATACGTAGCGGCAGGTAGTTGTTGTGCCCAAATAATTTGGATGAAGCAACAGTTAAATGACTATGGAATAAATCTTAGAACTGTTCCAATTAAATGTGACAACACAAGTGCCATAAACCTCACTAAAAATCCGGTTTATCACTCTCGAACCAAGCACATTGAAATTAGGCATCACTTCATAAGAGATCATGTACAAAAAGGTGATTGCATGATTGAGTTTGTGGAAACATCTAAGCAACTCGCAGACATTTTTACTAAACCACTGCCTAAAGAAAATTTCTTCTTCATAAGAACGGAATTAGGTATTCTTAATGAATCATGCATTGAATGAAATATCTTATGTGCATCATACTATTTTTTCCCTTGTTATCCCTAACTTGTGTGTTGAAGTGTGTAAACAGGATACATGCTCTATGTGCTAAAATTCAAATTTCTTTAGCCATAATCGATTATAGCATAGGCATAATCCATTATTCACAAGTCAGAGGACCAGGAATCGATTACAGTAATCGATTACAATTGAAAGGGGGAGAAAAAGAACAAAAGTCAGACGCACCATAATCGATTAGGCTAATCGATTAGAAATGCAAGAACAAGTAAGGAGAATCGATTACATAATCGATTATATATTCATCTCAACAATCTCAAATAACCGATTAGATAATCGATTATTCGAAGACTATAATAGATTACATAATCGATTTCGCGAATACCAAAAGTTGCCACTAAAGGAATAATCGATTATGAGGCACTCAATAATCGATTATGGGTAATGGATGAGCGCATCAGGAGCCAACACGGTAAGACATAATCGATTATGCTCACTTACATAATCGATTAAAAGGTCAGTAACGTTCATTTTGGTCATTTTGGACTGTTTCTAACTTTCCTGAATATATGCCTTGCTCTTGTTTGCACTTTTCCCGCTTTTTTTGATAATGCCAAAAGGGGGAGAGTTATATGATTGCATAGTTCAGGGAGAGTTTGCATGCTTTAGGGGGAGTTGCTATTTTTACATTTTGCATATAAATAAGGTGTAGAGTATTTTATCTATGCATTAACTCTGATTTCTTAAAATTCAAATACTCTATCTCGTCATTAGAGCAAATCCCTCCTTGAGATGTTTGTCATCATCAAAAAGGGGCAGAATGTGAATATATGCCTTGACAGGATTAATCTAGTTTTTGATGATTGGCAAAAGGAACCGGAAAGTCAAGTATAAAAAAGCGGAAAAGAAGATCAAGGAGATCAAGTGCTTCAAGACTGGGTTATGGGAACTTTTATTTCTTGTAATCGGTGTTTATTAGGATCTTTTTGTAAGTGTTAGTAAAGCTCTCAATCTAAAATCAATCACACACACACACATAAAATAAACTTAATAGGCTTCAAGCGATCTAATTGGATAAAATCAATTAAACAGTTTAAGTTTAATATCAGATGGTTTTTAATGATAATAATCGATTACAAATTTATCATAATCGATTATCATATATCTGAAAAGCGTTTCCCAAAAACAGTGAAGAATTAATCGATTAACATAATCGATTATATACATAATCGATTGAATAATCGATTTTAGATGTAATCGATTGAATAATCGATTATTCCTTTATGCGTGTAAGTGAACTTCAAAACAGAAAATCCATAATCGATTATCATAATCGATTATGATGCGACTGCCTCTCCAGCGTGTTTTCTAAAAATAATCAGATAATCGATTATGGAATTGCAATAATCGATTATGACGCGATTAGCTTGTTTTTTTAAATGCGCTTAACCTAATTCCTATGGGCTTAAGAATTTTTCTATAAATAGGAATGCCAAGGCAACTCTAAAATACACGAATCCTATTGCGCTCTGAAACTCTGTTTATTTCATTACTTACTCTCACATATTCACTCTTGATTATTTTTTTTGAATAGAGAGCTTTACATATCATATAGTTTGAATTGTAATTTGAGCTTCAATTTGTAATCTTTATCTGCACTACTTGAGTGCTACATTCTTCTTCTACTTCTTCTTGTTCTTGGGTGTGAATCCCTTTTTCTTTAAAGAGAAACAATATCTCTTGAACTTGAGGCTCTTGCACAAAGGGAGGTGATATCCCATTATTTTGTGTGGAGAGTGCTCTTGGTTTGTAAAGGTTTCTAGCTGCACCTGATTTAAAAGCTAGTTATTGAGTGAAAACCCTTGGTGTTTGACCTTGGGGACTGGACGTAGGCCACAGGGTATTTAGTGGCCGAACCAGGATAAATCTGCGGCTCTCTCTCTATCTTTTCATTATTGTCTTCTACCTTACAGCAATTTAATTTATCGCATTTACTTTATTGCAATTTAATTTAAGCGATTTAATTTATTGCTATTTACTTTCTAGAATTTATTATTCAAGCAATTTACTCTATAGCGCTTCTAATTTCAGTCATTTATCTTCAAGCGCCGTAATTGAAAAAAGTTTTTCAAAAACACATATCACACACAATTCACCCCCCTCTTGTGTTTGAAGTCACTTGTCAACAAGGACAAAAGTACAAAAGCGGCAACAACAAAAATATTGAAGATTGAAGTCAAGCGTCTGCTGCCGATAATCAAGCGTTCGAAACGTCGTATTTTGAGGTATGCTGGTCCTAATGAAGTGATCTTGGTTTTGTTAGAAAAATAAGAGAAATACCTACATGTTTCCTGAAGAAGCCGAGATCTGTATCAATCTCTATCGGAATGAAATTCCTTCTTCAAGCTTGAGATGTGATCCTGTTCATGGCAATCAGAACATGCAACCGTATGCTGATGCTTTCTTGAGCTTTGTGCGTTGAAAAGTATCGATCTTGGTATCTTTGGAAGGCTCGAAGAAATATCTGCAGCTCTCTTTAAGAGGTTAAGAACGAAATCGAACTCTATCTTTGTCAAAATGCATCCGTAAGTTGGTGACGTGAAGCCGTTCCTGACTGTCATACCTTTGTAGCATCAGATGGCCATACATTAAGCTTATGGTGTCTGAATTGGATGAAACGGGTGTCTCAATAAAGCTAATATACATATAAACAATTTTCATGCGGACATCTAGTCCAAATTCGGCCGGTAACAGGGTCAAACTAGCATAATACGCTAAATCTTCAGAATGCTACGAATTAAACAGACTTGTGAATGTTCAAAGCGGATACCCAAGCGCCTTAGCTCATTTAAGAAGAGTCCAGTGAAGCTAATCTAGCGTCTTCTCGGAATACAGAATATTGTGATGCGTGGAGAAGTAATTTTGAATGAAGTATTAAGATATTCAACGTCCAAGCTTGACCAGAAAATGAGGTACCCTTTTCAATAAAGTTCGGAAGCATCAAGTATTGTAATATAAAAATATAAAAGCTTCAGCAACTCTAATAGAAGAAAGAGAAGAAAAGCTTGAATAAAGACAAAAGTACAAAAGCGGCAACAACAAAAACACTGAAGATTGAAGTCAACCGTCTGCTGCCGATATTCAAGGGTCCGAAACGTCGTATTTTGAGGTATGCTCGCCCTAATGAAGTGATCTTGGTTTTGTTTGAAAGATAAGAAAAATTCCTACATGTTTCTTGAAGAAGCTGAGATCTGTGTCAGTCTCTATCGGAGTGAAATTCCTTCGTCAAGCATGAGATGTGATACTGTTCGTGGCAATCAGAACATGCAACCGTCTGCTGACAATTTATGGATCTTTGCGTGATCAAAAGTATCGATCTTGGTATCTTTGGAAGGCTCAAAGAAATATCTGCAGCTGTCGTGAAGAGGTCAAGAACGAAATCGATCTCTATCTTCGTCAAAATGCATCCGTAAGTTGGTGACGTGATGCCGTTCCTGACAGTCGTACCTTTGTAGCATCGATGGCCATATATTAAGCTTATGGTGTCTGAATTGGATGAAACTGGTGTGTCATTAAAGCTAATATCCTTATAAAAAAGTTTCCTACAGACATCGAGTCCATATTCGGCAAGTAACAGGGTCAAAGTAGCATAATACGCTAAATCTTCAGAATGCTACGAATTAAATAGACTTGTGAATGTTCAAAGCGGATACCCAAGCACCTTAGCTCATTTAAGAAGATTCCAGCGAAGCTAATCAAGCATCTTCTCAGAATACAGAACGTTATGATGGGTCGAGAAGTAATTTAGAATGAAGTATTAAGATATTCAACGTCCAAGCTTGATCAGAAAATGAGGTACCCTTTTCACTAAAGTTCAGAAGAATCAAGTACTGTAATATAAGAATATAAAAGCTTCAGCAACCCTAATAGATGAAAGAGAAGAAAATCGTGAATAAAGACAAAAGTACAAAAGCGGCAACAGCAAAAACACTGAAGATTGAAGTTAAGCGTCTGCTGCCGATAATCAAGCGTCCGAAACGTCGTATTTTGAGGTACGCTCGTCCTAATGAAGTGATCTTGGTTTTGGTAGAAAAATAAGAGAAATACCTATATGTTTCCCGAAGAAGCCGAGATCTGTATCAATCTCTATCGGAGTGAAATTCCTTCTTCAAGCTTGAGATGTGATATTATTCGTGTCAATCCAAACATGCAACCGTATGCTGACAAATTCTAGAGCTTTGCGTGTTGCAAAGTGCCGATCTTGGTATTAGGGAAGGCTAAAAGAAATATCTGCAGATCGTGAATATGGACAAAAGTACAAAAGCGCCAACAGCAAAAACACTGAAGATTGAAGTCAAGCGTCCGCTGCCGATAATCAAGCGTCCGAAACGTCGTATTTTGAGGTACGCTCGTCATAATGAAGCGATCTTGGTTTTTTTAGAAAGATAAGAGAAATACCTACATGTTTCCTCAAAAAGGCGTGATCTGTATCAATCTCTATCGGAGTGAAATTCCTTCTTCAAGCTTGAGATGTGATACTGTTCGTGGCAATCAGAACATGAAACCGTCTGCTGACAATTTCTGGATCTTTGCATGCCCAAAAGAATCGATCTTTGTATCTTTGGAAGGCTCAAAGAAATATCTGCTGCTCTCGTGAAGAGGTCAAGAACGAAATCGATCTCTATCCTTGTCAAAATTCATCCGTAAGTTGGTGACGTGATGCCGTTCCTGACTGTCATACCTTTGTAGCATCAGATGGCCATATATTGAGCTGATGGTGCCTGAATTGGATGAAACTGGTGTCTCATTAAAGCTAATATCCATATAAACAAGTTTCATGCAGACATCGAGTCCAAATTCGGCCAGTAACAGGGTCAAAGAAGCATAATACGCTAAATCTTAAGAATGCTACGAATTAAACAGACTTGTGAATGTTCAAACCGGATAACCAAGCGCCTTAGCTCATTTAAGAAGAGTCCAGTGAAGCTAATTAAGCGTCTTCTCGGAATACCGAACAATTTGATGGGTGGAGAAGTAATTTTGAATGAAGTATTAAGATATTCAACGTCCAAGCTTGACCAGAAAATGTGGTACCCTTTTCAATAAAGTTCGGAAGCATCAAGCACTATAATATAAGAATATAAAAGCTTCAGCAACTCTAATAGAAGAAAAAGAAGAAAAGCGTGAATAAAGACAAAAGTAGAAAAGCGGCAACAGCAAAAACACTGAAGATTGAAGTCAAGCGTCTGCTGGCGATAATCAAGCGTCTGAAACGTCGTATTTTGAGGTACGCTCGTCCTAATGAAGTGATCTTGGTTTTGTTAGAAAGATAAGAGAAATACCTACATGTTTCCTAAAGAAGCCGAGATCTGTATCAATCTCTATCGGAGTGAAATTCCTTCTTCAAGCTTGAGATGCGATACTGTTCGTGGCAATCAGAACATGCAACCGTATGCTGACATTTTCTAGGGCTTTGCTTGTTGAAAAGTATCGATCTTGGTATGTTTGGAACGCTAAAAGAAATATCTGCAGCTCTCGTGAGGAGGCCAAGAACTAAATCAGCTTCTATCTTTGTCAAAATGCATCTGTAAGTTGGTGAAGTGATGCCGTTCATGACTGTCATACCTTTGTAGCATCTGATGGCCAGATATTGAGATGATGTTGGTCGAATTGGATGAAACCGGTGTCTCATTAAAGTGAATATCCATATAAACAAGTTTCATGAAGACTTCGAATCTTAATTCGGCCAGTAACAGGGTCAAAGAAGCATAATACGCTAAATGGTCAGAATGCTTCGAGTTAAACAGACTTGTGAATGTGCAAAGCGGATACCCAAGCGCCCTAGCTCATTTTAAGAAGCGTCCAGTGTATCTAATCAAGCGTCTTCACAGAATACAGAACATTATGATGGGTGGAGAAGTAATTTTGAATGAAGTATTAAGATATTCAACGTCCAAGCCTGACCAGAAAATGAGGTACCCTTTTCAATAAAGTTCGGAAGCATCAAGTAGTGTACTATAAGAATATAAAAGCTTCAGCAACTTTAATAGAAGAAAGAGAAGAAAAGCGTGAATAAAGACAAAAGTACAAAAGCGGCAATAGCAAAAACACTGAAGATTGAAGTCAAGCGTCTGCTGCCGATAATCAAGCGTCCGAAACGTCGTATTTTGAGGTACGCTGGTCCTAATGAAGTGATCTTGGTTTTGTTAGAAAGATAAGAAAAATTCCTATATGTTTCCTGAAGAAGCCGAGATCTGTATCAGTCTCTATCGGAGTGAAATTCCTTCTTCAAGCTTGAGATGTGATACTGTTCGTGGCAATCAGAACATGCAACCGTCTGCTGACAATTTCTGGATCTTTGCGTGCTCAAAAGTATCGATCTTGGTATCTTTGGAAGGCTCAAAGAAATATGTGGTGCTCTCGTGAAGAGGTCAATAACGAAATCGATCTCCATCCTTGTCAAAATGCATCCGTAAGTTGGTGACGTGATGCCGTTCCTGAATGTCATACCTTTGTAGCATCAGATGGCCATATATTGAATTTACGGTGTCTGAATTGGATGAAACTAGTGTCTCATTAAAGATAATATCCACATAAATAAGTTTCATGCCGACATCGTGTCCAAATTCGGCCAGTAACAGGGTCAAAGAAGCATAATACGCAAAATCTTCAGAATGCTACGAATTAAACAGACTTATGAATGTTCAAAGCGGATACCCAAGCACCTTAGCTCATTTAACAAGAGTCTGGCGAAGCTAATCAAGGGTCTTCTCGGAATACAGAACATTATGATGGGTGGAGAAGTAATTTTGAATGAAGTATTAAGATATTCAACGTCCAAGCTTGACCAGAAAATGAGGTACCCTTTTCAATAAAGTTCGGAAGCATCCCGTACTGTAAAATAAGAATATAAAAGCTTCAGCAACTCTAATATAAGAAAGAGAAGAAAAGCTTGAATAAAGACAAAAGTACAAAAGCGGCAACAACAAAAATACTGAAGATTGAAGTCAACCGTCTGCTGCCGATATTCAAGGGTCTGAAACGTTGTATTTTGAGGTACGCTCGCCCTAATGAAGTGATCTTGGTTTTGTTAGAAAGATAAGAAAAATGCCTACATGTTTCCTAAAGAAGTCGAGATCTGTATCAGTCTCTATCGGAGTGAAATTCCTTCTTCAAGCATGAGATGTGATACTGTTCGTGGCAATCAGAACATGCAACCGTCTGCTGACAATTTTTGGATCTTTGCGTGATCAAAAGTATCGATCTTGGTATCTTTGGAAGGCTCAAAGAAATATCTGCAGCTGTCGTGAGGAGGTCAAGAACGAAATCGATCTCTATCCTTGTCAAAATGCATCCGTAAGTTGGTGACGTGATGCCGTTCCTGACTGTCATACCTTTGTAGCATCAGATGGCCATATATTGAATTTACGGTGTCTGAATTGGATGAAACTAGTGTGTCATTAAAGCTAATATCCATATAATAATTTTTCTTGCGACATCGAGTCCAAATTCGGCAAGTAACAGGGTCAAAGAAGCATAATACGCTAAATCTTCAGAATGCTACGAATTAAACAGACTTGTGAATGTTCAAAGCGGATACCCAAGCACCTTAGCTCATTTAAGACGATTCCGGCGAAGCAAATCAAGCGTCTTCTCAGAATACAGAACATTATGATGGGTGGAGAAGTAATTCAGAATGAAGTATTAAGATATTCAACGTCCAAGCTTGATCAGAAAATGAGGTACCCTTTTCAGTAAAGTTCAGAAGAATCAAGTACTGTAATTTAAGAATATAAAAGCTTCAGCAACTCTAATAGAAGAAAGAGAAGAAAAGCGTGAATAAAGACAAAAGTAAAAAAGCGGCAATAGCAAAAACACTGAAGATTGAAGTCAAGCGTCTGCTACCGATAATCAAGCATCCGAAACGTCATTTTTTGAGTTACGATCATCCTAATGAAGTGTTCTTGGTTTTTTTGGTGGGATAATAGAAATACCTACATGTTTCTTGAAGAAGCCGAGATCTGTATCAACCTCTATCGGAGTGAAATTCCTTCTTCAAGCTTGAGATGTGATACTGTTCGTGGCAATGAGAACATGCAACCGTATGCTGATGCTTTCTTGAGCTTTGCATGTTGAAAAGTATCGATCTTGGTATCGTTGGAAGGCTCAAAGAAATATCTGCAGCTCTCGTGAAGAGGTCAAGAACGAAATCGATCTCTATCCTTGTCAAAATGCATCCGTAAGTTGGGGACGTGATGCCGTTCCTGACAGTCGTAACTTTGTAGCGTCTGATGGCCATATATTGAGCTGATAGTGTTCGAATCGGATGAAACCGGTGTGTCATTAAATCAAATATCCATATAAACAAGTTTCATGAAGACTTCGAATCTTAATTCGGCAAGTAACAGGTTCAAAGAAGCATGATACGTTAAATGGTCAGAATGCTTCGAGTTAAACAGACTTGTGAATGTGCAAAGCGGATACCCAAGCGCCTTAGCTCATTTAAGAAGAGTCCAGTGAAGCTAATCAAGCGTCTTCTCGGAATACAGAACAATATGATGGGTGGAGAAGTAATTTTGAATGAAGTATTAAGATATTCAACGTCCAAGCTTGACCAGAAAATGAGGTACCCTTTTCAATAAAGTTCGGAAGCATCAAGCTCTGTAATATAAGAATATAAAAGCTTCAGCAACTCTAATAGAAGAAAGAGAAGAAAGGCGTGAATAAGGACAAAAGTACAAAAGCGGCAACAGCAAAAACACTGAAGATTGAAGTCAAGCGTCCGCTGCCGATAATCAAGCGTCCGAAACGTCGTATTTTGAGGTACGCTCGTCCTAATCAAGCGATCTTGGTTTTTTTAGAAAGATAAGAGAAATACCTACATGTTTCCTCAAAAAGGCGAGATCTGTATCAATCTCTATCGGAGTGAAATTCCTTCTTCAAGCTTGAGATGTGATACTGTTCGTGGCAATCAGAACATGCAACCGTCTGCTGAAAATTTCTGGATCTTTGCGTGCTCAAAAGAATCGATCTTTGTATCTTTGGAAGGCTCAAAGAAATATCTGTTGCTCTCGTGAAGAGGTCAAGAACGAAATCGATCTCTATCCTTGTCAAAATTCATCCGTAAGTTGGTGACGTGATGCCGTTCCTGACTGTCATACCTTTGTAGCATCAGATGGCCATATATTGAATTTATGGTGTCTGAATTGGATGAAACTGGTGTCTCATTAAAGCTAATATCCATATAAACAAGTTTCATGCAGACATCGAGTCCAAATTCGGCCAGTAACAGGGTCAAAGAAGCATAATACGCTAAATTTTAAGAATGCTACGAATTAAACAGACTTGTGAATGTTCAAACCGGATAACCAAGCGCCTTAGCTCATTTAAGAAGGGTCCAGTGAAGCTAATCAAGCGTCTTCTCGGAATACAGAACAATATGATGGGTGGAGAAGTAATTTTGAATGAAGTATTAAGATATTCAACGTCCAAGCTTGACCAGAAAATGAGATACCCTTTTCAATAAAATTCGGAAGCATCAAGCTCTGTAATATAAGAATATAAAAGCTTCAGCAACTCTAATAGAAGAAAGAGAAGAAAAGCATGAATAAGGACAAAAGTACAAAAGCGGCAACAACAAAAATATTGAAGATTGAAGTCAAGCGTCTGCTGCCGATAATCAAGCGTTCGAAACGTCGTATTTTGAGGTACGCTGGTCCTAATGAAGTGATCTTGGTTTTGTTAGAAAAATAAGAGAAATACCTACATGTTTCATGAAGAAGCCGAGATCTGTATCAATCTCTATCGGAATGAAATTCCTTCTTCAAGCTTGAGATGTGATCCTGTTCATGGCAATCAGAACATGCAACCGTATGCTGATGCTTTCTTGAGCTTTGTGCGTTGAAAAGTATCGATCTTGGTATCTTTGGAAGGCTCGAAGAAATATCTGCAGCTCTCTTTAAGAGGTTAAGAACGAAATCGAACTCTATCTTTGTCAAAATGCATCCGTAAGTTGGTGACGTGAAGCCGTTCCTGACTGTCATACCTTTGTAGCATCAGATGGCCATACATTAAGCTTATGGTGTCTGAATTGGATGAAACGGGTGTCTCAATAAAGCTAATATACATATAAACAATTTTCATGCGGACATCTAGTCCAAATTCGGCCGGTAACAGGGTCAAACTAGCATAATACGCTAAATCTTCAGAATGCTACGAATTAAACAGACTTGTGAATGTTCAAAGCGGATACCCAAGCGCCTTAGCTCATTTAAGAAGAGTCCAGTGAAGCTAATCTAGCGTCTTCTCGGAATACAGAATATTGTGATGCGTGGAGAAGTAATTTTGATTGAAGTATTAAGATATTCAACGTCCAAGCTTGACCAGAAAATGAGGTACCCTTTTCAATAAAGTTCGGAAGCATCAAGTATTGTAATATAAAAATATAAAAGCTTCAGCAACTCTAATATAAGAAAGAGAAGAAAAGCTTGAATAAAGACAAAAGTACAAAAGCGGCAACAACAAAAACACTGAAGATTGAAGTCAACCGTCTGCTGCCGATATTCAAGGGTCCGAAACGTCGTATTTTGAGGTACGCTCGCCCTAATGAAGTGATCTAGGTTTTGTTAGAAAGATAAGAAAAATTCCTACATGTTTCTTGAAGAAGCTGAGATCTGTATCAGTCTCTATCGGAGTGAAATTCCTTCGTCAAGCATGAGATGTGATACTGTTCGTGGCAATCAGAACATGCAACCGTCTGCTGACAATTTATGGATCTTTGCGTGATCAAAAGTATCGATCTTGGTATCTTTGGAAGGCTCAAAGAAATATCTGCAGCTGTCGTGAAGAGGTCAAGAACGAAATCGATCTCTATCTTTGTCAAAATGCATCCGTAAGTTGGTGACGTGATGCCGTTCCTGACAGTCGTACCTTTGTAGCATCGATGGCCATATATTAAGCTTATGGTGTCTGAATTGGATGAAACTGGTGTGTCATTAAAGCTAATATCCTTATAAAAAAGTTTCCTGCAGACATCGAGTCCATATTCGGCAAGTAACAGGGTCAAAGTAGCATAATACGCTAAATCTTCAGAATGCTACGAATTAAATAGACTTGTGAATGTTCAAAGCGGATACCCAAGCACCTTAGCTCATTTAAGAAGATTCCGGCGAAGCTAATCAAGCATCTTCTCAGAATACAGAACGTTATGATGGGTCGAGAAGTAATTTAGAATGAAGTATTAAGATATTCATCGTCCAAGCTTGATCAGAAAATGAGGTACCCTTTTCACTAAAGTTCAGAAGAATCAAGTACTGTAATATAAGAATATAAAAGCTTCAGCAACCCTAATAGAAGAAAGAGAAGAAAATCGTGAATAAAGACAAAAGTACAAAAGCGGCAACGGCAAAAACACTGAAGATTGAAGTCAAGCGTCTGCTGCCGATAATCAAGCGTCCGAAACGTCGTATTTTGAGGTACGCTCGTCCTAATGAAGTGATCTTGGTTTTGGTAGAAAAATAAGAGAAATACCTATATGTTTCCCGAAGAAGCCGAGATCTGTATCAATCTCTATCGGAGTGAAATTCCTTCTTCAAGCTTGAGATGTGATATTATTCGTGTCAATCCAAACATGCAACCGTATGCTGACAAATTCTAGAGCTTTGCGTGTTGCAAAGTGTCGATCTTGGTCTTAGGGAAGGCTAAAAGAAATATCTGCAGATCGTGAATATGGACAAAAGTACAAAAGCGCCAACAGCAAAAACACTGAAGATTGAAGTCAAGCGTCTGCTGCCGATAATCAAGCGTCCGAAACGTCGTATTTTGAGGTACGCTCGTCCTAATGAAGCGATCTTGGTTTTTTTAGAAAGATAAGAGAAATACCTACATGTTTCCTCAAAAAGGCGAGATCTGTATCAATCTCTATCGGAGTGAAATTCCTTCTTCAAGCTTGAGATGTGATACTGTTCGTGGCAATCAGAACTTGAAACCGTCTGCTGACAATTTCTGGATCTTTGCATGCTCAAAAGAATCGATCTTTGTATCTTTGGAAGGCTCAAAGAAATATCTGCTGCTCTCGTGAAGAGGTCAAGAACGAAATCGATCTCTATCCTTGTCAAAATTCATCCGTAAGTTGGTGACGTGATGCCGTTCCTGACTGTCATACCTTTGTAGCATCAGATGGCCATATATTGAGCTGATGGTGCCTGAATTGGATGAAACTGGTGTCTCATTAAAGCTAATATCCATATAAACAAGTTTCATGCAGACATCGAGTCCAAATTCGGCCAGTAACAGGGTCAAAGAAGCATAATACGCTAAATCTTAAGAATGCTACGAATTAAACAGACTTGTGAATGTTCAAACCGGATAACCAAGTGCCTTAGCTCATTTAAGAAGAGTCCAGTGAAGCTAATTAAGCGTCTTCTCGGAATACCGAACAATTTGATGGGTGGAGAAGTAATTTTGAATGAAGTATTAAGATATTCAACGTCCAAGCTTGACCAGAAAATGAGGTACCCTTTTCAATAAAGTTCGGAAGCATCAAGCACTATAATATAAGAATATAAAAGCTTCAGCAACTCTAATAGAAGAAAAAGAAGAAAAGCCTGAATAAAGACAAAAGTAGAAAAGCGGCAACAGCAAAAACACTGAAGATTGAAGTCAAGCGTCTGCTGCCGATAATCAAGCGTCTGAAACGTCGTATTTTGAGGTACGCTCGTTCTAATGAAGTGATCTTGGTTTTGTTAGAAAGATAAGAGAAATACCTACATGTTTCCTAAAGAAGCCGAGATCTGTATCAATCTCTATCGGAGTGAAATTCCTTCTTCAAGCTTGAGATGCGATACTGTTCGTGGCAATCAGAACATGCAACCGTATGCTGACAATTTCTAGGGCTTTGCGTGTTGAAAAGTATCGATCTTGGTATGTTTGGAACGCTAAAAGAAATATCTGCAGCTCTCGTGAGGAGGCCAAGAACTAAATCAGCCTCTATCTTTGTCAAAATGCATCTGTAAGTTGGTGAAGTGATGCCGTTCATGACTGTCATACCTTTGTAGCATTTGATGGCCAGATATTGAGATGATGTTGTTCGAATTGGATGAAACCGGTGTCTCATTAAAGTGAATATCCATATAAAAAAGTTTCATGAAGACTTCGAATCTTAATTCGGCCAGTAACAGGGTCAAAGAAGCATAATACGCTAAATGGTCAGAATGCTTCGAGTTAAACAGACTTGTGAATGTGCAAAGCGGATACCCAAGCGCCCTAGCTCATTTTAAGAAGCGTCCAGTGTATCTAATCAAGCGTCTTCACAGAATACAAAACATTAAGATGGGTGGAGAAGTAATTTTGAATGAAGTATTAAGATATTCAACGTCCAAGCCTGACCAGAAAATGAGGTACCCTTTTCAATAAAGTTCGGAAGCATCAAGTAGTGTACTATAAGAATATAAAAGCTTCAGCAACTTTAATAGAAGAAAGAGAAGAAAAGCGTGAATAAAGACAAAAGTACAAAAGCGGCAATAGCAAAAACACTGAAGATTGAAGTCAAGCGTCTGCTGCCGATAATCAAGCGTCCGAAACGTCGTATTTTGAGGTACGCTGGTCCTAATGAAGTGATCTTGGTTTTGTTAGAAAGATAAGAAAAATTCCTACATGTTTCCTGAAGAAGCCGAGATCTGTATCAGTCTCTATCGGAGTGAAATTCCTTCTTCAAGCTTGAGATGTGATACTGTTCGTGGCAATCAGAACATGCAACCGTCTGCTGACAATTTCTGGATCTTTGCGTGCTCAAAAGTATCGATCTTGGTATCTTTGGAAGGCTCAAAGAAATATGTGGTGCTCTCGTGAAGAGGTCAATAACGAAATCGATCTCCATCCTTGTCAAAATGCATCCGTAAGTTGGTGACGTGATGCCGTTCCTGACTGTCATACCTTTGTAGCATCAGATGGCCATATATTGAATTTACGGTGTCTGAATTGGATGAAACTGGTGTCTCATTAAAGCTAATATCCATATAAATAAGTTTCATGCCGACATCGTGTCCAAATTCGGCCAGTAACAGGGTCAAAGAAGCATAATACGCAAAATCTTCAAATTGCTACGAATTAAACAGACTTATGAATGTTCAAAGCGGATACCCAAGCACCTTAGCTCATTTAAGAAGAGTCTGGCGAAGCTAATCAAGCGTCTTCTCGGAATACAGAACATTATGATGGGTGGAGAAGTAATTTTGAATGAAGTATTAAGATATTCAACGTCCAAGCTTGATCAGAAAATGAGATACCCTTTTCAGTAAAGTTCAAAAGAATCAAGTACTGTAATATAAGAATATAAAAGCTTCAGCAACTCTAATATAAGAAAGAGAAGAAAAGCTTGAATAAAGACAAAAGTACAAAAGCGGCAACAACAAAAACACTGAAGATTGAAGTCAACCGTCTGCTGCCGATATTCAAGGGTCTGAAACGTTGTATTTTGAGGTACGCTCGCCCTAATGAAGTGATCTTGGTTTTGTTAGAAAGATAAGAAAAATGCCTACATGTTTCCTAAAGAAGTCGAGATCTGTATCAGTCTCTATCGGAGTGAAATTCCTTCTTCAAGCATGAGATGTGATACTGTTCGTGGCAATCAGAACATGCAACCGTCTGCTGACAATTTTGGGATCTTTGCGTGATCAAAAGTATCGATCTTGGTATCTTTGGAAGGCTCAAAGAAATATCTGCAGCTGTCGTGAGGAGGTCAAGAACGAAATCGATCTCTATCTTTGTCCAAATGCATCCGTAAGTTGGAGACGTGATGCCGTTCCTGACAGTCATACCTTTGTAGCATCGATGTCCATATATTAAGCTTATGGTGTCTGAATTGGATGAAACTGGTGTGTCATTAAAGCTAATATCCATATAAAAAATTTTCCTGCAGACATCGAGTCCATATTCGGCAACTAACAGGGTCAAAGTAGCATAATACGCTAAATCTTCAGAATGCTACGAATTAAACAAACTTGTGAATGTTCAAAGCGGATACCCAAGCACCTTAGCTCATTTAAGACGATTCCGGCGAAGCTAATCAAGCGTCTTCTCAGAATACAGAACATTATGATCGGTGGAGAAGTAATTCAGAATGAAGTATTAAGATATTCAACGTCCAAGCTTGATCAGAAAATGAGGTACCCTTTTCAGAAAAGTTCAGAAGAATCAAGTACTGTAATATAAGAATATAAAAGCTTCAGCAACTCTAATAGAAGAAAGAGAAGAAAAGCATGAATAAAGACAAAAGTACAAAAGCGGCAACAGCAAAAACACTGAAGATTGAAGTCAAGCGTCTGCTGTCGATAATCAAGTGTCCGAAACGTCGTATTTTGAGGTACGCTTGTCCTAATGAAGTGATCTTGGTTTTGTTAGAAAGATAAGAAAAATTCCTACATGTTTCCTGAAGAAGCCGAGATCTGTATCAGTCTCTATCGGAGTGAAATTCCTTCTTCAAGCATGAGATGTGATACTGTTCGTGGCAATCAGAACATGCAACCGTCTGCTGACAATTTCTGGATCTTTGCGTGCTCAAAAGTATCGATCTTGGTATCTTTGGATGGCTCAAAGAAATATCTGGTGCTCTCGTGAAGAGGTCAAGAACGAAATCGATCTCTATCCTTGTCAAAATGCATCCGTAAGTTGGTGACGTGACGCCGTTCCTGACTGTCATACCTTTGTAGCATCAGATGGCCTTATATTGAATTTACGGTGTCTGAATTGGATGAAACTGGTGTCTCATTAAAGCTAATATCCATATAAACAAGTTTCATGCCGACATCGAGTCCAAATTCGGCCAGTAACAGGGTCAAAGAAGCATAATACGCTAAATTTTAAGAATGCTACGAATTAAACAGACTCGTGAATGTTCAAAGCGGATACCCAAGCACCTTAGCTCATTTAAGAAGAGTCTGGCGAAGCTAATCAAGCGTCTTCTCGGAATACAGAACATTATGATGGGTGGAGAAGTAATTTTGAATGAAGTATTAAAATATTCAACGTCCAAGCTTGACCAGAAAATGAGGTACCCTTTTCAATAAAGTTCGGAAGCATCCCGTTCTGTAAAATAAGAATATAAAAGCTTCAGCAACTCTAATATAAGAAAGAGAAGAAAAGCTTGAATAAAGACAAAAGTACAAAAGCGGCAACAACAAAAACACTGAAGATTGAAGTCAACCGTCTGCTGCCGATATTCAAGGGTCTGAAACGTCGTATTTTGAGGTACGCTCGCCCTAATGATGTGATCTTGATTTTGTTAGAAAGATAAGAAAAATGCCTACATGTTTCCTGAAGAAGTCGAGATCTGTATCAGTCTCTATCGGAGTGAAATTCCTTCTTCAAGCATGAGATGTGATACTGTTCATGGCAATCAGAACATACAATCGTCTGCTGACAATTTTTGGATCTTTGCGTGATCAAAAGTATCGATCTTGGTATCTTTGGAAGGCACAAAGAAATATCTGCAGCTGTCGTGAAGAGGTTAAGAACGAAATCGATCTCTATCTTTGTCAAAATGCATCCGTAAGTTGGTGACGTGATGCCGTTCCTGACAGTCATACCTTTGTAGCATCGATGTCCATATATTAAGCTTATGGTGTCTGAATTGAATGAAACTGGTGTGTCATTAAAGCTAATGTCCATATAAAAAAGTTTCCTGCAGACATCGAGTCCATATTCGGCAACTAACAGGGTCAAAGTAGCATAATACGCTAAATCTTCAGAATGCTACAAATTAAACAGACTTGTGAATGTTCAAAGCGGATACCCAAGCACCTTAGCTCATTTAAGACGATTCCGGCAAAGCTAATCAAGCGTCTTCTCAGAATACAAAACATTATGATGGGTGGAGAAGTAATTCAGAATGAAGTATTAAGATATTCAACGTCCAAGCTTGATCAGAAAATGAGGTACCCTTTTCAGTAAAGTTCAGAAGAATCAAGTACTGTAATATAAGAATATAAAAGCTTCAGCAACTCTAATAGAAGAAAGAGAAGAAAAGCGTGAATAAAGACAAAAGTACAGAAGCGGCAACAGCAAAAACACTGAAGATTGAAGTCAAGCGTTTGCTGCCGATAATCAAGTGTCCGAAACGTCGTATTTTGAGGTACGCTCGCCCTAATGAAGTGATCTTGGTTTTGTTAGAAAGATAAGAAAAATGCCTACATGTTTCCTGAAGAAGTCGAGATCTGTATCAGTCTCTATCGGAGTGAAATTCCTTCTTCAAGCATGAGATGTGATACTGTTCGTGGCAATCAGAACATGCAATCGTCTGCTGACAATTTTTGGATCTTTTCGTGATCAAAAGTATCGATCTTGGTATCTTTGGAAGGCTCAAAGAAATATCTGCAGCTGTCGTGAAGAGGTCAAGAACGAAATCGATCTCTATCTTTGTCAAAATGCATCCGTAAGTTGGTGACGTGATGCCGTTCCTGACAGTCATACCTTTGTAGCATCGATGTCCATATATTAAGCTTATGGTGTCTGAATTGGATGAAACTGGTGTGTCATTAAAGCTAATATCCATATAAAAAAGTTTCCTGCAGACATCGAGTCCATATTCGGCAACTAACAGGGTCAAAGTAGCATAATACGCTAAATCTTCAGAATGCTACGAATTAAACAGACTTGTGAATGTTCAAAGCGGATACCCAAGCACCTTAGCTCATTTAAGACGATTCCGGCGAAGCTAATCAAGCGTCTTCTCAGAATACAGAACATTATGATGGGTGGAGAAGTAATTCAGAATGAAGTATTAAGATATTCAACGTCCAAGCTTGATCAGAAAATGAGGTACCCTTTTCAGTAAAGTTCAGAAGAATCAAGTACTGTAATATAAGAATATAAAAGCTTCAGCAACTCTAATAGAAGAAAGAGAAGAAAAGCGTGAATAAAGACAAAAGTACAAAAGCGGCAACAGCAAAAACACTGAAGATTGAAGTCAAGCGTCTGCTGCCGATAATCAAGTGTCCGAAACGTCGTATTTTGAGGTACGCTGGTCCTAATGAAGTGATCTTGGTTTTGTTAAAAAGATAAGAAAAATTCCTACATTTTTCCTGAAGAAGCCGAGATCTGTATTAATCTCTATCGGAGTGAAATTCCTTCTACAAACATGAGATGTGATACTGTTCGTGGCAATCAGAACATGCAACCGTCTGCTGACAATTTCTGGATCTTTGCGTGCTCAAAAGTATCGATCTTGGTATCTTTGGATGGCTCAAAGAAATATGTGGTGCTCTCGTGAAGAGGTCAAGAACGAAATCGATCTCTATCCTTATCAAATTGCATCCGCAAGTTGGTGACGTGATGCCGTTCCTGACTGTCATACCTTTGTAGTATTAGATGGCCTTATATTGAATTTACGGTGTCTGAATTGGATGAAACTGGTGTCTCATTAAAGCTAATATCCATATAAACAAGTTTCATGCCGACATCGAGTCCAAATTCGGCCAGTAACAGGGTCAAAGAAGCATAATACGCTAAATCTTCAGAATGCTACGAATTAAACAGACTTGTGAATGTTCAAAGCGGATACCCAAGCACCTTAGCTCATTTAAGAAGAGTCCGACGAAGCTAATCAAGCGTCTTCTCGGAATACAGAACATTATGATGGGTGGAGAAGTAATTTTGAATGAAGTATTAAGATATTCAACGTCCAAGCTTGACCAGAAAATGAGGTACCCTTTTCAATAAAGTTCGAAAGCAACCAGTACTGTAAAATAAGAATATAAAAGCTTCAGCAACTCTAATATAAGAAAGAGAAGAAAAGCGTGAATAAAGACAAAAGTACAAAAGCGGCAACAACAAAAACACTGAAGATTGAAGTCAAGCGTCTGCTGCCGATATTCAAGGGTCCGAAACGTCGTATTTTGAGGTACGCTCGCCCTAATGAAGTGATCTTGGTTTTGTTAGAAAGATAAGAAAAATGCCTACATGTTTCCTGAAGAAGTCGAGATCTGTATCAATCTCTATCGGAGTGAAATTCCTTCTTCAAGCATGAGATGTGATACTGTTCGTGGCAATCAGAACATGCAACCGTCTGCTGACAATTTATGGATCTTTGCGTGATCAAAAGTATCGATCTTGGTATCTTTGGAAGGCTCAAAGAAATATCTGCAGCTGTCGTGAAGAGGTCAAGAACGAAATCGATCTCTATCTTTGTCAAAATGCATCCGTAAGTTGGTGACGTGATGCCGTTCTTGACAGTCATACCTTTGTAGCATCGATGGCCATATATTAAGCTTATGGTGTCTGAATTGGATGAAACTGGTGTGTCAGTAAAGCTAATATCCATATAAAAAAGTTTCCTGCAGACATCGAGTCCAAATTCGGCCAGTAACAGGGTCAAAGAAGCATAATACGCTAAATCTTCAGAATGCTACGAATTAAACAGACTTGTGAATGTTCAAAGCGGATACCCAAGCACCTTAGCTCATTTAAGAAGAGTCCGACGAAGCTAATCAAGCGTCTTCTCGGAATACAGAACATTATGATGGGTGGAGAAGTAATTTTGAATGAAGTATTAAGATATTCAACGTCCAAGCTTGATCAGAAAATGAGGTACCCTTTTCAGTAAAGTTCAAAAGAATCAAGTACTGTAATATAAGAATATAAAAGCTTCAGCAACTCTAATAGAAGAAAGAGAAGAAAAGCGTGAATAAAGACAAAAGTACAAAAGCGGCAACAGCAAAAACACTGAAGATTGAAGTCAAGCGTTTGCTGCCGATAATCAAGCGTCCGAAACGTCGTATTTTGAGGTACGCTGGTCCTAATGAAGTGATCTTGGTTTTGTTAGAAAGATAAGAAAAATTCCTACATGTTTCCTGAAGAAGCCGAGATCTGTATCAGTCTCTATCGGAGTGAAATTCCTTCTTCAAGCATGAGATGTGATACTGTTCGTGGCAATCAGAACATGCAACCGTCTGCTGACAATTTCTGGATCTTTGCGTGCTCAAAAGTATCGATCTTGGTATCTTTGGATGGCTCAAAGAAATATCTGGTGCTCTCGTGAAGAGGTCAAGAACGAAATCGATCTCTATCCTTGTCAAATTGCATCCGTAAGTTGGTGACGTGATGCCGTTCCTGACTGTCATACCTTTGTAGCATCAGATGGCCATATATTGAATTTACGGTGTCTGAATTGGATTAAACTGGTGTCTCATTAAAGCAAATATCCATATAAACAAGTTTCATGCCGACATCGAGTCCAAATTCGGCCAGTAACAGGGTCAAAGAAGCATAATACGCTAAATCTTCAGAATGCTACGAATTAAACAGACTTGTGAATGTTCAAAGCGGATACCCAAGCACCTTAGCTCATTTAAGAAGAGTCCGACGAAGCTAATCAAGCGTCTTCTCGGAATACAGAACATTATGATGGGTGGAGAAGTAATTTTGAATGAAGTATTAAGATATTCAACGTCCAAGCTTGACCAGAAAATGAGGTACCCTTTTCAATAAAGTTCGAAAGCAACCAGTACTGTAAAATAAGAATATAAAAGCTTCAGCAACTCTAATATAAGAAAGAGAAGAAAAGCTTGAATAAAGACAAAAGTACAAAAGCGGCAGCAACAAAAACACTGAAGATTGAAGTCAACCGTCTGCTGCCGATATTCAAGGGTCCGAAACGTCGTATTTTGAGGTACGCTCGCCCTAATGAAGTGATCTTGGTTTTGTTAGAAAGATAAGAAAAATGCCTACATGTTTCCTGAAGAAGTCGAGATCTGTATCAGTCTCTATCGGAGTGAAATTCCTTCTTCAAGCATGAGATGTGATACTGTTCGTGGCAATCAGAACATGCAACCGTCTGCTGACAATTTATGGATCTTTGCGTGATCAAAAGTATCGATCTTGGTATCTTTGGAAGGCTCAAAGAAATATCTGCAGCTGTCGTGAATAGGTCAAGAACGAAATCGATCTCTATCTTTGTCAAAATGTATCCTTAAGTTGGTGACGTGATGCCGTTCCTGACAGTCATACCTTTGTAGCATTGATGGCCATATATTAAGCTTATGGTGTCTGAATTGGATGAAACTGGTGTGTCAGTAAAGCTAATACCCATATAAAAAAGTTTCCTGCAGACAACGAGTCCAAATTCGGCAAGTAACAGGGTCAAAGAAGCACAATACGCTAAATCTTCAGAATGCTACGAATTAAACAGACTTGTGAATGTTCAAATCGGATACCCAAGCACCTTAGCTCATTTAAGAAAAGTCCGAGGAAGCTAATCAAGCGTCTTCTCGGAATACAGAACATTATGATGGGTGGAGAAGTAATTTTGAATGAAGTATTAAGATATTCAACGTCCAAGCTTGATCAGAAAATGAGGTACCCTTTTCAGTAAAGTTCAAAAGAATCAAGTACTGTAATATAAGAATATAAAAGCTTCAGCAACTCTAATAGAAGAAAGAGAAGAAAAGCGTGAATAAAGACAAAAGTACAAAAGCGGCAGCAACAAAAACACTGAAGATTGAAGTCAACCGTCTGCTGCAGATATTCAAGGGTCCGAAACGTCGTATTTTGAAGTACGCTCGCCCTAATGTAGTGATCTTGGTTTTGTTAGAAAGATAAGAGAAATACCTACATGTTTCCTAAAGAAGCCGAGATCTGTATCAATCTCTATCGGAGTGAAATTCCTTCTTCAAGCTTGAGATGTGATACTGTTCGTGGCAATCAGAACATGCAACCGTATGCTGACATTTTCTAGGGCTTTGCGTGTTGAAAAGTATTGATCTTGGTATGTTTGGAACGCTAAAAGAAATATCTACAGCTCTCGTGAGGAGGCCAATAATGAAATCAACCTCTATCTTTGTCAAAATGCATCCGTAAGTTGGTGAAGTGATGCCGTTCCTGACTGTCATACCTTTGTAGCATCTGATGGCCAGATATTGAGATGACGTTGTTCGAATTGGATGAAACCGGAGTGTCATTAAAGCGAATATCCATATAAAGAAGTTTCATGAAGACTTCGAATCTTAATTCGGCCAGTAACAGGGTCAAAGAAGCATAATACGCTAAATGGTCAGAACGCTTCGAGTTAAACAGACTTGTGAATGTGCAAAGCAGATACCCAAGCGCCTCAGCTCATTTTAAGAAGCGTCCAGTGAAGCTAATCAAGCGTCTTCACAGAATGCAGAACATTATGATGGGTGGAGAAGTAATTTTGAATGAAGTATTAAGATATTCAACGTCCAAGCTTGACCAGAAAATGAGGTGCCCTTTTCAATAAAGTTCGGAAGCATCAAGTACTGTACTATAAGAATATAAAAGCTTCAACAACTTTAATAGAAGAAAGAGAAGAAAAGCGTGAATCAAGACAAAAGTACGAAAGCGGCAACAACAAAAACATTGAAGATTGAAGTCAAGTGTCTGCTGCCGATAATCAAGCGTCCGAAACGTCGTATTTTGAGGTACGCTGGTCCTATTGAAGTGATCTTGGTTTTGTTAGAAAGATAAGAAAAATTCCTACATGTTTCCTGAAGAAGCCGAGATCTGTATCAGTCTCTATCGGAGTGAAATTCCTTCTTCAAGCATGAGATGTGATACTGTTCGTGGCAATCAAAACATGCAACCGTCTGCTGACAATTTCTGGATCTTTGCGTGCTCAAAAGTATCGATCTTGGTATCTTTGGAAGGCTCAAAGAAATGTCTGCTGCTCTCTTGAAGAGGTCAAGAACGAAATCAATCTCTATCCTTGTCAAAATGCATCCGTAAGTTGCTGACGTGATGCCGTTCCTGACTGTCATACCTTTGTAGCATCAGATGGCCATATATTGAATTTATGGTGTCTGAATTGGATGAAACTGGTGTCTCACTAAAGCTAATATCCATATAAACAAGTTTCATGCAGACATCGAGTCCAAATTCGGCCAGTAACAGGGTCAAAGAAGCATAATACGCTAAATCTTAAGAATGCTACGAATTAAACAGACTTGTGAATGTTCAAAGCGGATACCCAAGCGCCTTAGCTCATTTAAGAAGAGTCCAGTGAAGCTAATCAAGCGTCTTCTCGGAATACAGAACATTATGATGGGTGGAGAAGTAATTTTGAATGAAGTATTAAGATATTCAACGTCCAAGTTTGACAAGAAAATGAGGTACCCTTTTCAATAAAGTTCGGAAGCATCAAGCACTGTAATATAAGAATATAAAAGCTTCAGCAACTCTAATAGAAGAAAGAGAAGAAAAGCGTGAATAAAGACAAAAGTAGAAAAGCGGCAACAGCAAAAACACTGAAGATTGAAGTCAAGCGTCTGCTGCCGATAATCAAGCGTCCGAAACGTCGTATTTTGAGGTACGCTCGTCCTAATGAAGTGATCTTGGTTTTGTTAGAAAGATAAGATAAATACCTACATGTTTCCTAAAGAAGCCGAGATCTGTATCAATCTCTATCGGAGTGAAATTCCTTCTTCAAGCTTGAGATGTGATACTGTTCGTGGCAATCAGAACATGCAACCGTATGCTGACATTTTCTAGGGCTTTGCGTGTTGAAAAGTATCGATCTTGGTATGTTTGGAGCGCTAAAAGAAATATCTACAGCTCTCGTGAGGAGGCCAAGAACGAAATCAACCTCTATCTTTGTCAAAATGCATCCATAAATTGGTGAAGTGATGCCGTTCCTGACTGTCATACCTTTGTAGCATCTGATGGCCAGATATTGAGATGATGTTGTTCGAATTGGATGAAACCGAAGTGTCATTAAAGCGAATATCCATATAAACAAGTTTCATGAAGACTTCGAATCTTAATTCGGCCAGCAACAGGGTCAAAGAAGCATAATACGCTAAATGGCCAGAACGCTTCGAGTTAAAAAGACTTGTGAATGTGCAAAGCGGATACCCAAGCGCCTCAGCTCATTTTAAGAAGCGTCCAGTGAAGCTAATCAAGCGTCTTCACAGAATGCAGAACATTATGATGGGTGGAGAAGTAATTTTGAATGAAGTATTAAGATATTCAACGTCCAAGCTTGACCAGAAAATGAGGTGCCCTTTTCAATAAAGTTCGGAAGCATCAAGTACTGTACTATAAGAATATAAAAGCTTCAGCAACTTTAATAGAAGAAAGAGAAGAAAAGCGTGAATAAAGACAAAAGTACAAAAGCGGCAACAGCAAAAACACTGAAGATTGAAGTCAAGCGGCTGCTGCCGATAATCAAGCGTCCGAAACGTCGTATTTTGAGGTACGCTCATCCTAATGAAGTGATCTTGGTTTTGTTAGAAAAATAAGAGAAATACCTACATGTTTCCTGAAGAAGCCGAGATCTGTATCAATCTCTATCGGAATGAAATTCCTTCTTCAAGCTCGAGATGTGATGCTGTTCGTGGCAATCAGAACATGCAACCGTATGCTGATGCTTTCTTGAGCTTTGCGTGTCGAAAAGTATCGATCTTGGTATCTTTGGAAGGCTCAAAGTAATATCTGCAGCTCTCTTTAAGAGGTTAAGAACGAAATCGAACTCTATCTTTGTCAAAATGCATCCGTAAGTTGGTGACATGATGCCGTTCCTGACTGTCATACCTTTGTAGCATCAGATGGCCATATATTAAGCTTATGGTGTCTGAATTGGATGAAACTGGTGTCTCAATAAAGCTAATATCCATATAAACAAGTTTCATGCGGACATCTAGTCCAAATTCGGCCAGTAATTGGGTCAAACTAGCATAATACGCTAAATCTTCAGAATGCTACGAATTAAACAGACTTGTGAATGTTCAAAGCGGATACCCAAGCGCCTTAGCTCATTTAAGAAGAGTCCAGTGAAGCTAATCAAGCGTCTTCTCGAAATAAAGAACATTATGATGGGTGGAGAAATAATTTTGAATGAAGTATTAAGATATTCAACGTCCAAGCTTGACCAGAAAATGAGGTACCCTTTTCAATAAAGTTCGGAAGCATCAAGTACTGTAAAATAAGAATATAAAAGCTTCAGCAACTCTAATATAAGAAAGAGAAGAAAAGCTTGAATAAAGACAAAAGTACAAAAGCGGCAACAACAAAAACACTGAAGATTGAAGTCAACCGTCTGGTGCCGATATTCAAGGGTCCGAAACGTCGTATTTTGTGGTACGCTCGCCCCAATGAAGTGATCTTGGTTTTGTTAGAAAGATAAGAAAAATGCCTACATGTTTCCTGAAGAAGTCGAGATCTGTATCAGTCTCTATCGGAGTGAAATTCCTTCTTCAAGCATGAGATGTGATACTGTTCGTGGCAATCAGAACATGCAACCGTCTGTTGACAATTTATGGATCTTTGTGTGATCAAAAGTATCGATCTTGGTATCGTTGGAAGGCTCAAAGAAATATCTGCAGCTGTCGTGAAGAGGTCAAGAACGAAATCGATCTCTATCTTTGTCAAAATGCATCCGTAAGTTGGTGACGTGATGCCGTTCTTGACAGTCATACCTTTGTAGCTTCGATGGCCATATATTAAGCTTATGGTGTCTGAATTGGATGAAAATGGTGTGTCAGTAAAGCTAATATCCATATAAAAAAGTTTCCTGCAGACATCGAGTCAAAATTCGGCAAGTAACAGGGTCAAAGTAGCATAATACGCTAAATCTTCAAAATGCTACTAATTAAACAGACTTGTGAATGTTCAAAGCGGATACCCAAGCACCTTAGCTCATTTAAAAAGATTCCGGCGAAGCTAATCAAGCGTCTTCTTAGAATACAGAACATTATGATGGGTGGAGAAGTAATTTAGAATGAAGTATTAAGATATTCAACATCCAAGCTTGACCAGAAAATGAGGTACCCTTTTCAGTAAAGTTCAAAAGAATCAAGTACTGTAATATAAGAATATAAAAGCTTCAGCAAATCTAATAGTAGAAAGAGAAGAAAAGCGTGAATAAAGACAAAAGTACAAAAGCGGCAACAGCAAAAACACTGAAGATTGAAGTCAAGCGTCTGCTGCCGATAATCAAGCGTCCGAAACGTCGTATTTTGAGGTACGCTGGTCCTAATGAAGTGATCTTGGTTTTGTTAGAAAGATAAGAAAAATTCCTACATGTTTCCTGAAGAAGCCGAGATCTGTATCAGTCTCTATCGAAGTGAAATTCTTCTTCAAGCATGAGATGTGATACTGTTCGTGGCAATCAGAACATGCAGCCGTCTGCTGACAATTTCTGGATCTTTGCGTGCTCAAAAGTATCGATCTTGGTTTCTTTGGAAGGCTCAAAGAAATATCTGCTGCTCTCGTGAAGAGGTCAAGAACGAAATCGATCTCTATCCTTGTCAAAAAGCATCCGTAAGTTGGTGACGTGATGTCGTTCCTGACTGTCATGCCTTTGTAGCATCAGATGGCCATATATTGAATTTATGGTGTCTGAATTGGATGAAACTGGTGTTTTACTAAAGCTAATATCCATGTAAACAAGTTTCATGCAGACATCGAGTCCCAATTCGGCCAGTAACAGGGTCAAAGAAGCATAATACGCTAAATCTTAAGAATGCTACGAATTAAACAGACTTGTGAATGTTCAAACCGGATAACCAAGCGCCTTAGCTCATTTAAGAAGAGTCCAGTGAAGCTAATCAAGCGTCTTCTCGGAATACAGAACAATATGATGGGTGGAGAAGTAATTTTGAATGAAGTATTAAGATATTCAACGTCCAAGTTTGACAAGAAAATGAGGTACCCTTTTCAATAAAGTTCGGAAGCATCAAGCACTGTAATATAAGAATATAAAAGCTTCAGCAACTCTAATAGAAGAAAGAGAAGAAAAGCGTGAATGAAGAAAAAAGTAGAAAAGCGGCAACAGCAAAAACACTGAAGACTGAAGTCAAGCGTCTGCTGCCGATAATCAAGCGTCCGAAACGTCGTATTTTGAGGTAGTCTCGTCCTAATGAAGTGATCTTGGTTTTGTTAGAAAGATAAGATAAATACCTACATGTTTCCTAAAGAAGCCGAGATCTGTATCAATCTCTATCGGAGTGAAATTCCTTCTTCAAGCTTGAGATGTGATACTGTTCGTGGCAATCAGAACATGCAACCGTATGCTGACATTTTCTAGGGCTTTGCGTGTCGAAAAGTATCGATCTTGGTATGTTTGGAGCGCTAAAAGAAATATCTACAGCTCTCGTGAGGAGGCCAAGAACGAAATCAACCTCTATCTTTGTCAAAATGCATCCGTAAGTTGGTGAAATGATGCCGCTCCTGACTGTCATACCTTTGTAGCATCTGATGGCCAGATATTGAGGTGATGTTGTTCGAATTGCATGAAACCGGAGTGTCAATAAAGCGAATATCCATATAAACAAGTTTCATGAAGACTTTGAATCTTAATTCGGCCAGTAACAGGGTCAAAGAAGCATAATACGCTAAATGGTCAGAATGCTTCGAGTTAAACAGACTTGTGAATGTGCAAAGCGGATACCCAAGCGCCTTAGCTCATTTTAAGAAGCGTCCAGTGAAGCTAATCAAGCGTCTTCACAGAATACAGAACATTATGATGGGTGGAGAAGTAATTTTGAATGAAGTATTAAGATATTCAACGTCCAAGCTTGACCAGAAAATGTGGTACCCTTTTCAATAAAGTTCGGAAGCATCAAGTACTGTACTATAAGAATATAAAAGCTTCTGCAACTCTAACAGAAGAAAGAGAAGAAAAGTGTGAATGAAGACAAAAGTACAAAACGGCAACAGCAAAAACACTGAAGATTGAAGTCAAGCGTTTGCTGCCGATAATCAACCGTCCGAAACGTCGTATTTTGAGGTACGCTCGTCCTAATGAAGTGATCTTGGTTTTGTTGGAAAAATAAGAGAAATACCTACATGTTTCCTGAAGAAGCCGAGATCTGTATCAATCTCTATCGGAATGAAATTCCTTCTTCAAGCTTGAGATGTGATGCTGTTCGTGGCAATCAGAACATGCAACCGTATGCTGATGCTTTCTTGAGCTTTGCGTGTTGAAAAGTATCGATCTTGGTATCTTTGGAAGGCTCAAAGAAATATCTGCAGCTCTCTTTAAGAGGTTAAGAACGAAATCGAACTCTATCTTTGTCAAAATGCATTCGTAAGTTGGTGACGTGATGCCGTTCCTGGCTGTCATACCTTTGTAGCATCAGATGGCCATATATTAAGCTTATGGCGTCTGAATTGGATGAAACGGGTGTCTCAATAAAGCTAATATACATATAATCAAGTTTCATGAGGACATCTAGTCCAAATTCGGCCAGTAACAGGGTCAAACTAGCATAATACGCTAAATCTTCAGAATCTACGAATTAAACAGACTTGTGAATGTTCAAAGCGGATACCCAAGCGCCTTAGCTCATTTAAGAAGAGTCCATTGAAGCTAATCTAGCATCTTCTCGGAATACAGAATATTATGATGGGTGGAGAAGTAATTTTGAATGAAGTATTAAGATATTCAACGTCCAAGCTTGACCAGAAAATGAGGTACCCTTTTCAATAAAGTTCGGAAGCATCAAGTATTGTAATATAAGAATATAAAAGCTTCAGCAACTCTAATAGAAGAAAGAAAAGAAAACCGTGAATAAAGACAAAAGTACAAAAGCGGCAACAGCAAAAACACTGAAGATGGAAGTCAAGCGTCTGCTGCCGATAATCAAGCGTCCGAAACGTCGTATTTTGAGGTACGCTCGTCCTAATGAAGTGATCTTGGTTTTGTTGGAAAAATAAGAGAAATACCTACATGTTTCCTGAAGAAGCCGAGATCTGTATCAATCTCTATCGGAATGAAATTCCTTCTTCAAGCTTGAGATGTGATGCTGTTCGTGGCAATCAGAACATGCAACCGTATGCTGATGCTTTCTTGAGCTTTGCGTGTTGAAAAGTATCGATCTTGGTATCTTTGGAAGGCTCAAAGAAATATCTGCAGCTCTCTTTAAGAGGTTAAGAACGAAATCGAACTCTATCTTTGTCAAAATGCATTCGTAAGTTGGTGACGTGATGCCGTTCCTGGCTGTCATACCTTTGTAGCATCAGATGGCCATATATGAAGCTTATGGTGTCTGAATTGGATGAAACGGGTGTCTCAATAAAGCTAATATACATATAATCAAGTTTCATGAGGACATCTAGTCCAAATTCGGCCAGTAACAGGGTCAAACTAGCATAATACACTAAATCTTCAGAATCTACGAATTAAACAGACTTGTGAATGTTCAAAGCGGATACCCAAGCGCCTTAGCTCATTTAAGAAGAGTCCAGTGAAGCTAATCAGGCGTCTTCTCGGAATACAGAACATTATAATGGGTGGAGAAATAGTTTTGAATGAAGTATTAAGATATTCAACATCCAAGCTTGAACAGAAAATGAGGTACCCTTTTCAATAAAGTTCGGAAGCATCAAGTACTATAATATAAGAATATAAAAGCTTCAGCAACTCTAATAGAAGAAAGAGAAGAAAAGCGTGAATAAAGACAAAAGTACAAAAGCGGCAACAGCAAAAACACTGAAGATGGAAGTCAAGCGTCTGCTGCCGATAATCAAGCGTCCGAAACGTCGTATTTTGAGGTACGCTCGTCCTAATGAAGTGATCTTGGTTTTGTTAGAAAAATAAGAGAAATACCTACATGTTTCCTGAAGAAGCCGAGATCTGTATCAATCTCTATCGGAGTGAAATTCCTTCTTCAAGCTTGAGATGTGATACTATTCGTGGCAATCCAAACATGCAACCGTATGCTGACACATTCTAGAGCTTTGCGTGTTGCAAAGTATCGATCTTGGTATTTTGGAAGGCTCAAAGAAATATCTGCAGATCGTGAAGAGGCCAAGAACGAAATCGATCTCTATCTTTGTCAAAATGCATCCGCAAGTTGGTGACGTGATGCCGTTCCAGACTATTATAGCTTTGTAGCCTCTGACAGCCATATACTGAGATGATGATGTCCAAATTGGATGAAACTAGTATCTCATTAAAGCTAATATCCATATAAACAAGTTTCATGAAGACAAAGAGTCCAAATTCGGCCCGTAACGTGATCAAAGAAGCATAATACGCTAAATCTTAAGAATGCTAAGAGTTTAACAGACTTGTGAATGTTCAAAGCGGATACCCAAGCGCCTTAGCTCATTTAAGAAGAGTCCAGTGAAGCTAATCAAGCGTCTTCTCGAAATACAGAACATTATGATGGGTGGAGAAGTAATTTTGAATGAAGTATTAAGATATTCAACGTCCAAGCTTGACCAGAAAATGAGGTACCCTTTTTAATAAAGTTCGGAAGCATCAAGTACTGTAATTTAAGAATATAAAAGCTTCAGCAACTCTAATAGAAGAAAGAGAAGAAAAGCGTGAATAAAGACAAAAGTAAAAAAGCGGCAATAGCAAAAACACTGAAGATTGAAGTCAAGTGTCTGCTACCGATAATCAAGCATCCGAAACGTCGTTTTTTGAGTTACGATCGTCCTAATGAAGTGTTCTTGGTTTTTTTGGAAGGATAATAGAAATACCTACATGTTTCCTGAAGAACCCGAGATCTGTATCAACCTCTATCGGAGTGAAATTCCTTCTTCAAGCTTGAGATGTGATGCTGTTCGTGGCAATGGGAACATGGAACCGTATGCTGATGCTTTCTTCGGCTTTGGGTGTTGAAAAGTATCGATCTTGGTATCGTTGGAAGGCTCAAAGAAATATCTGCAGCTCTCGTGAAGAGGTCAAGAACGAAATCGATATCGATCTTTGTCAAAATGCATCCGTAAGTTGGGGACGTGATGCCGTTCCTGACAGTCGTACCTTTGTAGCGTCTGATGGCCATATATTGAGCGGATGGTGTCCGAATCGGATGAAACCGGTGTGTCATTAAAGCGAATATCCATATAAACAAGTTTCGTGAAGACTTCGAATCTTAATTCGGCCAGTAACAGGATCAAAGAAGCATAATACGCTAAATGGTCAGAATGCTTTGAGTTAAACAGACTTGTGAATGTGCAAAGCGGATACCCAAGCACCTTAGCTCATTTAAGAAGAGTCCAGTGAAGCTAATCAAGCGTCTTCTCGGAATACAGAACAATATGATGGGTGGAGAAGTAATTTTGAATGAAGTATTAAGATATTCAACGTCCATGCTTGACCAGAAAATGAGGTACCCTTTTCAATAAAGTTCGGAAGCATCAAGCTCTGTAATATAAGAATATAAAAGCTTCAGCAACTCTAATAGAAGAAAGAGAAGAAAAGCGTGAACAAAGACAAAAGTAGAAAAGCGGCAACAGCAAAAACACTGAAGATTGAAGTCAAGCGTCTGCTGTCGATAATCAAGCGTCCGAAACGTCGTATTTTGAGGTACGCTGGTCCTAATGAAGTGATCTTGGTTTTGTTAGAAAGATAAGAAAAATTCCTACATGTTTCCTGAAGAAGCCGAGATCTGTATCAGTCTCTATCGGAGTGAAATTCCTTCTTCAAGCTTGAGATGTGATACTGTTCGTGACAATCAGAACATGCAACTGTCTGCTGACAATTTCTGGATCTTTGCGTGCTCAAAAGTATCGATCTTGGTATCTTTGGAAGGCTCAAATAAATATCTGCTGCTTTCGTGAAGAGGTCAAGAACGAAATCGATCTCTATCCTTGTCAAAATGCATCCGTAAGTTGGTGACGTGATGCCGTTCCTGACTGTCATACCTTTGTAGCATCAGATGGCCATGTATTGAATTTAGGGTGTCTGAATTGCATGAAACTGGTGTCTCATTAAAGCTAATATCCATATAAACAAGTTTCATGCAGACATCGAGTCCAAATTCGGCCAGTAACAGGGTCAAAGAAGCATAATACGCTAAATCTTAAGAATGCTACGAATTAAACAGACTTGTGAATGTTCAAACTGGATAACCAAGCGCCTTAGCTCATTTAAGTAGAGTCCAGTGAAGCTAATCAAGCGTCTTCTCGGAATACAGAACAATATGATGGGTGGAGAAGTAATTTTGAATGAAGTATCAAGATATTCAACGTCCAAGCCTGACCAGAAAATGAGGTACCCTTTTCAATAAAGTTCGGAAGCATCAAGTACTGTAATATAAGAATATAAAAGCTTCAGCAACTCTAATAGAAGAAAGAGAAGAAAATCGTGAATAAAGACAAAAGTAGAAAAGCGACAACAGCAAAAACACTGAAGATTGAAGTCAAGCGTCTGCTGCCGATAATCAAGCTTCCGAAATGTCGTATTTTGAGGTACGCTCGTCCTAATGAAGTGATCTTGGTTTTGTTAGAAAGATAAGAGAAATACCTACATGTTTCCTAAAGAAGCCGAGATCTGTATCAATCTCTATCGGAGTAAAATTCCTTCTTCAAGCTTGAGATGCGATACTGTTCGTGGCAATCAGAACATGCAACCGTATGCTGACATTTTCTAGGGCTTTGTGTGTTGAAAAGTATCGATCTTGGTATGTTTGGAACGCTAAAAGAAATATCTGCAGCTCTCGTGAGGAGGCCAAGAACGAAATCAACCTCTATCTTTGTCAAAATGCATCCGTAAGTTGGTGAAGTGATGCCGTTCCTGACTGTCATACCTTTGTAGCATCTGATGGCCAGATATTGAGATGATGTTGTTCGAATTGGATGAAACCGGTGTGTCATTAAAGCGAATATCCATATAAACAAGTTTCATGAAGACTTCGAATCTTAATTCGGCCAGTAACAGGGTCAAAGAAGCATAATACGCTAAATGGTAAGAATGCTTCGAGTTAAACAGACTTGTGAATGTACAAAGCGGATACCCAAGCGCCTTAGCTCATTTTAAGCAGCGTTCAGTTAAGCTAATCAAGCGTCTTCACAGAATACAGAACATTATGATGGGTGGATAAGTAATTTTGAATGAAGTATCAAGATATTCAACGTCCAAGCCTGACCAGAAAATGAGGTACCCTTTTCAATAAAGTTCGGAAGCATCAAGTACTGTAATATAAGAATATAAAAGCTTCAGCAACTCTAATAGAAGAAAGAGAAGAAAATCGTGAATAAAGACAAAAGTAGAAAAGCGGCAACTGCAAAAACACTGAAGATTGAAGTCAAGCGTCTGCTACCGATAATCAAGCTTCCGAAACGTCGTATTTTGAGGTACGCTTGTCCTAATGAAGTGATCTTGGTTTTGTTAGAAAGATAAGAGAAATACCTACATGTTTCCTAAAGAAGCCGAGATCTGTATCAATCTCTATCGGAGTGAAATTCCTTCTTCAAGCTTGAGATGCGATACTGTTCGTGGCAATCAGAACATGCAACCGTATGCTGACATTTTCTAGGGCTTTGCGTGTTGAAAAGTATCGATCTTGGTATGTTTGGAACGCTAAAAGAAATATCTGCAGCTCTCGTGAGGAGGCCAAGAACGAAATCAACCTCTATCTTTGTCAAAATGCATCCGTAAGTTGGTGAAGTGATGCCGTTCCTGACTGTCATACCTTTGTAGCATCTGATGGCCAGATATTGAGATGATGTTGTTCGAATAGGATGAAACCGGTGTGTCATTAAAGCGAATATCCATATAAACAAGTTTCATGAAGACTTCGAATCTTAATTCGGCCAGTAACAGGGTCAAAGAAGCATAATACGCTAAATGGTAAGAATGCTTCGAGTTAAACAGACTTGTGAATGTACAAAGCGGATACCCAAGCGCCTTAGCTCATTTTAAGCAGCGTTCAGTGAAGCTAATCAAGCGTCTTCACAGAATACAGAACATTATGATGGGTGGAGAAGTAATTTTGAATGAAGTATCAAGATATTCAACGTCCAAGCCTGACCAGAAAATGAGGTACCCTTTTCAATAAAGTTCGGAAGCATCAAGTACTGTAATATAAGAATATAAAAGCTGCAGCAACTCTAATAGAAGAAAGAGAAGAAATTCGTGAATAAAGACAAAAGTAGAAAAGCGGCAACAGCAAAAACACTGAAGATTGAAGTCAAGCGTCTGCTACCGATAATCAAGCTTCCGAAACGTCGTATTTTGAGGTACGCTCGTCCTAATGAAGTGATCTTGGTTTTGTTAGAAAGATAAGAGAAATACCTACATGTTTCCTAAAGAAGCCGAGATCTGTATCAATCTCTATCGGAGTGAAATTCCTTCTTCAAGCTTGAGATGCGATACTGTTCGTGGCAATCAGAACATGCAACCGTATGCTGACATTTTATAGGGCTTTGCGTGTTGAAAAGTATCGATCTTGGTATGTTTGGAACGCTAAAAGAAATATCTGCAGCTCTCGTGAGGAGGCCAAGAACGAAATCAACCTCTATCTTTGTCAAAATGCATCCGTAAGTTGGTGAAGTGATGCCGTTCCTGACTGTCATACCTTTGTAGCATCTGATGGCCAGATATTGAGATGATGTTGTTCGAATTGGATGAAACCGGTGTGTCATTAAAGCGAATATCCATATAAACAAGTTTCATGAAGACTTCGAATCTTAATTCGGCCAGTAACAGGGTCAAAGAAGCATAATACGCTAAATGGTCAGAATGCTTCGAGTTAAACAGACTTGTGAATGTGCAAAGCGGATACCCAAGTGACTTAGCTCATTTTAAGAAGCGTCCAGTGAAGCTAATCAAGCGTCTTCACAGAATACAGAACATTATGATGGGTGGAGAAGTAATTTTGAATGAAGTATTAAGCTATTCAACGTTGACCAGAAAATGAGGTACCCTTTTTAATAAAGTTCGGAAACATCAAGTACTGTAATATAAGAAATAAAAGCTTCAGCAACTCTAATAGAAGAAGGAGAAGAAAAGCGTGAATAAAGACAAAAGTACAAAAGCGGCAACAGCAAAAACATTGAAGATTGAACTCAAGCGTCTGCTGCCGATAATGAAGCGTCCGAAACGTCCTATTTTGACGTACGCTGGTCCTAATGAAGTGATCTTGGTTTTGTTAGAAAGATAAGAAAAATTCTTACATGTTTCCTGAAGAAGCCGAGATCTATATCAGTCTCTATCGGAGTGAAATTCCTTCCTCAAGCACGAGATGTGATACTGTTCGTGGCAATCAGAACATGCAACCGTCTGCTGACAATTTCTGGATCTTTGCGTGCTCAAAAGTATCGATCTTGGTATCTTTGGAAGGCTCAAAGAAATATCTGGTGCTCTCGTGAAGAGGTCAAGAACGAAATCGATCTCTATCCTTGTCAAAATGCATCCGTAAGTTGGTGACGTGATGCCGTTCCAGACAGTCATACCTTTGTAGCATCGATGGCCATATATTAAGCTTATGGTGTCTGAATTGGATGAAACAGGTGTGTCATTAAAGCTAATATCCATATAAAAAAGTTTCCTGCAGACATCGAGTCCAAATTCGGCAAGTAACAGGGTCAAAGTAGCATAATACGCTAAATCTTTAAAATGCTACGAATTAAAGAGACTTGTGAATGTTCAAAGCGGATACCCAAGCACCTTAGCTCATTTAAGAAGATTCCGGCGAAGCTAATCAAGCGTCTTCTCAGAATACAGAACATTATGATGGTTGGAGAAGTAATTTAGAATGAAGTATTAAGATATTCAACGTCCAAGCTTGATCAGAAAATGAGGTACCCTTTTCAGAAAAGTTCAGAAGAATCAAGTACTGTAATATAAGAATATAAAAGCTTCAGCAACTCTAATAGAAGAAAGAGAAGAAAAGCGTGAATAAAGACAAAAGTACAAAAGCGGCAACAACAAAAACACTGAAGATTGAAGTCAAGCGTCTGCTGTCGATAATCAAGCGTCCGAAACGTCATATTTTGTGGTACGCTCGTCCTAATGAAGTGATCTTGGTTTTGTTAGAAAGATAAGAAAAATACCTACATGTTTCCTGAAGAAGCCGAGATCAGTATCAGTGTCTATCGGAGTGAAATTCCTTATTCAAGCATGAGATGTGATACTGTTCGTGGCAATTAAAACATGCAACCGTCTGCTGACAAATTTTGGATCTTTGCGTGCTCAAAAGTATCAATCTTGGTATCTTTGGAAGGCTCAAAGAAATATCTGCAGCTCTCGTAAAGAGTTCAAGAACGAAATCGATCTCTAACTTTATCAAAATGCATCCGTAAGTTGGTGATGTGATGCCATTCCTGATTGTCATACCTTTGTAGCATCAGATGGCCATATATTGAGCTGATGGTGTCCGAATTGGAGGAAACTGGTGTCTAATTAAAGCTAATATCCATATAAACAAGTTTCATGCTGACATCGAGTCCAAATTCGGCCAGTAACAGCGTCAAAGAAGCATAATACGCTAAATCTTCAGAGTGCTACGAGTTAAACAGACTTTAGAGTGTTCAAAGCGGATTACCAAGCGCCTTAGCTCATTTAAGAAGAGTCCAGTGAAGCTAATGAAGCGTCTTCTCGGAATACAGAACATTATGATGGGTGGAGAAGTAATTTTGAATGAAATATTAAGATATTCAACGTCCTAGCCTGACCAGAAAATGAGGTACACTTTTCAATAAAGTTCGGAAGCATCCAGTACTGTAATATAAGAATATATAAGCTCCAGCAACTCTAATATAAGAAAGAGAAGAAAAGCTTGAATAAAGATAAAAGTATAAAAAGCGGCAACAACAAAAACACTGAAGATTGAAGTCAACCATCTGCTGCCGATAATCAAGGGTCCGAAACGTCGTATATTGAGGTACGCTCGCCCTAATGAAGTGATCTTGGTTTTGTTAGAAAGATAAGAAAAATACCTACATGTTTCCTGAAGAAGTCGAGATGTATCAGTCTCTATCGGAGTGAAATTCCTTCTTCAAGTGTGAGATGTGATACTGTTCGTGGCAATCAGAACATGCAACCGTATGCTAACATTTTCTAGGGCTTTGCTTGTTGAAAAGTATCGATCTTGGTATGTTTGGAACACTAAAAGAAATATCTGCAGCTCTCGTGAGGAGGCCAAGAACGAAATCAACCTCTATCTTTGTCAAAATGCATCCGTAAGTTGGTGAAGTGATGCCGTTCCTGACTGTCATACCTTTGTAGCATCTGATGGCAAGATATTGAGATGATGTTGTTCGAATTGGGTGAAACCGGTGTGTCATTAAAGCGAATATCCATATAAACAAGTTTCATAAATGCTTGGGGAGGGAAGAGAAGAAAAGCATGAATAAAGACAAAAGTACAAAAGCGGCAACAACAAAAACACTGAAGATTAAAGGCAACCGTCTGCTGCCGATAATCAAGGGTCCGAAACTTCGTATTTTGAGGTACGCTCGTCCTAAGGAAGTGACCTTGGTTTTGTTAGAAAGATAAGAGAAATACATACATGTTTCCTACAGAAGCCGAGATCTGTATCAGTCTCTATCGGAGTGAAATTCCTTCTTCAAGCTTGAGATGTGATGCTGTTCGTGGCAATCAGAACATGCAACCGTATGCTGATGCTTTCTTGAGCTTTGCGCGTTGAAAAGTATCGATCTTGGTATCTTTGGAAGGATCAAAGAAATATCTGCAGCTCTCTTTAAGAGGTTAAGAACGAAATCGATCTCTATCTTTGTCAAAATGCATCCGTAAGTTGGTGACATGATGCCGTTCCAGACTGTCATACCTTTGTAGCGTCTGAGGGCCATATATTGAGATGATGGGGTCCGAATTGGATGAAACTAGTATCTCATTAATGCTAATATCCATATAAACAAGTTTCATGAAGACATCGAATCCCAATTCGGCCAGTAACAGGGTCAAAGAAGCATAATACGCTAAATGGTCAGAATGCTACGAGTTAAACGGATCGGTGAATATGCAAAGCGGATACCCAAGCGCCTTAGCTCATTTTAAGAAGCATCCAGTGAAGCTAATCAAGCGTCATCTTAGAATACAGAATATTATGATGGGTGGAGAAGTAATTTTGAATGAAGTATTAAGATATTCAACGTCCAAGCTTGACCAGAAAATGAGGTACCCTTTTCAATGAAGTTCGGAAGCATCAAGTATTGTAATATAGGAATATAAAAGCTTCAGCAACTCTAATAGAAGAAAGAGAAGAAAAGCGTGAATAAAAGCAAAAGTACAAAAGCGGCAAGAGCAAAAACGCTGAAGATTGAAGTCAAGCGTCTGCTGCCGATAATCAAGCGTCCGAAACGTCGTATTTTGAGGTACGCTGGTCCTAATGAAGTGATCTTGGTTTTGTTAGAAAGATAAGAAAAATTCCTACATGTTTCCTGAAGAAGCCGAGATCTGTATCAGTCTCTATCGGAGTGAAATTCCTTCTTCAAGCTTGAGATGTGATGCTGTTCGTGGCAATCAGAACATGCAACCGTATGCTGATGCTTTCTTGAGCTTTGCGCGTTGAAAAGTATCGATCTTGGTATCTTTGGAAGGATCAAAGAAATATCTGCAGCTCTCTTTAAGAGGTTAAGAACGAAATCGATCTCTATCTTTGTCAAAATGCATCTGTAAGTTCGTGACATGATGCCGTTCCAGACTGTCATACCTTTGTAGCGTCTGAGGGCCATATATTGAGATGATGGGGTCCGAATTGGATGAAACTAGTATCTCATTAATGCTAATATCCATATAAACAAGTTTCATGAAGACATCGAATCCCAATTCGGCCAGTAACAGGGTCAAAGAAGCATAATACGCTAAATGGTCAGAATGCTACGAGTTAAACGGATCGGTGAATATGCAAAGCGGATACCCAAGCGCCTTAGCTCATTTTAAGAAGCATCCAGTGAAGCTAATCAAGCGTCATCTTAGAATACAGAATATTATGATGGGTGGAGAAGTAATTTTGAATGAAGTATTAAGATATTCAACGTCCAAGCTTGACCAGAAAATGAGGTACCCTTTTCAATAAAGTTCGGAAGCATCAAGTACTGTAATATAAGAATATAAAAGCTTCAGCAACTCTAACAGAAGAAAGAGAAGAAAAGCGTGAATGAAGACAAAAGTACAAAACGGCAACAGCAAAAACACTGAAGATTGAAGTCAAGCGTCTGCTGCCGATAATCAACCGTCCGAAACGTTGTATTTTGAGGTACGCTCGTCCTAATGAAGTGATCTTGGTTTTGTTAGAAAAATAAGAGAAATACCTACATGTTTCCTGAAGAAGCCGAGATCTGTATCAATCTGTATCGGAGTGAAATTCCTTCTTCAAGCTTGAGATGTGACACTACTCGTGGGAATCAGAACATGCAACCGTATGCTGACATTTTCTAGGGCTTTGCGAGTTGAAAAGTATCGATCTTGGTATGTTTGGAACGCTAAAAGAAATATCTGCAGCTCTCGTGAAGAGGTCAAGAACGAAATCTATCTCTATCTTTGTCAAAATGCATCCGTAAGTTAGGGACGTGATGCCGTTCCTGACAGTCGTACCTTTGTAGTGTCTGATGGCCATATATTGAGCTGATGGTGTCCGAATCGGATGAAACGAGTATCTCATTAAAGCTAATATCCATATAAACAAGTTTCATGAAGACATCGTGCCCAAATTCGGCCAGTAACAGGGTCAAAGTAGCATAATACGCTAAATCTTCAGAATGCTACGAATTAAACAGAGTTGTGAATGTTCAAAGTGGATACCCAAGCGCCTTAGCTCATTTAAGAAGAGTCCTGTGAAGCTAATCATGCGTCTTCCCGTAATACAGAACATTATGATGGGTGGAGAAATAATTTTGAATGAAGTATTAAGATATTCAACGTCCAAGCTTGACCAGAAAATGAGGTCCCTTTTCAATAAAGTTCGGAAGCATCAAGTACAGTAATATAAGAATATAAAAGCTTCAGCAACTTTAATAGAAGAAAGAGAAGAAAAGCGTGAATAAAGACAAAAGTATAAAAGCGGCAACAGCAAAAACACTGAAGATTGAAGTCACGCGTCTGCTGCCGATAATCCAGCGTCCGAAACGTCGTATTTTGAGGTACGCTGGTCCTAATGAAGTGATCTTGGTTTTGTTAGAAAGATAAGAAAAATTCCTACATGTTTCCTGAAGAAGCCGAGATCTGTATCAGTCTCTATCGGAGTGAAATTCCTTCTTCAAGCTTGAGATGTGATACTGTTTGTGGCAATCAGAACATGCAACTGTCTGTTGACAATTTCTAGATCTTTGCGTGCTCAAAAGTATCGATCTTGGTATCTTTGGAAGGCTCAAAGAAATATCTGCTGCTCTCGTGAAGCGGTCAAGAACGAAATCGATCTCTATCCTTGTCAAAATGCATCCGTAAGTTGGTGACGTAATGTCGTTCCTGACTGTCGTACCTTTGTAGCATCAGATGGCCATATATTGAGCTGATGGTGTCCGAATTGGATGAAACTGGTGTATCATTAAAGCTAATATCCATATAAACAAGTTTCATGCTGACATCGAGTCCAAATTCGGCCAGTAACAGGGTCAAAGAAGCATAATACGCTAAATCTTCAGAATGCTACAAGTTAAACAGACTTGTGAGTGTTCAAAGCGGATACCCTAGCGCCTTAGCTCATTTAAGAAGAGTCCAGTGAAGCGAATCAAGCGTCTTCTCGGAATACAGAACATTATGATGGGTGGAGAAGTAATTTTGAATGAAGTATTAAGATATTCAACGTCCTAGCTTGACCATAAAATGATGTACCCTTTTCAATAAAGTTCGGAAGCATCAAGTACTGTAATATAAGAATATAAAAGCTTCAGCAACTCTAATAGAAGAAAGAGAAGAAAAGCGTGAATAAAAACAAAAGTACAAAAGCGGCAACAGCAAAAACACGGAAGATTGAAGTCAAGCGTCTGCTGCCGATAATCAAGCGTCCGAAACATCGTATTTTGAAGTACGCTCATCCTAATGAAGTGAACTTGGTTTTGTTAGAAAGATAAGAGAAATACCTACATGTTTCCTACAGAAGCCAAGATCTGTATCAATCTCTATCGAAGTGAAATTCCTTCTTCAAGCTTGAGATGTGATACTGTTCTTGGCAATCAGAACATGCAACCGTATGCTGACGCTTTCTAGAGCTTTGCCGATTGAAAAGTATCAATCTTGGTATCTTTTGAACGCTCAAAGAAATATCTACGGCTCTCGTGAATAGGCTAAGAACGAAATCGACCACTATCTTTGTCAAAATGCATCCGTAAGTTAGTGAAGTGATGCCGTTCCTGACTGTCATACATTTGTAGCGTCTGATGGCCATATATTGAGATGATGTTGTTCGAATTGGATGAAACCGTTGTTTCATTAAAGCTGATATCCATATATACAAGTTTCATGAAGACATCGAATCCTAATTCGGCCAGTAACAGGGTCGAAGAAGCATAATACGCTTAATGGTCAGAATGCTACGAGTTAAACAGACTTGCGAATGTGCAAAGCGGATACCCAAGCGCCTTAGCTCATTTTAAGAACCGTCCAGTGAAGCTAATCAAGCGTCTTCTCAGAATACAGAACATTATGATGGTTGGAAAAGTAATTTTGAATGAAGTATTAAGATATTCAACGTCCAAGCTTGACCAGAAAATGAGGTACCCTTTTCAATTAAGTTCGGAAGCATCAAGTACAGTAATATAAGAATATAAAAGCTTCAGCAGCTCGAATAGAAGAAAGAGAAGAAAAACGTGAATAAAGACAAAAGTACAAAAGCGACAACAGCAAAAACACTGAAGATTGAAGTCAAGCGTCAGCTGCCGATAATCAAGCGTCCGAAACGTCGTATTTTGAGGTACACTCATCCTAATGAAGTGATCTTGGTTTTGTTAGATAGATAAGAAAAATACCTACATGTTTCCTGAAGAAGCCGATGTCTATATCAGTCTCTATCGAAGTGAAGTTCCTTCTTCAAGCCTGAGATGTGATACAGTTCGTGGAATCAGAACATGCAACCGTCTGCTAACAATTTCTGGTGCTTTGGGTGTTCAAAAGTATCGTTCTTGGTATTTTTGGAAGGCTCAAAGAAATATCTGCAGCTCTAGTGAAGAGGTCAACAACGAAATCGATCTCTATCTTTGTCAAAATGCATACGTAATTTCGTGACGTGATGCCGTTCCTGGCAGTCATACCTTTGTAGAGTCTGATGGCCATATATTGAGCTGATGGTGTCCGAATTGGATGAAACTAGTATCTCATTAAAGCTAATGTCCATATAAACAAGTTTCATGAAGACATCGTGTCCAAATTCGGCCAGTAACAGGGTCAAAGAAGCATAATACGCTAAATCTTCATAATGCTACGAGTTAAATAGACTTGTGAATGTTCCAAGCGGATACCCAAGCACCTTAGCTCATTCAAGAAGAGTCCAGTGAAGCTAATCAAGCGTCTTCTCCAAATACAGAACATTATGATAGGTGGAGAAGTAGTTTTGAATGAAGTATTAAGATATTCAGCGTCCAAGCTTGATAAAAAACTGAGGTACCCTTTTCAATAAAATTCAGAAGCATTAAGTACTGTAGTTTAAGAATATAAAAGCTTCAGCAACTCTAATAGAAGAAAGAGAAGAAAAGCGTGAATAAAGACAAAAGTACAAAAGCGGCAACAGCAAAAACACTGAAGATTGAAGTCAAGCATCTGCTGCCGATAATCAAGCGTTCGAAATGTCGTATTTTGAGGTACGCGCGTCCTAATGAAGTGATCTTGGTTTTTTTAGAAAGATAATAAAAATACATACATGTTTCCTGAAGAAGCCGAGATCTGTATCAGTCTCTTTCGGAGTGAAATTCCTTCTTCAAGCTTGAGATGCGATACTGTTCGTGGCAATCAGAACATGCAACCGTCTGCTGACAATTTTTGGAGCTTTAGGTGTTCAAAAGTATCGATCTTGGTATCATTGGAAGGCTCAAAGAAATATCTGCAGCTCTCGTGAAGAGGTCAAGAACGAAATCGATCTCTATCCTTGTCAAAATGCATCCGTAAGTTGGTGACGTGATGCCGTTCCTGACTGTCATACCTTTGTAGCATCAGATGGCCATATATTGAGTTGATGGTGCCTGAATTGGATGAAACCGGTGTCTCATTAAAGCTAATATCCATAAAAACAAGTTTCATGAAGACATCGAGTCCAAATTCGGCCAGTAACAGGGTCAAAGAAGCATAATACGCTAAATCATCAGAATGCTACGAGTTAAACAGACTTGTGAATGATCAAAGCGGATACCCAAGCGCCTTAGCTCATTTAAGAAGAGTCCAGTGAAGCTAATCAAGCGTCTTGTCGGAATACAAAACATTATGATGGGTGGAGAAGTAATTTTGAATGAAGTATTAAGATATTCAACGTCCAAGCTTGACCAGAAAATGAGGTACCCTTTTAAATAAATTTCGGAAGCATCAAGTACTGTAATATAAGAATATAAAAGCTTCAGCAACTCTAATAGAAGAAAAAGCATAAAAGCGTGAATAAAGACAAAAGTACAAAAGCGGCAACAGCAAAAACACTGAAGATTGAAGTCAAGCGTCAGCTGCCGATAATCAAGCGTCCGAAACGTCGTATTTTGAGGTACACTCATCCTAATGAAGTGATCTTGGATTTTTTAGAAAGATAAGAAAAATACCTACATGTTTCCTGAAGAAGCCGAGGTCTGTATCAGTGTCTATCGGAGTGAAATTCCTTCTTCAAGCTTGAGATGTGATGCAGTTCGTGGCAATCAGAACATCCAACCGTCTGCTGACAATTTCTGGAGCTTTGGGTGTTCAAAAGTATCGTTCTTGGTATTGTTGGAAGGCTCAAAGAAATATCTGCAGATCTTGTGAAGAGGTCAAGAACGAAATCGATCTCTATCTTTGTCAAAATGCATACGTAATTTGGTGACGTGATGCCGTTCCTGGCAGTCATACCTTTGTAGAGTCTGATGGCCATATATTGAGCTGATGGTGTCCGAATTGGATGAAACTAGTATCTCATTAAAGCTAATATCCATATAAACAAGTTTCATGAAGACATCGAATCCCAATTCGGCCAGTAACAGGGTCGAAGAAGCATAATACGCTTAATGGTCAGAATGCTACGAGTTAAACAGACTTGCGAATGTGCAAAGCGGATACCCAAGCGCCTTAGCTCATTTTAAGAACCGTCCAGTGAAGCTAATCAAGCGTCTTCTCAGAATACAGAACATTATGATGGATGGAGAAGTAATTTTGAATGAAGTATTAAGATATTCAACGTCCAAGCTTGACCAGAAAATGAGGTACCCTTTTCAATAAAGTTCGGAAGCATCAAGTACAGTAATATAAGAATATAAAAGCTTCAGCAACTCTAATAGAAGAAAGAGAAGAAAAGCGTGAATAAAGATAAAAGTACAAAAGCGGCAACAGCAAAAACACTGAAGATTGAAGTCGAGCGTCTGCTGCCGATAATCAAGCGTCTGAAACGTCGTATTTTGAGGTACGCTCGTCCTAATGAAGTGATCTTGGTTTTGGTAGAAAGATAAGAAAAATACCTACATGTTTCCTGATCGGAGTGAAATTCCATCTTCAAGCTTGAGATGTGATACTGTTCGTGGCAATCCAAACATGCAACCATATGCTGACATTTTCTAGAGCTTTGCATGTTGCAAAGTATCGATCTTGGTATCTTTGGAAGGCTCAAAGAAATATCTGCAGATCGTGAAGAGGCCAAGAACGAAATCGATCTCTATCTATGTCAAAATGTGTGACACCCACTACCCCGCATAAAAATTAAAATATAAATAAAATCATACATGTCTTTAAAAAAAATATAATAATGAAAATAAAAACATTTCCTCAAGGGTAATGTGCATCACATCATCTATAACTCAAACATAGGAATTTGAAATAATCAAAATCCTTTAAAAACAAACTGCGGAAAACATAAATAATAAACATATCCCAAATCCCAATGTCACATATTAGAGTTGGTATACGTATACCGATAATACATCGGAATAAACTAAACAACTAACCGTAAATCCTAACTACTATTACTAAGAGAGATCTCCACGGGATCACTCCTCGTCAGCATGCTCTCCCTCCTCTGCACATGCAACATGATATGCACAAGAACAATAAAAGGTAGGGGTGAGAAATACGATCATAAATATATATAAACGGAATGGAATAGTAATTAAGATGACATACAACATACATCAACGAACACATGTATAACCAATACATACATACATATATATATATATATATATATATATATATATATATATACATATATATATATACCAAAGATGCATGTCAATGCGAATGCAACATCACTACTCCGTATGCATGTGGCCAACAACTCTAACTCTGGAAAGATGATTAGGAGTACATGTCCGGTTATCAACGTGGATGATATGCCAAACCGTGGGCCATCCCCGAACACTCTCACTAATCCTGATAACGTATAGTGGCTAGTCAGGGTACTCAAGCTTATTCATTAGGTCACTCCGACAATAGGTAGTAGCCCATGTCACCTGGAACTTCCCTACCCAATGTACCCGCAAGGCCGGGTTCACACCCATCGTGGCCTCCACTATCGCGATTCATCGTTTGCTTTCTACCCAACATATCAACTTCGACGTATGATGAGTGCAATGTTCATCAATATGCAAACACATGTCCAACCATCCATCATCAACACCATTACATGGCAATCAACTTTGACCAACAAGCATCAAAGATGATTTATCAACATCAAACTTGACCAATAAGCATCAAGAATGATTTAACCAACAACATCGGTAACAGTACGTCGTTACCAATAACATCATCATCTTATTAATTGTTCTCTTTGTTAAGTCTTAACTTAGCATTATCTTTATTAAGTATTATACTTAATCTTATTATCTAAACCTCAAGTCATACATAGGGGTCATGGGTTAACCCCTTCATCTTAACCTATCCTAAAACCCACATATTCATGACCAATTTTCTCCCCCCATACCTGGTATGACGATTCACAGCCTAAGGGAAAGAGAACAGAGCCAAGTTCTGCTACGGTTCCTTCTTACGAGTTCAGCACTTGATCACGATTGCAACACTGGAAAGAAGAGTCGATCTTTAAGTTAAGGATTGAAAGGGAAAACAAATCTAGGATTAGAAACTCACCTTGGTTTCTAACTTAGGAGATTAACTCTAGCAGCAGGGATAGACTAGCCAAACAACGGCGTGTTCTTGACGAAGAACACCAAAGCAGGATTCGTCCTTTGGGTTTTCTAGAGCAAGAGATAAATTAGAGCTCTTAGGGATGAGAAGAGGCAAAAAGTGTGTACAATAGGGTGTGGATACTAGATTTAGGTCATACGCTATGTATATATAACTGTTAGGGACGTTTTAGGATGAATGGGCCGTACACAGCATAGCCCGGTAACCAAGACACGTACACAAACTCTGACACGCATGGGAATCGATTCCACAACCATGGGAATCGATTTTCCATTGGCCAAATCGATTTTCTTATCAAAGAAATCGATTATTCCCTTTAAACAATTGATTTCCACTTTCTGGAAATCGATTTCTTCACCTGGAAATCGATTTCCCAAATCGATTTACCTTTCAGAAAACGTGTTTTTGGCCTCGACACTTGAAGTATTAACACATATGTACATAGAAGTGAAAAAGCAGGGTGTTACAATTCCACCCCCTTATAAAAATTTCGTCCTCGAAATTTCTACTCACCTTGAGTAAATAGATGCGGGTATGACTCCTTCATCTTGCTCTCCAACTCCCACGTAGCACTTTCTTCTGTAGCTCCACTCCAAATGACCTTGACCAAGGGAATTTCCTTCCCTCTCAGCTGCTTGACCCTTCGATCTTCAAGCCGAAATGGTAACATCTCAAAGGTCAAGTTATCCTTCAGTGGAATAACATCGGGTACTATCACATGGCTTGGATCATGAACATACTTTCGAAGTTGAGACACATGAAACACATTATGAAGGTTTGACAAGAACGAGGGTAAGGATATCTGGTAGGCGACTTCACCGACTCTTTTTAGAATTTGGTAAGGACCAATGAATCTAGGAGTAAGTTTCCTCGCTTTCATTACTCTGCCAACCCCAGTTGTTGGAGTAACTCGCAAGAACACATGATCCCCCTCCTGGAATTCGAGACTTTTTCTTCTCTTATCATGGTAACTCTTTTGCCTACTCTGTGCCGCTCTTATCTTACCTTGTATCATCCTCACTTTCTCTGTAGTCTCCTGCACTACCTCAGGTCCTAACACAACATTCTCTCCAGGCTCATTCCAACACAAGGGTGTCCTACACCTCCTCCCATACAAAGCCTCATAAGGTGCCATCCCAATACTAGAATGGAAGCTATTGTTGTAGGTAAACTCTATAAGGGGTAAAAACTCATCCCAACTACCGGACTGCTCTAGCACACACGCCCTCAACAAGTCTTCTAAGGATTGGATTGTTCTCTCAGACTGACCATCGGTCTGTGGGTGATAAGCTGAACTCAATCTAAGCTTAGTTCCTAAGGCCTCATGCAAACTATTCCAAAATTTAGAGGTAAATCTAGGATCTCTGTCTGAAACTATGCTAGAGGGTACACCATGCAATCTAACTATTTCTCTGATATACAACCCAGTCAACTTCTCTAATGGATATTCCATGTTCATAGGAATGAAATGGGCAGATTTGGTTAACCTGTCCACAACAACCCATACGGCATCACAACCAGTTGGAGTCCTAGGGAGTCCAGACACAAAATCCATAGAGATACTATCCCACTTCCACTCAGGGATACTCAAAGGTTACAACTTACCTGAAGGTTTCTGGTGCTCTATCTTAGCCTTCTGACACACTAAGCAAGCATACACAAACTCAGCCACATCCTTTTTCATCCTAGGCCACCAAAACATCCGTTTCAGATCCTGATACATCTTTGTGGCTCCTGGGTGAACACTCAAACTGTAACGCCCTGATTTTCACGTTTTCTAATTTTTCAGTATTTTAACGTCTTTATTTTTTCGAGGTATTAGAAATAGAAATAAAATATTCCGAGACCATAGTCATGCTCGACGATATCGTAGGAAGCTACGATTAATTTTTGAGTCAAAAACTCAAACGGAGTCCGATCTGCGTTTTTACACTGACAGTATGATTTTACTGCTCAGAAGACCTCAGATGGACCCGTGAACGAGACAGTAAGTCTTAGAATTTGATTCTCTACGTTTTGGTTAAATTTCGTAAGAATTTCAGAAAAATAACTTCCTGACCTTCGTTCGGGCGGAATTCTCAATCGGGTGACGAACGGAGCCACATATGGACTTACCGAGACTCGCCAACAGATAATCTTGATATCACAACATCCCAGGACACTTGGGACAGTATGCCAGAGTCGTCATGACGATCGGGAAAATCTAGATGCGAAATGACCAAAATGCCCCTAACCTTAGTCTTTTGCACTTTTACCATTTTACCCTTTTGGCAAATGACCTTTTTGCCCTTAAGTGACTTGTTTTAAGGCTGAACTCAGCCCTCACCCTCTCATTTTCGCACAGTCCTCTCAAAAATAGAAGAACACCATAGTTGCTCTTGAAGAAACACCATTGTTACTCTTGAAGCTCCTTGATTTGTTGTTAGAATCACTTGATTCCTTGAGCAATCTTCCTTCATTTTAAGGTAAGATCACTTCTATGATCTCTTAGCTCCTTGAATATCTCTTTATTTCAAAATCATTTTGATGCGAGACCAATTTCTTTGAACTCACCTCATCATTCTCTATCTAAACCCAAGAGCTTATGATTCAACTCTCATCATAGCTCAAAAAGCACATTAGGGCCGAACCCTTCTTGATGATGATGAATAGTGTTTTCATCAATTTTTGATTTCTAACTCTTGATTTCATTCTTAGCTTTCCTAATGCCTTTGAATCCATGAAATGGAAAACCAAGATCAATTCCTAGCTTTATTCTCTTTAGGGTGGCCGAAACCCTCTTTGTGAGAATTGTTGAGTTTGGTTTGATTGTTATTTAATGTTTGATTGTTTGGTTGTTTGTAGTTGGTGTCAATTATCAGAAGGTTCACAAACCGATCAACCGACTTTGATCCGGGAATCTGCTCTTCAACAGGTATGGGGAGAAGAACCTCATCACACCAAGATGGTGGTGGTGAAGATGGTTGTTTTAAATTATGTGTGGGTGAAACCCTTTAGTTTGGGTTCACTTTTATGTGTTAAGTTTTGTTAAGTTCTCTTGGAGAACAAGATTGTTATGATGAGTTTATGCTTGAGTATGTTGTAGTGTGCTTTAGCATAAGTTGATGATGATATGATTGAATGAAAATCATTTCCATGTATGTTGAAAAACCTACTTTGATCACTAGATCAAGTATGGACTTTTGTGCTTGATTATGAGACCATGATGTGTGATGGACTTGTATGTTTTGGTTATGATGTAATAAGGTGTAATTGTGGTTTGTCATACTTGGTGTGAGCTTTTGAGCTATATTTGCTTAGTTGGTGAAGCAAAGTCTCCATTTTTCATTGGAGTAGGCTTGTGGCCTTAGTAAGAAGAAAATATAAGAACATGTGTTGTTCTTGATCTAGCAAGGTTTTGATGTAACAAAACATGATTTCATAACCTATGTTTTCAATGAGAAACAAAAGTGATTTTGATCCAAATATCAAATGAAGTTTTAACCTTTTAAGTGTGTCAGCAAAGTGGAAAATGTCTTTCCTTTAGCCATAGGTTTGTTAATCAAACTAAGTGTTTCAAAAGAGAATTTATGAAGAAGTTAAGGAAAAATGAAAACAGGGCACTCGCCCAGCGAACCCCGTCTCGCCTCGCGAGACAGAGGGAAGATAAGGCATTCGCCAGGCTAACATTACCTCGCCTCGCGAGACAGTGGACTAGCCCGAGTAGCAAAGATGCAGCTTCTCTGCCTCGTGTAGCGAAGTAGTTCTCGCCCCGCGAACCGCCTAAGCAGTGAAGAATTGCAGCTCTGCCTCGTGACGCGAGACAATTATCGCCTCGCGATGCAGAAGGTCGGTTTGAAATACAGTTCTCTGCCTCGCGACGCGAGACAATATTCGCTTCGCAATACAGAGGATTTGTATAAGGAGCATATGTAACTCTCAGCCTCGCAACGCGAAACTTCTGTTCGCCCCGCGAGAAAGGAATCACTGCCTTAATTTAGCTAAGCGAATGTACTCTCGCTAAGCGGATTTCACTCTTTTAGAAAATGCTAGAAATGAAGTAAGTAGTTAAAATGTTGTTTCAAATCAAATTAGTTTTTAATTGTAAAAGTTGTTTGGTTTACAAAAGGAGTTTTCTAACTCAATCGTAAAGTTTTACGCGTGAAAAACCTAAGTTAAATAATTAACTTAGAGTTGAAGACAAGGGTTAATTAAGTATGGTATGTGGTGGAACAAGACTACGTGCTATACCATTGATGACTTAGTACATCAATGACTTCATAAGACTTAAGTGAAATCAACACTTGTTTCCTTAATTGAAAGACAAGGGATTAATATCTTAGAAAGGCTTAAAGACTTATCTAAGAGGATTCTCAATCCTTATTCATAATGCTTAGGACTTGAGACATAATTCATAAGACATAAACACAAACATGTAACGTTTTGGGTTTTGAAACAATAGTTCGATGACGGACCGATGATTCGGATCCAGGTTAATCGTTCAATTGTTTCCGTATTGTGATAACTGGAATGAGAGAGATCCTGAGACTGTGCAGGTATGGGACTGTACAGTGGAAGGAATCCTGAGGCTATGCAGGTATTGGACTGTATAGTTAAGGGAAGGCATATAAGAATTGATTGGTACTACCCATATCAACAAGATTTATCTTCTTTTCGGGAACTTAGAACATAAGAACTTTATAGTTAAGCGTGCTTGACTTAGAGTAATTATGGGATGGGTGACCTTCTGGGAAGTTTCCAAGAAAGCGTGTGAGTGAGGACAAAACACGCTGAAAAGACTTGTGTTGGTTTGTGGGGACAGTCGGCTATTCTGAAAGCAGTCTGGATCATTCCAAAGGAATCACGAGATATTTATCCGATGGCTAATTGTTTTATCCGATGGATAAATGTTTTATAAAACAAAGATGTGTGTAGTTTCTAAGGAAGAGAACTTTAGTGAACCTTGAGGTCTATCTAATGGATAGACATTGCTTTATCGCATCTGCTTTGTGTAAGCATTAGCATTTCATGTGCATAGTTGTAAGGCCTTGAGCCTAGGAGTTGAGCTTACACCTTGATGCGGGTGCGAATCTTACGGTGACGATCTTCAATGGTCTTTTTGGAGGTATCAGGGTTGGAAGGGCTGACATGTGACCAGTTGGTGATTCTTCTGTGTCGTGGCGAATCCGTGCAATATACTGATATCCTCTACTAGATGCCGTACTTTTCATGTTTGGTCGAGAGTGTTACCGTAAAGCCAGATACGTGCACGTTACGAATGTTGTAGCATCTTGCTCATGGCTGGCAGAAACCGGAACATGTCCTCCCATTCACTCTCTCCGAATGTTTTGTTAGCTCCATGGAGTAGGGGTCAGAGTAGTACCCAGTGACATTGACATTGAGTCCTATACATTGCATTGCATTGCATTGCATTGCATGGCTGTTGATGTTTACATTTACTATTATACATCGCTGTATTGTTTAAGGATGCCTTATATTATGCTGTTAAATGTTTAGCATGCTATTATGTTGTTAACTGCTTAACATGATTTATACTGAGAACCTTTGTAAGCATGTTGGGTAAGTTGTTACCCGGTGAGTCGTCCCGTTTTTGCTACTGCTGTTCTGTTGTGTTGATGAACAGGAATCTTACCCATATCTGTATGTTTTCTGCTGGTACTTGCTGTTGATGCTTGAATAGATGGACGCGACGATGGTTCGGTTCCGCAGTCCTTTTGAGTTCGGAGGTGGACTCTTTTTCTGTTTTAGTTTTGTTGTCGACCAGACTATGTCAGTTTTTGTAGTACCTTTTGGGAGCTATGACTCCTAGTACTTATTCTATTTCTTATGTCAGTCATACATTAGACTTATGTCTGTATATAGTAGTGTTGATGTTTCTGTTTTCTGCTTTCTGTTTCTGTATTTATAATACAATATGTTCTAGAAATGCATGGTGAACATAAGTTCACTTATTAGTATTATTTATTACCTTTACTAATCCCATTACATCTTTATGAAAAGAAAAGAAAAAGAAAAATCGTATTTTCCGCATTAATAAATATTTTCGGCCTTATAAACTTTCGGGAATGTGACACTCGGGAAAGGGTGTTGCATTATTTGGTATCAGAGCTGGCCGAGTCTTTTGGGGTTTGTAGGTTATGGTCTGTCTTGTTTGTGTTGTGTTTTCTCTGATTGTCTTTCTGTGCTATTGTTTCTGAGAGAAAACAATGTTGGAGAGGATGATGACTTCGGTCTATCCTTTTGTATTGTTTGTTCTCTGTGTTGTGTTTCTTTGAGGAAGACAACGATTGTTTGTTACTCTCTGCATTATTGTTTCTGAAGGGGAATGATATTGGACAGGGTAGTAATGTTTTTGCTTTCTTGTAAGTTGTCGCTCGCAGAGTTCTTCAGAACGAGTGTTTTCCGACGAGTGCAAGACAAGTTGAAAGACATGGAGTTCCTGCAGCTACGTCAAGGAGGAATGTCTGTCAAAGAATATGCTGATCGTTTTGAGTCCCTGCTGAAGTCTTCGAGGTATTTCCATCTTCATCCCGATGAGGAGTGGAAGCGCACAAAGTTCGAAGAAGGTTTAAGGGACGAGATTCGAGGAGAGGTGCAACCTCTTGAGGTCAAAGAGTTCTCAGTTTTGGTAGATGAATGCTTCGTAATCGAAGATATGATGAAGACTCGTGGAGGAAGGCAACGTCACTCTGGACCGACTAGGTTCCATAAAGGCACCAATGGTCGTGATGATAGTTCTCGATGGAAACCATATTCGAAACAGCAAGGTCAACAACAACGTTCTGTAGGGGGAAGTAATGGGAGTATTAGTCAATTTGGAAGCGCCCCAAAGAAGTGCATGAAGTGTGGCAAGAACAATCATGTCACCAGAGGATGCTTGATCAAGGGAATCATGTGTTTCAAGTGTGGGAAGCCAGGGCATACTTCACGCGATTGTGTGCAATCAAAAGCTAGACATTCTGTCAACGATGTGCAAGCAGCGAAGCCTAAGGCAATGAGTGGAGCTTATACTGGGGATGATGCTGAGACTTCTCAAAGGGAAGATTTGATTCACGGTCACATCGTTGTGGGAGGTAAAACGTTATCTGTATCTTTCCTTACCCTTAGATTTGGTAATTTTTGCACTTCCTGCAAAGCCCGTTATAACTGCGAAAGTCTGTTTGAACTGTTCTATTTTCCGTAGTGGATAGAACGTTTTTGATTGATTTAATCTGTTTGCCTCTTTCGCAAATGGATTTAATCATAGGGATGGATTGGTTATCTTGTAACTATATCCTATTAGACGGTGCAAACAAAACCTTAGTTTTCCCTGATTCGGATAATTCTGGATTTGGATTGCCAACCAAGGAAACGTTTCTTTGAGAGGAGGAGGAGCAAAACGAATACATGTTACTAACGAGTTTCCGGAAGTCTTTCTTGAAGACGTACCAGGTGTACCGCCAGTTCGAGACATCGAGTTGTGATCGATCTTGTGCCAGGAACAGGACTAGCGTCTATGGCATCTTATCATATGGCACCTGCTGAGTTGGAAACCTTGAAGGAACAATTGGTGGACTTATTGGGAAAACAGTTCGTTAGACCCAGTGTGTCGGGAACGCCTGTGCTGTTGGTGAGAAAGAAAGACGAAACATCTTGCTTATGTGTGGATTAGCGCCAGTTGAACAAAGTTACCATTCAGAACAAGTATCATCTTCCGAGGATAAATGACTTGATGGATCAGTTGAGGGGAGCGGCAGTTTTCTCTGAGATTGATTTGCGATCGGGTTATAACCAGATTCGTGTGAAGACAGAAGATATACCGAAGACAGCGTTTCGAACATGCTATGGGCACTACGAGTATCTTGTGATGCCGTTTTGTATGACGAATACTCCTCTATATTCATGGATTATATGAATAGGATCTTTCGTCCATACCTAGATAAGTTTGTCGTTGCTTCATAGACGACATACTCATCTATTCGCGAAACCAGGAAGTACACGCTGAATACCTTAGTGTGATTCTTCAGGTTCTGAAGGAGAAACAGCTGTATGCAAAGTTGTCCAAGTGTGAGTTTTGGCTCGACGAAGTAAAGTTTTTGGGTCATGTGATTTCAAAGGAAGGATAAAGCGTTTGAATGGATTGAAGCCTGTGAGGAAAGTTTGCAAGGATTAGAGAGAAGGTTGAGTTCTTCACGTGTTAGTGCTGCCTGATCTCAAGGGAACATTTGTGTTCACACTTCTACATATTCCTCAGTGTATTCGACAATTGATTGAATTGATAATATGGTGTCCATTGGTCTGGACATTTTCGTATTATTTCACTGAAAGCTTTGTTATTACTATTTCTTGAGTTATAACATAACATAAGCAACTTCTTGATACTGGAAGTTTCTTGATGAAACTTAGTCTAATCACTTTTACTTTTGGTGAAGGTGATCCAGTCTGATTTTTGCCAGACTGTTTATCTTTTGATTCCAAAGTTTATTGGAAGGTTCTTATGAAAGAAGGAACTTTATTAGAGTCATGGATGTAAACATGTATTAGCTATGCATTTTTACACTCACGAACCTACTGAAGAGTCTTTTTGCATACCGGATATTCCTGTATTCATTCCAGATTGGTAAAATTCTTTTGTATACGTTCTTACTTTCTTTTGAGACCAAGACCAAGAAAAATTTCCTTTGTTAAAAATTTCTTTCCTTAATCTTCAGCGATCGAGTGGGTTTAGTTTTAAGTCACGGAATTTCGAGGACGAAATTCTTTTAAGAGGGGTAGGAATGTAACGCCCTGATTTTCACGTTTTCTAATTTTTCAGTATTTTAAAGTCTTTATTTTATTCGAGGTATTAGAAATAGAAATAAAATATTCCGAGACCATAGTCATGCTCGACGATATCGTAGGAAGCTACGATTAAGTTTTGAGTCAAAAACTCAAACGGAGTCCAGTCTGCGTTTTTACACTGACAGTATGATTTTACTGCTCAAAAGACCTCAGATGGACCCGTGAACGAGACAGTAAGTCTTAGAATTTGATTCTCTACGTTTTGGTTAAATTTCGTAAAAATTTCAGAAAAATAACTTCCTGACCTTCGTTCGGGCGGAATTCTCAATCGGGTAACGAACGGAGCCACATATGGACTTACCGAGACTCGCCAACAGATAATCTTGACATCACAACATCCCAGGACACTTGGGAGAGTATGCCAGAGTCGTCATGACGATCGGGAAAATCTAGATGCGAAATGACCAAAATGCCCCTAACCTTAGTCTTTTGCACTTTTACCATTTTACCCTTTTGGCCAATGACCTTTTTGCCCTTAAGTGACTTGTTTTAAGGCTGAACTCAGCCCTCACCCTCTCATTTTCACACAGCCCTCTCAAAAATAGAAGAACACCATAGTTGCTCTTGAAGGAACACCATTGTTACTCTTGAAGCTCCTTGATTTCTTATTAGAATCACTTGATTCCTTGAGCAATCTTCCTTCATTTTAAGGTAAGATCACTTCTATGATCTCTTAGCTCCTTGAATATCTCTTTATTTCAAGATCAATCTTCATTTTCATGAAAATTATTTCTTAGATCCAAAACTTTGAAAATCCATAGGAAATTGTAGAAAAATCATTTTGATGTGAGACCAATTTCTTTGAACTCACCTCATCATTCTCTATCTAAACCCAAGAGCTTATAATTCAACTCTCATCATAGCTCAAAAAGCACATTAGGGCCGAACCCTTCTTGATGATGATGAATAGTGTTTTCATCAATTTTTGATTTCTAACTCTTGATTTCATTCTTAGCTTTCCTAATGCCTTTGAATCCATGAAATGGAAAACCAAGATCAATTCCTAGCTTTATTCTCTTTAGGGTGGCCGAAACCCTCTTTGCGAGAATTGTTGAGTTTGGTTTGATTGTTGTTTAATGTTTGATTGTTTGGTTGTTTGTAGTTGGTGTCAATTATCAGAAGGTTCACAAACCGATCAACCGACTTTGATCCGGGAATCTGCTCTTCAACAGGTATGGGGAGAAGAACCTCATCATACCAAGATGGTGGTGGTGAAGATGGTTGTTTTAAATTATATGTGGGTGAAACCCTTTAGTTTGGGTTCACTTTTATGTGTTAAGTTTTGTTAAGTTCTCTTGGAGAACAAGATTGTTATGATGAGTTTATGCTTGAGTATGTTGTAGTGTGCTTTAGCATAAGTTGATGATGATATGATTGAATGAAAATCATTTCCATGTATGTTGAAAAACCTACTTTGATCACTAGATCAAGTATGGACTTTTGTGCTTGATTATGAGACCATGATGTGTCTCGACTTGTATGTTTTGGTTATGATGTAATAAGGTGTAATTGTGGTTTGTCATACTTAGTGTGAGCTTTTGAGCTATATTTGCTTAGTTGGTGAAGCAAATTCTCCATTTTTCATTGGAGTAGGCTTGTGGCCTTAGTAAGAGGAAAATATAAGAACATGTGTTGTTCTTGATCTAGCAAGGTTTTGATGTAACAAAACATGATTTCATAACCTATGTTTTCAAAGAGAAACAAAAGTGATTTTGATCCAAAGATCAAATGAAGTTTTAACCTTTTAAGTGTGTCACCAAAGTGGAAAATGTCTTTCCTTTAGCCATAGGTTTGTTAATCAAACTAAGTGTTTCAAAAGAGAATTTATGAAGAAGTTAAGGAAAAGTGAAAACAGGGCACTCGCCCAGCGAACCCCGTCTCGCCTTGCGAGACAGAGGGAAGATAAGGCATTCGCCAGGCTAACATTACCTCGCCTCGCGAGACAGTGGACTAGCCCGAGCAGCAAAGATGCAGCTTCTCTGCCTCGTGTAGCGAAGTAGTTCTCGCCCCGCGAACCGCCTAAGCAGTGAAGAATTGCAGCTCTGCCTCGCGACACGAGACAATTATCGCCTCGCGATGCAGAAGGTCAGTTTGAAATACAGTTCTCTGCCTCGCGACGCGAGACAATATTCGCCTCGCGATACAGAGGATTTGTATAAGGAGCATATATAACTCTCAGCCTCGCAACGCGAAACTTCTGTTCGCCCCGCGAGAAAGGAATCACTGCCTTAATTTAGCTAAGCGAATCTACTCTCGCTAAGCGGATTTCACTCTTTTAGAAAATGCTAGAAATGAAGTAAGTAGTTAAAATGTTGTTTCAAATCAAATTAGTTTTTAATTGTAAAAGTTGTTTGGTTTACAAAAGGAGTTTTCTAACTCAATCGTAAAGTTTTACGCGTGAAAAACCTAAGTTAAATAATTAACTTAGAGTTGAAGACAAGGGTTAATTAAGTATGGTATGTGGTGGAACAAGACCATGTGCTATACCATTGATGACTTAGTACATCAATGACTTCATAAGACTTAAGTGAAATCAACACTTGTTTCCTTAATTGAAAGACAAGGGATTAATATCTTAGAAAGGCTTAAAGACTTATCTAAGAGGATTCTCAATCCTTATTCATAATGCTTAGGACTTAAGACATAATTCATAAGACATAAACACAAACATGTAACGTTTTGGGTTTTGAAACAATAGTTCGATGACGGACCGATGATTCGGATCCAGGTTAATCGTTCAATTGTTTCCGTATTGTGATAACTGGAATGAGAGAGATCCTGAGACTGTGTAGGTATGGGACTGTACAGTGGAAGGAATCCTGAGGCTATGCAGGTATGGGACTGTATAGTTAAGGGAAGGCATATAAGAATTGATTGGTACTACCCATATCAACAAGATTTATCTTCTTTTCGGGAACTTAGAACATAAGAACTTTATAGTTAAGCGTGCTTGACTTAGAGTAATTATGGGATGGGTGGCCTTCTGGGAAGTTTCCTAGAAAGCGTGTGAGTGAGGACAAAACACGCTGAAAAGACTTGTGTTGGTTTGTGGGGACAGTCGGCGATTCTGAAAGCAGTCTGGATCATTCCAAAGGAATCACGAGATATTTATCCGATGGATAAATGTTTTATAAAACAAAGATGTGTGTAGTTTCTAAGGAAGAGAACCTTAGTGAACCTTGAGGTCTATCTAATGGATAGACATTGCTTTATCGCATCTGCTTTGTGTAAGCATTGGCATTTCATGTGCATAGTTGTAAGGCCTTGAGCCTAGAAGTTGAGCTTACACCTTGATGCGGGTGCGAATCTTACGGTGACGATCTTCAATGGTCTTTTTGGAGGTATCAGGGTTGGAAGGGCTGACACGTGACCAGTTGGTGATTCTTCTGTGTCGTGGCGAATCCGTGCAATACACTGATATCCTCTACTAGATGCCGTACTTTTCATGTTTGGTCGAGAGTGTTACCGTAAAGCCAGATACGTGCACGTTATGAATGTTGTAGCATCTTGCTCATGGCTGGCAGAAACCGGAACATGTCCTCCCATTCACTCTCTCCGAATGTTTTGTTAGCTCCATGGAGTAGGGGTCAAAGTAGTACCCAATGACATTGACATTGAGTCATATACATTGCATTGTATTGCATTGCATGGCTATTGATGTTTACATTTACTATTATACATCGCTGTATTGTTTAAGGATGCCTTATATTATGCTGTTAAATGTTTAGCATGCTATTATGTTGTTAACTGCTTAACATGATTTATACTGAGAACCTTTGTAAGCATGTTGGGTACGTTGTTACCCGGTGAGTCGTCCAGTTTTTGCTACTGCTGTTTTGTTGTGTTGATGACCGAAAATCTCACCCATATCTGTATGTTTTCTGGTGGTACTTGTTGTTGATGCTTGAACAAATGGAAGCGACGATGGTTCGGTTCCGCAGTCCTTTTGAGTTCGGAGGTGGACTCTTTTTCTGTTTTAGTTTTGTTGTCGGCCAGACTATGTCAGTTTTTGTAGTACCTTTTGGGAGCTATGACTCCTAGTACTTATTGTATTTCTTATGTCAGTCATACATTAGACTTATGTCTGTATATAGTAATGTTGATGTTTCTGTTTTCTGTTTTCTGTTTCTGTATTTATAATACAATATGTTCTAGAAATGCATGGTGAACCTAAGTTCACTTATTAGTATTATTTATTACCTTTACTAATCCCATTACATCTTTATGAAAAGAAAAGAAAAAGAAAAATCGTATTTTCCGCATTAATAAATATTTTCGGCCTTACAAACGTTCGGGAATGTGACATTCGGGAAAGGGTGTTGCACAAACCACTCCTATGTCCCTCCTCAAGGATCAACTTCCTAAGCTCTGGAACATCAGGTATACAAACTCTATCCTGGAACCTCAAAATTCCATCAATCCCTTCCTTAAAATTGAGATTTCTACCTTGAGCAATCAACTCTCTCTGGTCTAAAAGATATACATCTATCTCTTGCCCTTCTCTAATCTGATCCATCAAACTGTTAGTGATTTTCAACTTTCCTAGCCTAATGCTCTTAGGGGTAACTTCCCAAGCTAAACTCAAATCTCTAAACTCCTCTATCAAAACCATCTCTCTGACCATCAAGGCTGAAATATGTAAGGTTTTTCTACTCAAAGCATCATTGGCCTTACCTGGGTGGTAACTCAACTCAAACTCATAATCCTTAAGAAATTCCACCCACCTACGCTGTCTCATATTCAGCTCCTTTTGGTCAAACAGGTATTTCAAACTCTTATGATCACTAAAGACCTCAAATCTAGCTCCATAGAGGTAATGCCTCCAAATTTTTAAGACAAACACTACAGCTCCTAACTCCAAGTCATGAGTAGGGTAGTTCTTCTCATGGGTCTTAAGCTACTAGGAAGCATAAGCTACTACCTGACCATTCTGCATCAACACACCACCTAAACCTTGCTTCGAAGCATCATAGTACACTACAAAAGGTTCACTAGGATTGGGCAACACTAGCACAGGTGCAGATGTCAACCTATTCTTCAACTCCTGAAAACTTTCCTCACACTTAGAGTCCCACACGAAGATCTGACCTTTCTTAGTAAGGCGGGTCATAGGCAAAGCTATCTTAGAGAATCCTTCTATAAACCTCCTATAGTACGCGGCCAAACCCAAGAAACTTTTAACCTCGGTCATTGACTTAGGTGCTTCCCAATGGGGCACGGTTTCTACCTTAGCTGGGTCCACGGCAATCCCTCCTTTAGAGATGATGTGTCCTAAGAAACTCACCTCTTCTAACCAAAACTCACACTTGGACAACTTGGCATACAACTGTTTTTCCTTAAGGGTTTCCATGACTATCCTCAAGTGTTCCTTATGTTCTTCCTTAGTCTTAGAGTATACTAGGATATCATCTATGAAGACAACTACAAACCTATCCAAGTATGGATGGAAGATCTTGTTCATGTAGTCCATGAACACAGCAGGGGCATTAGTCACACCAAAAGGCATAACTAGATACTCATAATGTCCATAGCGCGTTCTGAACGCAGTCTTTGGAATGTCCTCAGACTTGACCCGAATTTGGTGATAGCCTGATCTCAAATCTATCTTAGAAAACACACAAGCTCCTATCAGCTGGTCCATAAGGTCATCTATTCTAGGAAGAGGATACCTATTCTTAATTGTCACTTTGTTGAGCTGTCGGTCATCGACACACAACCTCATGCTGCCATCTTTTTTCTTCACCAACAACACTGGCGCTCCCCACGGAGACACACTAGGCCTAACAAACTGCTTCTGGAGCAATTCCTCTAACTGTTTCTTCAACTCAGCTAGCTCTAGAGGGGACATCCTGTATGGTGCTATGGATATAGGTCCTGTACCTGGCACTAAGTCTATGCTAAACTCAACCTCTCTCTCAGGTGGCAAACTATAAATATCCTCGGGAAAAACTTCTGGGAACTCTCTCACAACTGGCACATCCTTAACCTCAGCCTTTCTCTCTACTTCCAGGGAAGATAAGATCATGTATACTTGGGCTTCTTCTCTAATAGAAGCCTTGACTTGGTTGGCAGTCAGAAAACTCGGATCCTTAGGATCGACAGCAGTTCCAAAAACAACAGTTTTATCAAAGCAATTTAAAAGGACATGATTGGCAGATAACCAGTCCATACCAAGAATAACATCAAGTTGTTTAAGGGGTAAGCATATCAGATCAACTATGAAATTTCTATCATCAATGACAATGGAACAACCCTTACAAATATGTGAGGTAATAACAGGGTTATTGGTAGGGGTAGCAACAACTAGATCAAATTCAAGTTGGGCAACAAGTAATCTAAGGTACTCAACACAGTCATGTGATATAAAGGAATGTGACGCGCCGGAATCAAACAACACTATTAAAGGAGTCCCTTTTATGAGGCACTTACCTTGAATCAGGTCTTCAGATTTTGAGGCTTCAGCTCCACTGAGAGTGAAGACTGTTCCACTTGTCCTCAGTCGATTGGCTTGAGAACTTTTGCTGGCACTCTGTGGCTCCGTCTTTGCTCCACTACAATCATTACCGATATGACCAGGCTTCCCACACTTGAAGCAGATGATGTTTGTCTCCTTGCAGTCACGAGTAAAGTGCTCCTTACCACACTTGCCACACCTGATGGGCCTAGAAGAGGCAAATCCTCCGCCACTGGCTGGTCCCGATGTATACTGCGGTTTCTTGCCGGCGTACTTGAACCCACGACCAACTGGTGCCAACTGTTGTTTTCCTTTGTCCTGTTGGGTCGTCCTCTTGCTACCTTGGGGACCAGAACTCTTGAACTGAAAAACTCTGGACATGTAGTCTTCCTCAAAGATTCTGCACTTGTTCACCAAGGTGGGGAAAACACGGATCTCCTGGTAGCTGATGGCTTGCTTAATCTCTGGACGCAAACCATTGTCGAACTTCACACACTTGGAGCGATCATCATTTCAATGCTGGTAAAGTGGATAGTAACGTGACAGCTCCTCAAACTTAGCGGCATAATTCCCAACGGACATGTTTCCCTGAGTCAAAGCCAGAAACTCCATCTCCTTCTTGTCGCGTACATCAGCAGGGAAATACTTCCCCAAGAATCTCTCCTTGAAGGCATCCCAAGTAACAACGGTGCCTTCAGCTTCCAAACGTTGGCGGCAATTCTCCCACCAATCTTCAGCTTCTTCTACCAACATGAAGGTAGCAAAGGTAACATTCTGAGCATTGGTGCATGCCATGGCCCGAAAGATCTTCTCAAGCTCTCGGATCCATGTCTGAGCACCTTCAGGGTCATAAGCTCCCTTGAAGGATGGCGGATTATTCCTCTGGAACTTATCCAAACCCTGAAATTCAGCACGTCCACCTCCGTTGTGATTCTGATTCTGCCCTATAGCATTAGCTAATGCTTCCAGGGCATCAGCAATCGCACGATCGTTTCTACCCGCCATAACTTCCTGCATCATTCAAGCAAACTGCTCAATATCGAAAGTTAAGCAAAACAAAACTAAACGCTTAATACTCTATACTATCGTCATAGACAATCATATAAGAGTACACAGAAGAGAACACAACAGACACATACCACGGCTTGTAGGACAGACCGGCTCTGATACCACTAAATGTGACACCCACTACCCCGCATAAAAATTAAAATATAAATAAAATCATACATGTCTTTAAAAAAAAAATATAATAATGAAAATAAAAACATTTCCTCAAGGGTAATGTGCATCACATCATCTATAACTCAAACGTAGGAACCTGAAATAATCAAAATCCTTTAAAAACAAACTGCGGAAAACATATATAATAAACATATCCCAAATCCCGATGTCACATATCAGAGTTGGTATACATATACCGATAATACATCGGAATAAACTAAACAACTGCACGTAAATCCTAACTACTATTACTAAGAGAGATCTCCACGGGATCACTCCTCGTCAGGATGCTCACCCTCCTCTGCACATGCAACATCATATGCACAAGAACAACAAAAGGTAGGGGTGAGAAATACGATCATAAATATATGTAAACGGAATAGAATAGTAATTAAGATGACATACAACATACATCAACCAACACATGTATAATCAATACATATATATATATATATATATATATATATATACCAAAGATGCATGTCAATGCGAATGCAACATCACTACTCCGTATGCATGTGGCCAACAACTCTAACTCTGGAAAGACGATTAGGAGTACATGTCCGGTTATCAACGTGGATGATATGCCAGACCATGGGCCATCCCCGAACACTCTCACTAATCCTGATAACGTATAATGGCTAGTCAAGGTACTCAAGCTTATTCATTAGGTCACTCCGACAATATGTAGCTAGCCCATGTCACCTGGAACTTCCCTACCCAATGTACCCGCAAGGCCGGGTTAACACCCATCGTGGCCTCCACTATCACGATTCATCGTTTGCTTTCCACCCAACATATCAACTTCGACGTATGATGCGTGCAATGCTCATCAATATGCAAACACATGTCCAACCATCCATCATCAACACCATTACATGGCTATCAACTTTGACCAACAAGCATCAAAGATGATTTGTCAACATCAAACTTGACCAATAAGCATCAAGAATGATTTAACCAACAACATCGGTAACAGTACGTCGTTACCAATAACATCATCGTCTTATTAATTGTTATCTTTGTTAAGTCTTAACTTAACATTATCTTTATTAAGTATTATACTTAATCTTATTATCTAAACCTCAATTCATATTTTATTAAGATTATAACTTAACCTTAATATTTAAACCTCAAGTCATATATTTATTAAGATTATAACTTAATCCTAATATTTAAACCTCAAGTCATATATTTATTAAGATTGTAACTTAATCTTAATATCTAAACCACAATTCATATCTTATTAAGATTATAACAAGCCTACATAACACTATCCATCAAGCATAAGGGGTCAAAACTGCTCCTGGGTACGTGAGAATCGATTTCTAATCTCTGGAAATCGATTTCAACATGTTCAAATCGATTTCCCCGATCGATTTTGAACAAGGAAAATCGATTCTAGAAATCGATTTCTACAAGGCCAAATCGATTTCCACACCTTGGAAATCGATTCTTGGAGGATTCAAATCGATTTCCATGTGCTGGAAATCGATTTCTGGGTGTCAGATCACACAGCAACGAGTTTTCTCCACTATCGGACCAGTCTACGTTCTCTAATTAACATATCATTCGAGCCTAAGCTATTTATCACCAATTTGATTAGTCCAACACTCATAAATCATATCCTAAGGGTTCTCAAACTAATCCTTGGTCATCAACCTCACATTGTGTAATTATTTTCTCCCTATAACTATGTTCTTATAGCATAAGGTTAACAAAACACCATATCATGGCATAAACAGCATGTTCATTATCATCAATTCATCAACAATCATATAAATCAGGAAATCATAGTTATAAACATGTTATAACATCAAATTATTTATCAATCAATACTCATATAGCTAGAAAACAACAACATTCATAGGCATACCCAGGCATACATAGGGGTCATGGGTTAACCCATTCATCTTAACCTATCCCAAAACCCACATATTCATGACCAATTTTCTCCCCCCCATACCTGGTATGACGATTCACAGCCTAAGGGAAAGAGAACAGAGCCAAGTTCTGCTACGGTTCCTTCTTACGGGTTCAGCACTTGATCACGATCACAACACTGGAAAGCAGAGTCAATCTTTAAGTTAAGGATTGAAAGGGAAAACAAATCTAGGATTAGAAACTCACCTTGGTTTCTAACTTAGGAGATTAACTCTAGCAGCAGGGATAGACTTGCCAAACAAAGGCGTGTTCTTGACGAAGAACACCAAAGCAGGATTCGTCCTTTGGGTTTTCTAGAGCAAGAGATCAACTAGAGCTCTTAGGGATGAGAAGAGGCAAAAAGTGTGTACAATAGGGTGTGGATACTAGGTTTAGGTCATACGCTATGTATATATAACTGTTAGGGACGTTTTAGGACGAATGGGCCGTACACAACATAGCCCGGTAACCAAAACGCGTACACAAGCTCTGACACGCATGGGAATCGATTCCACAACCATGGAAATCGATTTTCCATTGGCCAAATCGATTTTCTTATCAAAGAAATCAATTTTTCCCTTTAAACAATCGATTTCCACTTTCTGGAAATCGATTTCTTCACCTGGAAATCGATTTCCCAAATCGATTTCCCTTTCAGAAAACGTGTTTTTGGCCTCGACACCTGAGTAAGACTTTTAGATAATTCTCTAAGCTTTCCAACGCATCCAAGATCACCTCGATCGAATGTCTAGAACTCAAGATATGGCGAAATCCGTGAAACAGGTTATTTAGACTCGGATGGATCGATTATTCTAAAGGCTGAACTTTTACAATTATGAACTTATGCACCAAAAACAAGCAAAAACAACATATGCAAACATCTATAAGCAAGTATTAACACATATGTACATAGAAGTGAAAAAGCAGGGTGTTACAATTCCACCCCCTTATAAACATTTCGTCCTCGAAATTTCTACTCACCTTGAGTAAACAAATGCGGGTATGACTCCTTCATCTTGCTCTCCAACTCCCACGTAGCACTTTCTTTTGTAGCTCCACTCCAAATGACCTTGACCATGGGAATTTCCTTCCCTCTCAGCTGCTTGACCCTTCGATCTTCAAGCCGAAATGGTAACACCTCAAAGGTCAAGTTATCCTTCAGTGGAATAACATCGGGTACTATCACATGGCTTGGATCATGAACATACTTTCGAAGTTGAGACACATGAAACACATTATGAAGGTTTGACAAGAACGAGGGTAAGGCTATCTGGTAGGCGACTTCACCGACTCTTTTTATAATTTGGTAAGGACCAATAAATCTAGGAGTAAGTTTCCTCGCTTTCATTACTCTACCAACCCCAGTTGTTGGAGTAACTCGCAAGAACACAAGATCCCCCTCCTGGAATTCGAGAATTTTTCTTCTCTTATCATGGTAACTCTTTTGCCTACTCTGTGCCGCTCTCATCTTATCTTGTATCATCCTCACTTTCTCTGTAGTCTCCTGCACTACCTCAGGTCCTAACACAACATTCTCTCCAGGCTCATTCCAACACAAGGGTGTCCTACACCTCCTCCCATACAAAGCCTCATAAGGTGCCATCCCAATATTGGAATGGAAGCTATTGTTGTAGGTAAACTCTATAAGGGGTAAAAACTTATCCCAACTATCAGACTGCTCTAGCACACACGCCCTCAACAAGTCTTCTAAGGATTGGATTGTTCTCTCAGACTGACCATCGGTCTCTGGGTGATAAGCTGAACTCAATCTAAGCTTAGTTCCTAAGGCCTCATGCAAACTATTCCAAAATCTAAGATCTCTGTCTGAAACTATGCTAGAAGGTACACCATGCAATCTAACTATTTCTCTGATATACAACCCAGTCAACTTCTCTAATGGATATTCCATGTTCATAGGAATGAAATGGGCAGATTTGATTAACCTGTCCACAACAACCCATATGGCATCACAACCAGTTGGAGTCCTAGGGAGTCCAGACACAAAATCCATAGAGATACTATCCCACTTCCACTCAGGGATACTCAAAGGTTGCAACTTACATGAAGGTTTCTGGTGCTCTATCTTAGCCTTCTGACACACTAAGCAAGCATACACAAACTCAGCCACATCCTTTTTCATCCTAGGCCACCAAAACATCCGTTTCAGATCCTGTAATCTTTGTGGCTCCTGGGTGAAAACTCAAACCACTCCTATGTCCCTCCTCAAGGATCAACTTCCTAAGCTCTGGAACATCAGGTATAGAAACTCTATCCTGGAACCTCAAAATTCCATCAATCCCTTCCTTAAAACTGAGATTTCTACCTTGAGCAATCAACTCTCTCTGGTCTAAAAGGTATACGTCTATCTTTTGCCCTTCTCTAATCTGATCCATCAAACTGTTAGTGATTTTCAACATTCCTAGCCTAATGCTCTTAGGGGTAACTTTCCAAGCTAAACTCAAATCTCTAAACTCCTCTATCAAAACCATCTCTCTAGCCATCAAGACTGAAATATGTAAGGTTAATTTTTCTACTCAAAGCATTAGCCACTACATTGGCCTTACCTGGGTGGTAACTCAACTCAAACTCATAATCCTTAAGAAATTCCACCCACCTACGCTGTCTCATATTCAGCTCCTTTTGGTCAAACAGGTATTTCAAACTCTTATGATCACTAAAGACCTCAAATCTAGCTCCATAGAGGTAATGCCTCCAAATTTTTAAGACAAACACTACAGCTCCTAACTCCAAGTCATGAGTAGGGTAGTTCTTCTCATGGGTCTTAAGCTGCCTGGAAGCATAAGCTACTACCTGACCATTCTGCATCAACACACCACCTAAACCTTGCTTCGAAGCATCACAGTACACTACAAAAGGTTCACTAGGATTGGGCAACACTAGCACAGGTGCAGATGTCAACCTATTCTTCCACTCCTGAAAACTTTCCTCACACTTAGAGTCTCACACGAAGATCTGACCTTTCTTAGTAAGGCGGGTCATAGGCAAAGCTATCTTAGAGAATCCTTCTATAAACCTCCTATAGTACCCGGCCAAACCCAAGAAACTTCTAACCTCGGTCACTGACTTAGGTGCTTCGCAATGGAGCACCGTTTCTACCTTAGCTGGTTCCACGGCTATCCCTCCTTGAGAGATGATGTGTCCTAAGAAACTCACCTCTTCTAACCAAAACTCACACTTGGACAACTTGGCATACAACTGTTTTTCCTTAAGGGTTTCCAAGACTATCCTCAAGTGTTCCTCGTGTTCTCCCTTAGTCTTAGAGTATACTAGGGTATCATCTATGAAGACAACTACAAACCTATCCAACTATGGATGGAAGATCTTGTTCATGTAGTCCATGAACACAGTAGGGGCATTAGTCACACCAAAAGGCATAACTAGATACTCATAATGTCCATAGCGCGTTCTGAACGCAGTCTTTGGAATGTCCTCAGACTTGGCCCGAGTTTGGTGATAGCCTGATCTCAAATCTATCTTAGAAAACACACAAGCTCCTATTAGCTGGTCCATAAGGTCATCTATTCTAGGAAGAGGATACCTATTCTTAATTGTCACTTTGTTGAACTGTCGGTCATCGACACACAACCTCATGCTGCCATCTTTTTTCTTCACCAACAACACTGGCGCTCCCCACGGAGACACACTAGGCCTAACAAACTGCTTCTGGAGCAATTCCTCTAACTGTTTCTTCAACTCAGCTAGCTCTAGAGGGGACATCCTGTATGGTGCTATGGATATAGGTCCTGTACCTGGCACTAAGTCTATGCTAAACTCAACCTCTCTCTCAGGTGGCAAACTATAAATATCCTCGGGAAAAACTTCTGGGAACTCTCTCACAACTGGCACATCCTTAACCTCAGCCTTTCTCTCTACTTCCAGGGAAGATAAGATCATGTATACTTGGGCTTCTTCTCTAATAGAAGCCTTGACTTGGTTGGCAGTCAGAAAACTCGGATCCTTAGGATCTAAGGATTGGCTTGAGAACTTTTGCTGGCACTCTGTGGCTCCGTCTTTGCTCCACTACAATCATTACTGATATGACCAGGCTTCCCACACTTGAAGCAGATGATGTCTGTCTCCTGCAGTCACGAGTAAAGTGCTCCTTACCACACTTGCCACACCTGATGGGCCTAGAAGAGGCAAATCCTCCGCCACTAGCTGGTCCTGATGTATACTGCAGTTTCTTGCCGGCGTACTTGAACCCACGACCAACTGGTGCCAACTGTTGTTTTCCTTTGTCCTGTTGGGTCGTCCTCTTGCTACCTTGGGGACCAGAACTCTTGAACTGAGAAACTCTGGACTTGTAGTCTTCCTCAAAGATTCTGCACTTGTTCACCAAGGTAGGGAAAACACGGATCTCCTGGTAGCTGATGGCTTGATTAATCTCTGGACGCAAACCATTGTCGAACTTTACACACTTGGAGCGATCATCATTACAATACTGGTAGAGTGGATAGTAACGTGACAGCTCCTCAAACTTAGTGTCATAATTCCCAACGGACATGTTTCCCTGAATCAAAGCCAGAAACTCCATCTCCTTCTTGTCGCATACATCAGCAGGGAAATACTTCCCCAAGAATCTCTCCTTGAAGGCATCCCAAGTAACAACGGTGCCTTCAGCTTCCAAACGTTGGCGGCAATTCTCCCACCAATCTTCAGCTTCTTCTACCAACATGAAGGTAGCAAAGGTAACCTTCTGAGCATCGGTGTATGCCATGGCCCGAAAGATCTTCTCAAGCTCTCGGATCCATGTCTGAGCACCTTCAAGGTCATAAGCTCCCTTGAAAGATGGCGGATTATTCCTCTGGAACTTATCCAAACCCTGAAATTCAGCAGGTCCACCTCCGTTGTGACTCTGATTCTGCCCTATAGCATTAGCTAATGCTTCCAGGGCATCAGCAATCGCACGATCGTTTCTACCCGCCATAACTTCCTGCATCATTTAACAAACTGCTCAATATCGAAAGTTAAGCAAAACAAAACTAAACGCTTAATACTCTATACCATCGTCATAGACAATCATATAAGAGTACACAGAACAGAACACAACAGACACATACCACGGCCTGTAGGACAGACCGGCTCTGATACCACTAAATGTGACACCCACTACCCCGCATAAAAATTAAAATATAAATAAAATCATACATGTCTTTAAAAAAAATATAATAATGAAAATAAAAACATTTCCTCAAGGGTAATGTGCATCACATCATCTATAACTCAAACGTAGGAATCTGAAATAATCAAAATCCTTTAAAAACAAACTGCGGAAAACATATATAATAGACATATCCCAAATCCCGATGTTAGAGAGATCTCCACGGGATCACTCCTCGTCAGCATGCTCACCCTCCTCTGCACATGCAACATCATATGCACAAGAACAACAAAAGGTAGGGGTGAGAAATACGATCATAAATATATGTAAACAGAATGGAATAGTAATTAAGATGATATACAACATACATCAACCAACACATGTATAATCAATACATATATATACCAAAGAAGCATGTCAATGCAAATGCAACATCACTACTCCATATGCATGTGGCCAACAACTCTAACTATGGAAAGACGATTAGGAGTACATGTCCGGTTATCAACGTGGATGATATGCCAGACCATGGGCCATCCCCGAACACTCTCACTAATCCTGATAACGTGTAGTGGCTAGTCAAGGTACTCAAGCTTATTCATTAGGTCACTCCGACAATAGGTAGCTAGCCCATGTCACCTGGAACTTCCCTACCCAATGTACCCGCAAGGCCGGGTTAACACCCATCGTGGCCTCCACTATCGCGATTCATCGTTTGCTTTCCACCCAACATATCAACTTCGACGTATGATGCATGCAATGTTCATCAATATGCAAACACATATCCAACCATCCATCATCAACACCATTACATGGCTATCAACTTTGACCAACAAGCATCAAAGATGATTTGTCAACATCAAACTTGACCAATAAGCATCAAGAATGATTTAACCAACAACATCGGTAACAGTACGTCGTTACCAATAACATCATCGTCTTATTAATTGTTCTCTTTATTAAGTCTTAACTTAACATTATCTTTATTAAGTATTATACTTAATCTTATTATCTAAACCTCAATTCATATTTTATTAAGATTATAACTTAACCTTAATATTTAAACCTCAAGTCATATATTTATTAAGATTATAACTTAATCCTAATATTTAAACCTCAAGTCATATATTTATCAAGATTGTAACTTAATCTTATTATCTAAACCACAATTCATATCTTATTAAGATTATAACAAGCCTACGTAACACTATCCATCAAGCATAAGGGGTCAAAACTGCTCCTGGGTACGTGAGAATCGATTTCCAATCTCTGGAAATCGATTTCAACATGTTCAAATCGATTTCCCCAATCAATTTTGAACAAGGAAAATCGATTCTAGAAATCGATTTCTACAAGGCCAAATCGATTTCCACACCTTGGAAATCGATTCTTGGAGGATTCAAATCGATTTCCATGTGCTGGAAATCGATTTCTGGGTGTCAGATCACACAGCAGCGGGTTTTCTCCGCTATCGGACCAGTCGACGTTCTCTAATTAACATATCATTCGAGCCTAAGCTATTTATCACCAATTTGATTAGTTCAACACTCATAAATCATATCCTAAGGGTTCTCAAACTAATTCTTGGTCATCAACCTCACATTGTCTAATTATTTTCTCCCTATAACTATGTTCTTATAGTATAAGGTTAACAAAACACCATATCGTGGCATAAACAGCATGTTCATCATCATCAATTCATCAACAATCATATAAATCAGGAAATCATAGTTATAAACATGTTATAACATCAAATTATTCATCAATCAATACTCATATAGCTAGAAAATAACATAACAACATTCATAGGCATACGTAGGCATACATAGGGGTCATGGGTTAACCCATTCATCTTAACCTATCCCAAAACCCACATATTCATGATCAATTTTCTCCCCCCATACCTGGTATGACGATTCACAGCCTAAGGGAAAGAGAACAGGGCCAAGTTCTGCTACGGTTCCTTCTTACGGGTTCAGCACTTGATCACGATCGCAACACTGGAAAGCAGAGTCGATCTTTAAGTTAAGGATTGAAAGGGAAAACAAATCTAGGATTAGAAACTCACCTTGGTTTCTAACTTAGGAGATTAACTCTAGCAGCAGGGATAGACTACCCAAACAACGGCGTGTTCTTGACAAAGAACACCAAAGCAGGATTCGTCCTTTGGGTTTTCTAAAGCAAGAGATCAATTAGAGCTCTTAGGGATGAGAAGAGGCAAAAAGTGTGTACAATAGGGTGTGGATACTAGGTTTAGGTCATACGTTATGTATATATAACTGTTAGCGACGTTTTAGGACGAATGGGCCGTACACAACATAGCCCGGTAACCAAAACGCGTACACAAGCTCTGACACGCAAGGGAATCGATTCCACAACCATGGAAATCGATTTTCCATTGGCCAAATCGATTTTCTTATCAAAGAAATCGATTTTTCCCTTTAAACAATCGATTTCCACTTTCTGGAAATCGATTTCTTCACCTGGAAATCGATTTCCCAAATCGATTTCCCTTTTTTTGGCCCCGACACCTGAATAAGACTTGTATATAATTCTCTACGCTTTCCAACGCATCCAAGATCACCTCGATCGGATGTCTAGAACTCAAGATATGGCGAAATCCGTGAAACAGGTTATTTAGACTCGGATGGATCGATTATTCTAAAGGCTGAACTATTACAACTACGAACGTATGCACCAAAAACAAGCAAAAACAACATATGCAAACATCTATAAGCAAGTATTAACACATATCTACATAGAAGTGAAAAATCAGGGTGTTACACCTACATGTTTCCAGAAGAAGCCGAGATCTGTATCAGTCTCTATCGGAGTGAAATTCCTTCTTCAAGCTTGAGATGTGATACTGTTCGTGGCAATCAGAACATGCAACCGTATGCTGATACTTTATTGAGCTTTGCGTGTTGAAAAATATCGATCTTGGTATCTTTGGAAGGCTCAAAGAAATATCTGCAGCTCTCTTGAAGAGGTTAAGAACGAAATCGATCTCTATCTTTGTTAAAATGCATCCGTAAGTTGGTGACGTGATGCCGTTCCTCACTGTCATACCTTTGTAGCGTCTGATGGCCATATATTGAGATGACGATGTCGGAATTGGATGAAACTTGAATATCATTAAAGCTAATATTCATATAAACAAGTTTCATCAAGACATCGAGTCCAAATTCGGCCAGTAACAGGGTCATAGAAGCATAATACGTTAAATCTTCAGAATGCTACGAGTTACACAGACTTGTGAAAGTTCAAAGCGGATACCCAAGCACCTTGGCTCATTTAAGAAGAGTCCAGTGAAGCTAATCAAGCGTCTTCTCAGAATACAGAACATTATGTTGGGTGGAGAAGTAATTTTGAATGAAGTATAAAGATATTCAACGTCCAAGCTTGACCAGAAAATGAGGTACCCTTTTCAATAAAGTTCGGAAGCATCAAGTACTATAATATAAGTATATAAAAGCTTCAGAAACTCTAATAGAAGAAATAGAAGAAAAGTGTGAATAACGACAAAAGTACAAAAGCGGCAACAACGAAAACACTGAAAATTGAAGCCAAGCGTTTGCTGCCGATAATCAAGCGTCCGAAAGGTCCTATTTTGAGGTACGCTCGTCCTAATGAAGTGATCTTGGTTTTTTTAGAAAGATAAGAGAAATACCTACATGTTTCCTGAAGAAGCCGAGATCTGTATCAATCTCTATCGGAATGAAATTCCTTCTTCAAGCTTGAGATGTGATACTGTTCGTGGCAATCAAAACATGCAACCGTATGCTGATACCTTATTGAGCTTTGAGTGTTGAAAAGTATCGATCTTGGTATCTTTGGAAGGCTTAAAGAAATATCTGCAGCTCTCTTGAAGAGGTTAAGAACGAAATCGATCTCTATCTTTGTCAAAATGCATCCGTAAGTTGGGGACGTGATGCCATTCCTGACTATCATACCTTTGTAGTGTCTGATGGCCATATATTGAGATTATGGTGTCCGAATTGGATGAAACTTGTATCTCATTAAAGCTAATATCCGTATAAACAAGTTTCATCAAGATATCGAGTCCAAATTCGACCAGTAACAGGGTCACAAAAGCATAATACGCTAAATCTTCAGAATGCTACGAGTTAAACAGACTTGTGAAAGTTCAAAGCAGACGCCCAAGTGCCTTAGCTCATTTAAGAAAAGTCCAGTGAAGCTAATCAAGCGTCTTCTCAGAATTAAGAACATTATGATGGGTGGAGAAATAATTTTGAATGAAGTATTAAGATATTCAACGTCCAAGCTTGACCAGAAAATGAGGTACCCTTTTCAATAAAGTTCGGAAGCATCAAGTACTGTAATATAAGTATATAAAAGCTTCAGCAACTCTAATAGAAGAAAGAGAAGAAAAGCGTGAATAAAGACAAAAGTACAAAAGCGGCAACAACAAAAACACTGAAGATTGAAGTCAAGCGTTTGTTGCTGATAATCAAGCGTCCGAAAGGTCCTATTTTGAGGTACGCTCGTCCTAATGAAGTGATCTTGGTTTTTTTAGAAAGATAAGAGAAATACCTACATGTTTCCTGAAGAAGCCGAGATCTGTATCAATCCCTATCGAAATGAAATTCCTTCTTCAAGCTTGAGATGTGATACTGTTCGTGGCAATCCAAACTTGCAACCGTATGCTGACACTTTCTAGAGCTTTGCGTGTTGCAAAGTATCGATCTTGGTATCTTTGGAAGGCTCAAAGAAATATCTGCAGATCGTGAAGAGGCCAAGAACGAAATCGATCTCTATCTTTGTCAAAATGCATCCGTAAGTTGGTGACGTGATGTCGTTCCTGACTGTCATACCTTTGTAGCGTCTGACGGCCATATATTGAGATGATGGTGTCTGAATTGGATGAAACTAGTATGCCATTAAAGGTAATATCCATATAAACAAGTTTAAAGAAGACATCGAGTCCAAATTCGGCCCGTAACGTGGTCAAAGAAGCATAATACGCTAAATCTTAAGAATGCTACGAGTTAAACAGACTTCTGAATGTTTAAAGCGGATACCCAAGCGCCTTAGCTCATTTAAGTAGAGTCCAGTGAAGCTAATCAAGCATCTTCTCAGAATACAGAACATTATGATGGGTGGAGATGGAATTTTGAATGAAGTATTAAGCTATTCAACGTCCAAGCTTGACCAGAAAATGAGGTACCCTTTTCGATAAAGTTCGGAAACATCAAGTACTGTAATATAAGAATATAAAAGCTTCAGCAACTCTAATAGAAGAAAGAGAAGAAAAGCGTGAATAAAGACAAAAGTACAAAAGCGGCAATAGCAAAAACACTGAAGATTGAAGTCAAGCATCTGCTGCCGATAATCAAGCGTCCGAAACGTCGTATTTTGAGGTACGCTCGTCCTAATGAAGTGATCATGGTTTTTTTAGAAAGATAAGAAAAATACCTACATGTTTCCTGAAGAAGCCGAGATCTGTATCAATCTCTATCGGAATGAAATTCCTTCTTCAAGCTTGAGATGTGATATTGTTCGTGGAAATCAGAACATGCAACCGTCTGGTAACAATTTCGGGAGCTTTGCGTGTTCAAAATTATCGATCTTGGTATCGTTGGAAGCTCAAAGAAATATCTGTAGCTCTCATGAAGAGGTCAAGAACGAAATCGATCTCTATCTTTGTCAAAATACATCCGTAAGTTGGTGACGTGATACCGTTGCTGACTGTCATACCTTTGTAGCGTCTGATGGCCATATATTGAGCTGATGGTGTCCGAATTGGATGAAACCGGTTTCTCAGTAAAGCTAATATCCATATAAACAAGTTTCATGAAGACATCAAGTCCAAGTTCGGCCAGTAACGGGGTCAAAGAAGCATGATACGCTAAATCTTCAAAATGCTACGAGTTAAACAGAGTTCTGAATGTTCAAAGCGGATACCCAAGCACCTTAGCTCATTTAAGAAGAGTCCTGTGAAGCTAATCAAGCTTCTTCTCAGAATACAGAACATTATGATGGGTGGAGATGTAATTTTGAATGAAGTATTAAGCTATTCAACGTCCAAGCTTGACCAGAAAATGAGGTACCCTTTTCAATAAAGTTCAGAAACATCAAGTACTGTAATATAAGAATATAAAAGCTTCAGCAACTCTAATAGAAGAAAGAGAAGAAAAGCGTGAATAAAGACAAAAGTACAAAAGCGGCAACAGCAAAAACACTGAAGATTGAAGTCAAGCGTCTGATGCCGATAATCAAGCGTCCGAAACCTCGTATTTTGAGGTACGCTTGTCCTAATGAAGTGATCTTGGTTTTGTTAGAAAGATAAGAAAAATACCTACATGTTTCCTGAAGAAGCCGAGATCTGTATCAATCTCTATCAGGGTGAAATTCCTTCTTCAAGCTTGAGATGTGATATTGTTCGTGGCAATCCGAACATGCAACCGTATGCTGACACATTCTAGAGCTATGCGTGTTGAAAAGTATCGATCTTAGTATCTTTGGAAGGCTCAAAGAAATATCTATAGCTCTCATGAAGAGGTTATGAACGAAATCGATCTCTATCTTTGTCAAAATGCATCCGTAAGTTGGTGACGTGATGCCGTTCCTCACTGTCATACCTTTGTAGCGTCTGATGGTCATATATTGAGCTGATGGTGTCCGAATTGGATGAAACGGGTTTCTCATTAAAGCTAATATCCATATAAACAAGTTTCATGAAGACATCGAGTCCAAGTTCGGCCAGTAACGGGGTCAAAGAAGCATGATACGCTAAATCTTCAAAATGCTACGAGTTAAATAGAGTTCTGAATGTTTAAAGCGGATACCCAAGCACCTTAGCTCATTTAAGAAGAGTCCTGTGAAGCTAATCAAGCGTTTTCTCAGAATACAGAACATTATGATGGGTGGAGATGTAATTTTGAATGAAGTATTAAGCTATTCAACGTCCAAGCTTGACCAGAAAATGAGGTACCCTTTTCAATAAAGTTCGGAAACATCAAGTACTGTAATATAAGAATATAAAAGCTTCAGCAACTCTAATAGAAGAAAGAGAAGAAAAGCGTGAATAAAGACAAAAGTATAAAAGCGGCAACAGCAAAAACACTGAAGATTGAAGTCAAGCGTCTGCTGCCGATAATCAAGCGTCCGAAACGTCGTATTTTGAGGTACGCTCGTCCTAATGAAGTGATCTTGGTTTTGTTATAAAGATAAGAAAAATACCTACATGTTTCCTGAAGAAGCCGAGATCTGTATCAATCTCTATCAGAGTGAAATTCCTTCTTCAAGCTTGAGATGTGATATTGTTCGTGGCAATCCGAACATGCAACCGTATGCTGACACATTCTAGAGCTATGCGTGTTGAAAAGTATCGATCTTACTATCTTTGGAAGGCTCAAAGAAATATCTTTAGCTCTCATGAAGAGGTCAAAAACGAAATCGATCTCTATCTTTGTCAAAATGCATCCGTAAGTTGGTGGCGTGATACCATTGCTGACTGTCATACCTTTGTAGCGTCTGATGGCCATATATTGAGCTGATGGTGTCCGAATTGGATGAAACCGGTTTCTCATTAAAGCTAATATCCATATAAACAAGTTTCATGAAGACATCAAGTCCAAGTTCGGCCAGTAACGGGGTCAAAGAAGCATGATACGCTAAATCTTCAAAATGCTACGAGTTAAACAGAGTTCTGAATGTTCAAAGCGGATACCCAAGCACCTTAGCTCATTTAAGAAGAGTCCTGTGAAGCTAATCAAGCTTCTTCTCAGAATACAGAACATTATGATGGGTGGAGATGTAATTTTGAATGAAGTATTAAGCTATTCAACGTGCAAGCTTGACCAGAAAATGAGGTACCCTTTTCAATAAAGTTCGGAAACATCAAGTACTGTAATATAAGAATATAAAAGCTTCAGCAACTCTAATAGAAGAAAGAGAAGAAAAGCGTGAATAAAGACAAAAGTACAAAAGCGGCAACAGCAAAAACACTGAAGATTGAAGTCAAGCGTCTGCTGCCGATAATCAAGCGTCCGAAACCTCGTATTTTGAGGTACGCTTGTCCTAATGAAGTGATCTTGGTTTTTTTAGAAAGATAAGAAAAATACCTACATGTTTCCTGAAGAAGCCGAGATCTATATCTATCTCTATCAGAGTGAAATTCCTTCTTCAAGCTTGAGATGTGATATTGTTCGTGGCAATCCGAACATGCAACCGTATGCTGACACATTCTAGAGCTATGCGTGTTGAAAAGTATCGATCTTACTATCTTTGGAAGGCTCAAAGAAATATCTGTAGCTCTCATGAAGAGGTCAAAAACGAAATCGATCTCTATCTTTGTCAAAATGCATCCGTAAGTTGGTGGCGTGATACCATTGCTGACTGTCATACCTTTGTAGCGTCTGATGGCCATATATTGAGCTGATGGTGTCCGAATTGGATGAAACCGGTTTCTCATTAAAGCTAATATCCATATAAACAAGTTTCATGAAGACATCAAGTCCAAGTTCGGCCAGTAACGGGGTCAAAGAAGCATGATACGCTAAATCTTCAAAATGCTACGAGTTAAACAGAGTTCTGAATGTTCAAAGCGGATACCCAAGCACCTTAGCTCATTTAAGAAGAGTCCTGTGAAGCTAATCAAGCTTCTTCTCAGAATACAGAACATTATGATGGGTGGAGATGTAATTTTGAATGAAGTATTAAGATATTCAGCGTCCAAGCTTGACCAGAAAATGAGGTACCCTTTTCAATAAAGTTCGGAAGCATCCAGTACTGTAACATAAGAATATAAAAGCTTCAGCAACTCTAATAGAAGTAAGAGAAGAAAAGCTTGAATAAAGACAAAATTACAAAAGCGGCAACAACAAAAACACTGAAGATTGAAGTCAACCGTCTGCTGCCGATAATCAAGCGTCTGAAACGTCGTATTTTGAGGTACGCTCGTCCTAATGAAGTGATCTTGGTTTTGTTAGAAAGATAAGAGAAATACATACATGTTTCCTAAAGAAGCCGAGATCTGTACTAATCTCTATCGGAGTAAAATTCCTTTTTCAAGCTTGTGATGTGATACTGTTCATGGCAATCAGAACATGCAACCTTATGCTGACAGATTCTAGAGCTTTGCGTGTTGAAAAGTATCGATCTTGGTATCTTTGGAACGCACAAAGAAATATCTGCAGCTCTCGTGAAGAGGCCAAGAACGAAATCGACCTCTATCTTTGTCAAAATGCATCCATAAGTTGGTGAAGTGATGCCGTTCCAGACTGTCATACCTTTGTGAGGGCCATATATTGAGATGATGGTGTCCGAATTGGATGAAACGATTATTTCATTAAAGCTAATATCCATATAAACAAGTTTCATGCAGACATCGAATCCTAATTCGGCCAGTAAAAGGTTCAAAGAAGCATAATACGCTAAATGGTCAGAATGCTACGAGTTAAACGGACCTGTGATTATGAAAAGCGGATACCCAAGCGCCTTAGCTCTTTTTAAGAAGCATCCAGTGAAGCTAATCAAGCGTCTTCTTAGAATACAGAATATTATGATGGGTGGAGAAGTAATTTTGAATGAAGTATTAAGATATTCAACGTCCAAGCTTGACTAGAAAATGTGGTACCCTTTTCAATGAAGTTCGGAAGCATCAAGTATTGTAATATAGGAATATAAAAGCTTCAGCAACTCTAATAGAAGAAAGAGAAGAAAAGCGTGAATAAAGACAAAAGTACAAAAGCGGCAACAGCAAAAACACTGAAGATTGAAGTCAAGCGTCTACTGCCGATAATCAAGCGTCCGAAACATCGTATTTTGAGGTACGCTCGTCCTAATGAAGTGCTCTGGGTTTTGTTAGAAAGATAAGAAAAATACCTACATGTTTCCTGAAGAAGCCGAGATCTGTATCAGTCTCTATCAGAGTGAAATTCCTTCTTCAAGCTTGAGATGTGATACATTTCGTGGCAATCAGAACAAGCAACCGTCTGCTGACAATTTCTGGAGCTTTGGGTGTTCAAAAGTATCGTTCTTGGTATCGTTGGAAGGCTCAAAGAAATATCTGCAGCTCTCGTGAAGAGGTCAAGAACGAAATCGATCTCTATCTTTGTCAAAATGCATCCGTAAGTTGGTGACGTGATGCCGTTCCTGACAGTCATACCTTTGTAGCGTCTGATGGCCATATATTGAGCTGATGGTGTCCGAATTGGATGAACCTAGTATCTCGTTAAAGCTAATATCCATATAAACAAGTTTCATGCGGACATCTAGTCCAAATTCGGCCAGTAACAGGGTCAAAGTAGTATAATACGCTAAATCTTCAGAATGCTATGAATTAAACAGACTTGTGAATGTTCAGAGTGGATACCTAAGCGCCTTAGCTCATTTAAGAAGAGTCCAGTGAAGCTAATCATGCGTCTTCTCGTATTACAGAACATTATGATGGGTGGAGAAATAATTTTGAATGAAGTATTAAGATATTCAACGTCCAAGCTTGACCAGAAAATGAGGTACCCTTTTCAATAAAGTTCGGAAGCATTAAGTACTGTAATATAAAAATATAAAAGCTTCAGTAACTCTAATAGAAGAAAGAGAAGAAAAGCGTGAATGAAGACAAAAGTACAAAACGGCAACAGCAAAAACACTGAAGATTGAAATCAAGCGTCTGCTGCCGATAATCAACCGTCCGAAACGTCGTATTTTGAGGTAAGCTCGTCCTAATGAAGTGATCTTGGTTTTGTTAGAAAAATAAGAGAAATACCTACATGTTTCCTGAAGAAGCCCAGATCTGTATCAATCTCTATCGGAGTGAAATTCCTTCTCCAAGCTTGAGATGTGATACTATTCGTGGCAATCCAAACATGCAACCGTATGCTGACACATTCTAGAGCTTTGCGTGTTACAAAGTATCGATCTTGGTATTTTGGAAGGCTCAAAGAAATATCTGCAGATCGTGAGGAGGCCAAGAACGAAATCGATCTCTATTTTTGTCAAAATGCATCCGCAAGTTGGTGACGTGATGCCGTTCCTGACTGTCATACCTTTGTAGCGTCTGACAGCCATATATTGAGATAATGGTGTCCAAATTGGATGAAACTAGTATCTCATTAAAGCTAATATCCATATAAACAAGTTTCATGAAGACATAGAGTCCAAATTCGGCCCGTAACGTGATCAAAGAAGCATAATACGCTAAATCTTAAGAATGCTACGAGTTTAACAGACTTGTGAATGTTCAAAGCGGATACCCAAGTGCCTTAGCTCATTTAAGAAGAGTCCAGTGAAGCTAATCAAGCGTCTTCTCGAAATACAGAACATTATGATGGGTGGAGAAGTAATTTTGAATGAAGTATTAAGATATTCAACGTCCAAGCTTGACCAGAAAATGAGGTACCCTTTTCAATAAAGTTCGGAAGCATCAAGTACTGTAATTTAAGAATATAAAAGCTTCATCAAATCTAATAGAAGAAAGAGAAGAAAAGCATGAATAAAGACAAAAGTAAAAAAGCAGCAACAACAAAAACACTGAAGATTGAAGTCAAGCGTCTGCTACCGATGATCAAGCATCCGAAACGTCGTATTTTGAGTTACGATCGTCCTAATGAAGTGTTCTTGGTTTTGTTAGAAAGATAAGAGAAATACCTACATGTTTCTTGAAGAAGCCGAGATCTGTATCAATCTCTATCGGAGTGAAATTCCTTCTTCAATCTTGAGATGTGAGACTGTTCATGGCAATAAGAACTTGCAACCGTATGCTAACACTTTCTAGAGCTTTGCGTATTGAAAAGTATTGATCTTGGTATCTTTGGAACGCTCAAAGAAATATCTGCAGCTCTCATGAAGTGGCCAAGAACGAAATCGACCACCATCTATGTCAAAATGCATCCGTAAGTTGGTGAAGTGATGCCGTTCCTGACCGTCATACCTTTGTAGCGTCTGATGGCCATATATTGAGATGATATTAGAATTGGATGAAACCGGTGCGTCATTAAAGCTAAATCCATATATACAAGTTTCATGAAGACATAGAATCCTAATTCGGCCAGTAACAGGGTCAAAGAAGCATAATACGCTAAATGGTCAGAATGCTACGAGTTAAACAGACTTGTGAAAGTGCAAAAAGGATACCCAAGCGCCTTAGCTCATTTTAAGAAGCGTCCAGTGAAGCTAATCAAGCGTCTTCTCAGAATACAGAACATTATGATGGATGGAGAAGTAATTTTGAATGAAGTATTAATATATTCAACGTCCAAGCTTGACCAGAAAATGAGGTACCCTTTTCAATAAATTCGGAAGCATCAAGTACTGTAATATAAGAATATAAAAGCTTCAGCAACTCTAATAGAAGAAAGAGATGAAAAGCGTGAATAAAGACAAAAGTACAAAAGCGGCAACAGCAAAAACACTGAAGATTAAAGTCAAGCGTCTGTTGCCGATAATCAAGCGTTGGAAACGTCGTATTTTGAGGTACGCTCATCCTAATGAAGTGATCTTGGTTTTGTTAGAAAGATAAGAAAAATACCTACATGTTTCCTGAAGAAGCCGAGATCTGTATCAGTCTCTATTGGAGTGAAATGCCATCTTCAAGCTTGAGATATGATACAGTTCGTGGCAAACAGAACATGCAACCGTCTGTTGACAATTTCTGGAGCTTTGGGTGTTCAAAAGTATCGTTCTTGGTATTGTTTGAAGGGTCAAAGAAATATCTGCAGCTCTCGCGAAGAGGTCAAGAATGAAAACGATCTCTATCTTTGTCAAAATGTATACGTAATTTGGTGACGTGATGCCGTTCCTGACAGTCATACCTTTGTAGAGTCTGATAGCCATATATTGAGCTGATGGTGCCTGAATTGGATGAAACTGGTATCTCATTAAGGCTAATATCCATATAAACAAGTTTCATGAAGACATCGAGTCCAAATTCGGCCAGTAACAGGGTCAAAGAAGCATAATACGCTAAATCATCAGAATGCTACGAGTTAAACAGACTTGTGAATGTTCAAAGCGGATACCCAAGCGCCTTAGCTCATTTAAGAAGAGACCAGTGAAGCTACTCAAGCGTCTTCTCGGAATACCGAACATTATGATGGGTGGAGAAGTAATTTTGAATGAAGTATTAAGCTATTCAACGTCCAAGCTTGACCAGAAAATTAGGCACCCTTTTCAATAAAGTTCGGAAACATCAAGTACTGTAATATAAGAATATAAAAGCTTCAGCAACTCTAATAGAAGAAAGAGAAGAAAAGCGTGAATAAAGACAAAAGCACAAAAGCTGCAACAGCAAAAACACTGAAGATTGAAGTCAAGCGTCTACTGCCGATAATCAAGCGTCTGAAACGTCGTATTTTGAGGTACGCTCGTCCTAATGAAGCGATCTAGGTTTCGTTAGAAAGATGGGAGAAATACCTACATGTTTCCTGCAGAAGGCGAGATCTGTATCAATCTCTATCGGAGTGAAATTCCTTCTTCAAGTTTGAGATGTGGTACATTTCGTGGCAATCAGAACAAGCAACCGTCTGCTGACAATTTCTGGAGCTTTGGGTGTTCAAAAGTATCGTTCTTGGTATCTTTGGAAGTCTCAAAGAAATATCTGCAGCTCTCGTGAAGAGGTCAAGAACGAAATCGATCTCTATCTTTGTCAAAATGCATCCGTATGTTGTTGACGTGATGCCGTTCCTGACAGTCATACCTTTGTAGCGTCTGATGGCCATATATTGAGCTGATGGTGTCCGAATTGGATGAACCTAGTATCTCATTAAAGCTAATATCCATATAAACAAGTTTCATGAAGACATCGTGTCCAAATTCGGCCAGTCACAGGGCCAAAGAAGCATAATACGCTAAATCTTCAGAATGCTAGGAGTTAAACAGACTTGTGAATGTTCAAAGCGGATACCCAAGCGCCTTAGCTCATTTAAGAAGAGTCCAGCGAAGCTAATCAAGCGTCTTCTCAGAATACATAATATTATGATGGGTGGCGAAGTAATTTTGAATGAAGTATTAAGCTATTCAACGTCCAAGCTTGACCAGAAAATTAGGCACCCTTTTCAATAAAGTTCGGAAACATCAAGTACTGTAATATAAGAATATAAAAGCTTCAGCAACTCTAATAGAAGAAAGAGAAGAAAAGAGTGAATAAAGACAAAAGTACAAAAGTGGCAACAGCAAAAACACTGAATATTGAAGTCAAGCGTCTGCTGCCGATAATCAAGCGTCCGAAACGTCGTATTTTGAGGTATGCTCGTCCTAATGAAGTGATCTTGGTTTTGTTTTTAAGATAAGAGAAATACCTACATGTTTCCTAAAGAAGCCGAGATCTGTATCAATCTCTATCGGAGTGAAATTCCTTCTTCAAGCTTGAGATGTGATACTGTTCATGGCAATCAGAACATGCAACCCAATGCTGACACTTTCTAGAGCTTTGCGTATTGAAAAGTATCGATCATGGTATCTTTGGAACGCTCAAAGAAATATCTGCAGCTCTCGTGAAGTGGCCAAGAACGAAATTAACCACTATCTTTGTCAAAATGCATCCGTAAGTTGGTGAAGTGATGCCGTTCCTGATTGTCATACCTTTGTAGCGTCTGATGGCTATATATTGAGATGATGTTGTTAGAATTGGATGAAACTGGTGTGTCATTAAAGCTAATATCCATATATACAAGTTTCATGAAGACATCGAATCCAAATTCGGCCAGTAACAGGGTCAAAGAAGCATAATACGCTAAATGGTCTGAATGCTACGAGTTAAACAGACTTGTGAATGTTCAAAGCGGATACCCAAGCCCCTTAGCTCATTTTAAGAAGCGTCCAGTGAAGCCAATCAAGCGTCTTCTCAGAATACAGAACATTATGATAGGTGGACAAGTAATTTTGAAAGAAGTATTAAGATATTCAACGTCCAAGCTTGACTTGAAAATGAGGTACCCTTTTCAATAAAGTTCGGAAACATCAAGTACTGTAATATAAGAATATAAAAGCTTCAGAAACTCTAATAGAAGAAAGAGAATAAAAGCGTGAATAAAGACAAAAGTACAAAAGCGGCAACAGCAAAAACACTGAAGATTAAAGTCAAGCGTCTGCTGCCGATAATCAAGCATCCGAAACGTCGTATTTTGAGGTACGCTCATCCTAATGAAGTGATCTTGCTTCTGTTAGAAAGATAACAAAAAATACCTACATGTTTCCTGAAGAAGCCGAGATCTGTATCAGTCTCTATCGGAGTGAAATTCCTTCTTCAAGCTTGCGATATGATACAGTTCGTGGCAATCAGAACATGCAACCGTCTGCTGACAATTTCAGGAGCTTTGGGTGATCAAAAATATCGTTCTTGGTATTGTTGGAAGGGTCAAACAAATATCTGCAGCTCTCGTGAAGAGGTCAAGAATGAAATCGATCTCTATCTTTGTCAAAATGGATACGTAATTTGGTGACGTGATGCTGTTCCAGGCAGTCATACCTTTGTAGAGTCTGATGGCCATATATTGAGCTGATGGTGCCTGAATTGGATGAAACTGGTGTCTCATTAAAGCTAATATCCATATAAACAAGTTTCATGAAGACATCGAGTCCAAATTCGGCCAGTAACAGGGTCAAAGAAGCATAATACGCTAAATCATCAGAATGCTACGAGTTAAACAGACTTGTGAATGTTCAAAGCGAATACCCAAGCGCCTTAGCTCATTTAAGAAGAGACCAATGAATCTAATCAAGCGTCTTCTCGGAATACAGAACATTATGATGGGTGGAGAAGTAATTTTGAATGAAGTATTAAGATATTTAACGTCCAAGCTTGACCAGAAAATGAGGTACCCTTTTAAATAAATTCGGAAGCATCAACTACTGTAATATAAGAATATAAAACATTTAGCAACTCTAATAGAAGAAATAGCATAAAAGCGTGAATAAAGACCAAAGTACAAAAGCGGCAACAGCAAAAACACTGAAGATTGAAGTCAAGCGTCTACTGCCGATAATCAAGCGTCTGAAACGTCGTATTTTGAGGTACGCTCGTCCTAATGAAGCGATCTAGGTTTCTTTAGAAAGATGGGAGAAATACCTACATGTTTCCTGCAGAATTTGAGATCTGTATCAATCTCTATCGGAGTGAAATTCCTTCTTCAAGTTTGAGATGTGATACAGTTCGTGGCAATCAGAACATGCAACCGTATGCTGACAATTTCTGGAGCTTTGGGTGTTCAAAAGTATCGTTCTAGGTATCTTTGGAAGGCTCAAAGAAATATCTACAGCTCTCGTGAAGAGGTCAAGAACGAAATCGATTTCAATCTTTGTCAAAATGCATCCGTAAGTTGGTGACGTGATGCCGTTCCTGACAGTCATACCTTTGTAGCGTCTGATGGCCATATATTGAGATGATGGTGTCCGAATTAGATGAACCTAGTATCTCATTAAAGCTAATATCCATATAAACAAGTTTCATGAAGACATCGTGTCCAAATTCGGCCAGTAACAGGGCCAAAGAAGCATAATACGCTAAATCTTCAGAATGCTACGAGTTAAACAGACTTGTGAATTTTCAAAGCGGATACCCAAGCGCCTTAGCTCATTTAATAAGAGTCCAGTGAAGCTAATCAAGCGCCTTCTCAGAATACAGAACATTATGATGGGTGGAGAAGTAATTTTGAATGAAGTATTAAGCTATTCAACGTCCAAGCTTGACCAGAAAATGAGGTACCTTTTTCAAAAAAGTTCGGAAACATCAAGTACTGTAATATAAGAATATAAAAGTTTCAGCAACTCTAATAGAAGAAAGAGAAGAAAAGCGTGAATAAAGACAAAAGTACAAAAGGGGCAACAGCAAAAACACTGAAGATTTAAGTCAAGCGTCTGCTACCGATAATCAAGCGTCCGAACCGTCGTATTTTGAGGTACGCTCGTCCTAATGAAAGGATCTTGGTTTTGTTAGAAAGATAAGAAAAATACCTACATTTTTGCTGAAGAAGCCGAGATCTGTATCAACCTCTGTCGGAGTGAAATTCCTTCTTCAAGCTTTAGACGTTATACTGTTCGGTAATCAGAACCTGCAACCGTCTGCTGACAATTTCTGGAGCTTTGGGTGTTCAAAAGTATCGTTCTTGGTATCATTGCAAGGCTCAAAGAAATATCTGCAGCTCTCGTGAAGAGGTCAAGAACGAAATCGATCTCTATCTTTGTCAAAATGCATCCATAAGTTGGTGACGTGATGCCGTTCCTGACAGTCATACCTTTGTAGCGTCTGATGGCCATATATTGAGATGATGGTGTCGGAATTGGATGAAACTAGTATCTCATTGAAGCTTATATCCATATAAACAAGTTTCATGAAGACATCGTGTCCAAATTCGGCCCGTAACAGGGTCAATGAAGCATAATACGCTAAATCTTCAGAATGCTACGAGTTAAACACTTGTGAATGTTCAAAGCGAATACCCAAGCGCCTTAGCTCATTTAAGAAGAGTCCAGTGAAGCTAATCTAGCGTCTTCTCAGAATACAGAACATTTGGATGGGTGGAGAAGTAATTTTGAATGAAGTATTAAGCTATTCAACGTCCAAGCTTGACCAGAAAATGAGGTACCCTTTTCAATAAAGTTCGGAAACATAAGTACTGTAATATAAGAATATAAAAGCTTCAGCAACTCTAATAGAAGAAAGAGATGAAAAGTGTGACTAAAGACAAAAGTACAAAAGTGGCAACAGCAAAAACACTGAAGATTGAAGTCAAGCGTCTGCTGCCGATAATCAAGCGTCCGAAACGTCGTATTTTGAGGTACGCCTGTCCTAATGAAGTGATCATGGTTTTTTTAGAAAGATAAGAAAAATACCTACATGTTTCCTGAAGAAGTCGAGATCTATATCAACCTCTATCGGAGTGAAATTCCTTCTTCAACCTTGAGATGTTATACTGTTCGGCAATCAGAACATGCAACCGTATGCTGACAATTTCTATTGCTTTGCGTGTTGAAAAGTATCGATCTTGGTATCTTTGGAAGGCTCAAAGAAATATCTGCAGCTCTCATGAAGAGGACAAGAACGAAATCGATCTCTATCTTTGTCAAAATGCATCCGTAAGTTCGTGACGTGATGCCGTTCCTAACTGTCATACCTTTGTAGCGTCTGATGGCCATATATTAAGATGATGGTGTCCGAATTGGATGAAACTAGTATCTCATTAAAGCTAATATCCATATAAACAAGTTTCATGATGACATCGAGTCCAAATTCGGCCAGTAACAGGGTCAAAGAAGCATAATACGCCAAATCTTCAGAATGTTATGAGTTAAACAGACTTGTGAATGTTCAAAGCGGATACCCAAGCACCTTAGCTCATTAAAGAAGAGTCCTGTGAAGCTAATCAAGCGTCTTCTCAGAATACAAAACATTATGATGGATGGAGAAGTAATTTTGAATGAAGTATTAAGATATTCAATGTCCAAGCTTGACCAGAAAATGAGGTACCCTTTTCAATAAAGTTCGGAAGCATCAAGTACAGTAATATAAGAATATAAAAGCTTCAGCAACTCTAATAGAAGAAAGAGAAGAAAAGCGTGAATAAAGACAAAAGTACAAAAGCGGCAACAGCAAAAACACTGAAGATTGAAGTCGAGCGTCTGCTGCCGATAATCAAGCGTCCGAAACGTCGTATTTTGAGGTATGCTCGTCCTAATGAAGTGATCTTGGTTTCGTTAGAAAGATAAGAAAAATACCTACATGTTTCCTGATCGGAGTGAAATTCCTTCTTCAAGCTTGAGATGTGATACTGTTCGTGGCAATCCAAACATGCAACCGTATGCTGACACTTTCTAGAGCTTTGCGTGTGGCAAAGTATCGATCTTGGTATCTTTGGAAGGCTCAAAGAAACATCTGCAGATCGTGAAGAGGCCAAGAACGAAATCGATCTCTATCTTTGTCAAAATGTGTGACACTCACTACCCCGCATAAAAATTGAAATATAAATAAAATAATACATGTCTTTAAAAAAAATATATCAATGAAAATAAAAACATTTCCTCAAGGGTAATGTGCATCACATCATCTATAACTCAAACGTAGGAATCTGAAATAATCAAAATCCTTTAAAAACAAACTGTGGAAAACATAAATAATAAACATATCCCAAATCCCAATGTCACATATTAGAGTTGGTATACATATACCGATAATACATCGGAATAAACTAAACAACTGACCGTAAATCCTAACTACTATTACTAAGAGAGATCTCCACGGGATCACTCCTCGTCAGCATGCTCTCCCTCCTCTGCACATGCAACATCATATGCACAAGAACAATAAAAGGTAGGGGTGAGAAATACGATCATAAATATATGTAAACGGAATGGAATAGTAATTAAGATGACATACAACATACATCAACGAACACATGTATAATCAATACATATATATATATATATATATATATATATACCAAAGATGCATGTCAATCCGAATGCAACATCACTACTCCGTATGCATGTGGCCAACAACTCTAACTCTGGAAAGACGATTAGGAGTACATGTCCGGTTATCAACGTGGATGATATGCCAGACCATGGGCCATCCCCGAACACTCTCACTAATCCTGATAACGTATAGTGGCTAGTCAGGGTACTCAAGCTTATTCATTAGGTCACTCCGACAATAGGTAGCTAGCCCCTGTCACCTGGAACTTCCCTACCCAATGTACCCGCAAGGCCGGGTTAACACCCATCGTGGCCTCCACTATCGCGATTCATCGTTTGCTTTCTACCCAACATATCAACTTCGACGTATGATTAGTGCAATGTTCATCAATATGCAAACACATGTCCAACCATCCATCATCAACACCATTACATGGCTATCAACTTTGACCAACAAGCATCAAAGATGATTTATCAACATCAAACTTGACCAATAAGCATCAAGAATGATTTAACCAACAACATCGGTAACAGTACGTCGTTACCAATAACATCATCGTCTTATTAATTGTTCTCTTTGTTAAGTCTTAACTTAACATTATCTTTATTAAGTATTATACTTAATCTTATTATCTAAACCTCAAGTCATATATTTATTAAGATTATAACTTAATCTTAATATTTAAACCTGAAGTCATATATTTCTTAAGATTGTAACTTAATCTTAATATCTAAACCACAATTCATATCTTATTAAAATTATAACAAGCCTACATAACACTATCCATCAAGCATAAGGGGTCAAAACTGCTCCCGGGTACGTGAGAATCGATTTCCAGTCTCTGGAATTGATTTCTTAAGTCTTCAAATCGATTTCCAATCTCTGGAAATCGATTTCAACATACTCAAATCGATTTCCCCAATCGATTTTGAACAAGGAAAATCGATTCTAGAAATCGATTTCTACAACGCCAAATCGATTTCCACACCTTGGAAATCGATTCTTGGAGGATTCAAATCGATTTCCATGTGCTGGAAATCGATTTCTGGGTGTTAGATCACACAGCAGCGGGTTTTCTCCGCTATCGGACCAGTCTACGTTCTCTAATTAACATATCATTCGAGCCTAAGCTATTTATCACCAATTTGATTAGTCCAATATTCATAAATCATATCCTAAGGGTTCTCAAACTAATCCTTGGTCATCAACCTCACATTGTCTAATTATTTTCTCCCTATAACTATGTTCTTATAGCATAAGGTTAACAAAACACCATATCATGGCATAAACAGCATGTTCATCATCATCAATTCATCAACAATCATATAAATTAGGAAATCATAGTTATAAACATGTTATAACATCAAATTGTTCATCAATCAATACTCATATAGCTAGAAAACAACATAACAACATTCATAGGCATACGCAGGCATACATAGGGGTCATGGGTTAACCCCTTCATCTTAACCTATCCCAAAACCCACATATTCATTACCAATTTTCTCCCCCCCATACCTGGTATGACGATTCACAGCCTAAGGGAAAGAGAACAGAGCCAAGTTCTGCTACGGTTCCTTCTTACGAGTTCAGCACTTGATTATGATCGCAACACTGGAAAGAAGAGTCGATCTTTAAGTTAAGGATTGAAAGGGAAAACAAATCCAGGATTAGAAACTCACCTTGGTTTCTCACTTAGGAGATTAATTCTAGCAGCATGGATAGACTAGCCAAACAACGGCGTGTTCTTGACGAAGAACACCAAAGCAGGATTCGTCCTTTGGGTTTTCTAGAGCAGGAGATAAATTAGAGCTCTTAGGGATGAGAAGAGGCAAAAAGTGTGTACAATAGGGTGTGGATACTAGATTTAGGTCATACGCTATGTATAAATAACTGTTAGGGACGTTTTAAGACGAATGGGCCGTACACAGCATAGCCCGGTAACCAAGACGCGTACACAAACTCTGACACGCATGGGAATCGATTCCACAACCATGGAAAATCGATTTTCCATTGGCCAAATCGATTTTCTTATCAAAGAAATCGATTTTCCATTCAAAGAAATCGATTTTCTTATCAAAGAAATCGATTTTTCCCTTTAAACAATCGATTTCCACTTTCTGGAAATCGATTTCTTTACCTGGAAATCGATTTACCTTTCAGAAAACGTGTTTTTGGCCTCGACACTTGAAGTATTAACACATATGTACATAGAAGTGAAAAAGCAGGGTGTTACAATTCCACCCCCTTATAAAAATTTTGTCCTCGAAATTTCTACTCACCTTGAGTAAACAGATGCGGGTATGACTCCTTCATCTTGCTCTCCAACTCCCACGTAGCACTTTCTTCTGTAGCTCCACTCCAAATGACCTTGACCAAGGGAATTTCCTTCCCTCTCAGCTGTTTGACCCTTCGATCTTCAACCCGAAATGGTAACACCTCAAAGGTCAAGTTATCCTTCAGTGGAATAACATCGGGTACTATCACATGGCTTGGATCATGAACATACTTTCGAAGTTAAGACACATGAAACACATTATGAAGGTTTGACAAGAACGGGGGTAAGGCTATCTGGTAGGCGACTTCACTGACTCTTTTTAGAATTTGGTAAGGACCAATGAATCTAGGAGTAAGTTTCCTCGCTTTCATTTACTCTGCCAACCCCAGTTGTTGGAGTAACTCGCAAGAACACATGATCCCCCTCCTGGAATTCGAGACTTTTTCTTCTCTTATCATGGTAACTCTTTTGCCTACTCTGTGCCGCTCTCATCTTACCTTGTATCATCCTCACTTTCTCTGCAGTCTCCTGCACTACCTCAGGTCCTAACACAACATTCTCTCCAGGCTCATTCCAACACAAGGGTGTCCTACACCTCCTCCTATACAAAGCCTCATAAGGTGCCATCCCAATACTGGAATGGAAGCTATTGTTGTAGGTAAACTCTATAAGGGGTAAAAACTTATCCCAACTACCAGACTGCTCTAGCACACACGCCCTAAACAAGTCTTCTAAGGATTGGATTGTTCTCTCAAACTGACCATCGGTCTGTGGGTGATAAGCTGAACTCAATCTAAGCTTAGTTCCTAAGGCCTCATGCAAACTATTCCAAAATCTAGAGGTAAATCTAGGATCTCTATCTGAAACTATGCTAGAGGGTACACCATGCAATCTAACTATTTCTCTGATATACAACCCAGTCAACTTCTCTAATGGATATTCCATGTTCATAGGAATGAAATGGGCAGATTTGGTTAACCTGTCCACAACAACCCATATGGCATCACAACCAGTTGAAGTCCTAGGGAGTCCAGACACAAAATCCATAGAGATACTATCCCACTTCCACTCAGGGATACTCAAAGGTTGCAACTTACCTGAAGGTTTCTGGTGCTCTATCTTAGCCTTCTGACACACTAAGCAAGCATACACAAACTCAGCCACATCCTTTTTCATCCTGGGCCACCAAAACATCCGTTTCAGATCCTGATACATCTTTGTGGCTCCTGGGTGAACACTCAAACCACTCCTATGTCCCTCCTCAAGGATCAACTTCCTAAGCTCTGGAACATCAGGTATACCAAACTCTATCCTGGAACCTCAAAAGTCCATCAATCCCTTCCTTAAAACTGAGATTTCTACCTTGAGCAATCAACTCTCTCTGGTCTAAAAGGTATACATCTATCTTTTGCCCTTCTCTAATCTGATCCATCAAACTGTTAGTGATTTTCAACATTCCTAGCCTAATGCTCTTAGGGGTAACTTCCCAAGCTAAACTCAAATCTCTAAACTCCTCTATCAAAACCATCTCTCTAACCATCAAGGCTGAAATATGTAAGGTTTTTCTACTCAAAGCATCAGCCACTACATTGGCATTACCTGGGTGGTAACTCAACTCAAACTCATAATCCTTAAGAAATTCCACCCACCTATGCTGTCTCATATTCAGCTCCTTTTGGTCAAACAGGTATTTCAAACTCTTATGATCACTAAAGACCTCAAATCTAGCTCCATAAATGATGACAACCAAATGGTGTGGTTGCCTTTTAAAGATCTTATGGTTGAATTCAAGGCATGATAAATTGCGTGTTCTTAGATAGAAACAAAATGAATCAACATAAAAGAGAAGAAAATAAGAAAATGGATAGAAAGAGATGATGAGGCGCCATAAACCAAGAAGGTTTGATAAGCCAAGTGATGTTCGCCACAAGAATCTTGGATTCTTGATAAGAACTAAGCTTGGTTCAACCAAGAACAATGAGAACAATACTCTCACAAATGGAATTAATCCAAATTCAACATCCAAGTTATTTTATTTCATGTTAGTAGGTGCATACATATAGGAATTGGGGCTGCCAAGAGTTGGCTTACACAAGTCATCATAAGCTTCCATAACCCCTCTAATAACTATCATGAATATGCCACTAATTGGTGAAATGATGACAGCAATAACATTCCATAACCCCCCAATAACTATCATGAATATGCCACTAATTGGTGAAATGATGACAACAATAAGTGGCTGCCTAAAAACTTAACCATTCTCATCAAAACCAAAATACAAGCCTAAAGCCAAATGAGTCAAATCCGTCCAAAATTTCATGCTGAACTTCTAGCGCTATTTTCTTCATGATAGAGGTCGAATTAGGTCTTGATGGTAGAAATACAACTTGTAGAAAATTCACTTATCTTTTTAACGCCACCAAGAACATGATGAATATCATGCTATCATGCAAGTTGGGCCTCAAACAAGGAGCAAGACTAAAGCCTTGAAGATGCAAGAAGAACTCAAGCAAGAAGAACTTGAGAAAGAAATCGGATTGATCATGCACTTCAAGCCACCACTAGAAGATGATCCAAGCACTATGAACATTTTCTTAATTGAGCTAGTGGAGTAGACATTAGTTTAGTTTAATTAATCTAGCTTAGTCATTGGTTTGGCCTTGTGCCCTTTTACCCCATGATTATGTAATAATTGCTAGACTTTTATGCTTTTGTAATAATGATGCACTTAGACACCTCTATGGTACTTGTGCATTTAGGAACAATAGGTTTTTGGGATTAAATCCCCTAGGATAGCCGTCCACCTTTTCTTAAACAAAGAGGATCATGCACTTGGTCCAAATTATGGAATTAGGGAGTCTTAGGAATATTCTCCTAACATCAAGGAGGGATTATGAGCAAACATTAAAAATGCTCCAAGCCCACTCCCTAAGGTGCACACGGCGCCTCCTCTTGGATGGTTTAGGAAACCCTAGTTGTTCTCTTCTATAAATACACCTCTTGTAATCACTTGAGAGGCACCTTTGAATAAAATTTGAATTACTCATACTTGAGTTTTCTTGTGAGGCCATAGCCCTCTCCTAGTTCTTGGATTAGAACTCTTGATTCTTATCAAGGATTGCTAATCCTTGTGGCGAATCCTCCTTTGGCTCATCAATTTTCCAATTCAATGGAACTTTGTGGCGCCTTCCCTTCCATCTCTTCCCCTTTCCATTTTCTATTTTTCATTTGAGTATTGTTATCATTTACTCCTTTACTTTTATGAGTTGTTTCCTTAGTGTTTATAATTTTCGAATTCCTATTGTCTTCTTATTTCTTTAATAGCTTAGTCTTTTCCCTTCACTTTTAATTCATTGAGTAGCATAGTTCTTTCTTTTTCTTTATTGTTTACGCAAATAGCTCAAGGAAGATCCTAAAACTAAATGATTCCAACTTGGATCATATCATGTGGTATCTAGAGCTAGCTCCTTGAGCCATTTCTTTTTTGCGCTACCTTTGCTTTTCTTTTCTTTTGTTCTTAAGTTTTGAGCCACTTGATCTTGATGAGCATCATTAAGAGTGTGCAAATTGTTATGTTGCACCTTGATTGAAAGGTCCTTCAAAGTGGATTCAAGTAAACCAAGTTATTTACAATTTCAAGTAGTGAACTAGACACTTTAATTGGGAAAATAAAATTCTGGGCAGTGTGCTCTCAATCTCCCATTGTGTTCATCATGTTCATACTTAGAAAGGCTATTTGATTTGCTCACTCCTTACCAAATTGGAATTGAGTGTTTCTTGCATTGGAATTATTTTTTTTTGGCCATTGAAAAAGTAAGGTCCCTAGGTTGAAATCAAAAGAGTCAATATACTTTGATTAGAATAAAATACAGGGACCTAAGCCCAATAAAAAAAAAATACGCAATAAAAAAAAAAAAAAGGGAGGCAATTTGGGGCAAGGCCACAAAATAATTTCTTTAGCCTTTCTCAAAGTTGGTTTACTTAGCTGCTGGACTTTAGCTTAATCAAGCTCAAAACTTTGTTTATGAACAAATATTTGAGTCTTGTCATATCAACTTCCTTTTGAGTGTGCTTTCTTTCTTTAATTTTTTTTGCTTGTCTTCTTAAATTCTCTAGTTTTGTCATTGTAGTTTTCCCTTCTTCAAATTCTGAATTGGTTGGCTAAATTAGGATTCTTACACTTGTATTAGCATTGCATACATCAATTGAATCTTGCAAGTTCTTTTACAAGGACTTTTGAGAGGAATTTAAAAGAGAAAAGGCTAGAGTGAAAAAATACATTTTTGTGAGAAAAGCCAATAGAGAGATAAACACTTGTGAGGTATCATGGAAGAACCACTAGACAGAGATTCCACCCCCCCTTCACCTAGAACAGCCATTTTACAAGTTCAAATGGCGGATATCACTAGACAATTGGAGAGGTTAGGACAACAAGTCCAAGGACTCCTAAGACCACCTCCCCAATCTGAACAAGAGTCTCCCTATGAGAGTGAGGGAGAAAGAGACTATAGGAGACCTAGAAGGGAACCAAGGAGGAGACCTAGAGAAGATAGGATGGAGGGAGTAAAAGTTAAAATACCTACTTTCCATGGGAGAAATGACCCCGAAGCCTACTTAGAGTGGGAGATGAAGATTGAACAAATCTTCTCATGTCACAACTATAGTGAGGAAAAGAAGGTGAAGATAGCCTCTTTAGAATTCCTAGATTATGCTCTAGTATGGTGGGATCAATTACAAAAGGAGAGAAGGAGGTATGACGAAGATCCCATAATTACTTGGAGGGTGATGAAGAGTGTGATGAGAAAAAGATTTGTACCTTCCCATTACCATAGAGACCTTCACAATAGGCTCCAAAAGCTATCCCAAGGGTCTAGGAGTGTTGATGAGTACTATAAGGAGATGGAAGTAGCTGTGATTAGGGCCAACGTAAAAGAAGATAGGGAGGCCGCTATGGCTAGGTTCCTACATGGCCTAAATCCAGAAATCCAAGATGTGGTTGAATTGCAAAGTTATGTGCAAATGGAAGACTTGGTCCACCAAGCTCTAAAGGTGGAACAACAACTTAAAAGAAAGAAACCCAAGTTTTCCTCCTCCAACTATCCTACTTCGAGTTGGAAGGACAAAGCCAAGAGGGAGGGAACCTTTTCCAAAGATAAGGAGGCCTCGCCCTTTCCCCCCACTCGTGGTAAAAAGGATTTTGTACCTAAATTTGGTGATTCCACTCCTTCATCTTCTAATTCTACAAGGAGTAGAAACATCAAATGCTTCAAATGTTTGGGTAATGGCCATATTGCCTCCCAATGCCCAAACAAGAGAACAATGATTTTAAAAGAAAATGGCAACTTATCAAGTGAAGAGTCTTCTCAAGAGGATGATAGTGACATTGAGGTCACTCCTCAAGAAGGTGATTTACTTATGGTAAGAAGACTTTTGGGAGTGCATTGGAAGGACAACAATACTCAAAGAGAAAACATTTTTCACACAAGATGTTTGATTCAAAGCAAAGTTTGCTCTTTGATTATTGATGGGGGAAGTTGTACCAATGTTGCTAGTGAACGATTAATCAACAAACTTGGCCTAAAAACAATTCCTCACCCGAAGCCTTATAAACTTCAATGGTTGAGTGAAGATGGTGAGTTGTTGGTTAATCAACAAGTTTTGGTTAACTTCTCAATTGGAAAGTACAAGGATGATGTCCTATGTGATGTAGTTCCTATGGAGGGGCCATGTTCTACTTGGAAGGCCTTGGCAATATGATAGGAATGTGACTCACCATGGATTATCAAACAAATTTGTGTTTGAGCACAACAACCTTAAAATAACACTTGTTCCACTTTCCCCAAAGGAAGTTTGTGAGGACCAAGTCAAATTAAGGTTGAAAAGAGAGCAAGAAGTAAAAGAGAGTGTGCCACATAAAATTGAGAAAGAAAAGAGAGAAGAGCCGAGAGTGAGTAAAAAGGAAAAAGAAAGGAAAGTAGAGAGAAAAGTTGAGAGTTTATTCATGAAAATGAGTGAAGTAAGGAAGGCTTTCTTGGCAAGGAAGCCTATGTATATTTTATATTGCAATGAAAACATTTTGCAAACTCAACTTTCTTCTTCTATTCCTTCTTGCATTTCAAAACTCTTGGATGACTTTGGTGATGTCTTCCCCAATGACATACCCCACGGCCTACCTCCTTTGAGGGGAATTGAGCACCAAATGGATTTAATCCCTAGTGCTTCTATTCCAAATAGGCCGGCCTATAGGGCGAATCCTCAAGAAACTAAAGAAATTGAAAAACAAGTTGAGGATTTGCTTGAAAAAGGTTGGGTGAGGGAAAGTTTGAGCCCATGTGCCATGCCGGTTATCCTAGTACCAAAAAAGGATGGTACTTGGAGGATGTGCACAGATTGTAGGGCAATCAATAACATCACAATAAAGTATAGACATCCCATCCTAGACTTGATGACATGCTTGATGAATTGCATGGAGCCACACATTTTTCCAAAATTGACTTGAAAAGTGGCTACCATCAAATTAGAATCAAGGAAGGGGATGAATGGAAAACGGCTTTCAAAACCAAGTTTGGACTCTATGAATGGTTAGTGATGCCATTTGGGCTCACAAATGCCCCAAGTACATTTATGAGGCTCATGAACCATGTCTTGAGAAACTTTCTTGGAAAATTTGTTGTTGTCTACTTTGATGACATTCTAGTGTATAGCAAGTGTCTAGAGGATCACATTACTCATTTGCAAACTGTTTTGAAAACTTTAAGGCATGAAAAGTTGTATGCCAACTTAGAAAAATGCACATTTTGCCAAAGTGAAGTGGTGTTCCTAGGCTTTGTTGTAAGTGCTAGTGGGGTCAAAGTGGATCAAGAGAAAGTTAAGGCAATTAGTGAGTGGCCAACACCCAAAACCGTTAGTGAAATAAGAAGTTTTCATGGGTTGGCTGGTTTTTATGGACGGTTTGTGAAGGATTTTAGCACCTTGGCTGCCCCTCTCAAGAATCTTGTCAAAAAGAATGTCCCATTCAAATGGGGAGAGGCCCAAGAAAATGCTTTCCAAACCCTCAAGCATAGACTCACTAATGCACCCATCCTTGCTTTGCCTAACTTTCAAAATAGTTTTGAAATTGAGTGTGATGCTTCAAACATTGGCATAGGGGCTGTTTTATTGCAAAATGGACACCCCATTGCATATTTTAGTGAAAAACTCAATGGAGCTGTTTTGAATTACTCCACTTATGACAAGGAATTGTATGCACTTGTTAGAGCTTTACGAACTTGGCAACATTACTTATTACCTAAGGACTTCGTCATTCATAGTGATCATGAGTCCTTAAAACATTTGAAAGGCCAAAGTAAACTCAACAAGAGGCATGCTAAGTGGGTAGAGTTCATTGAGCAATTCCCCTATGTGATTAAACACAAGCAAGGGAAAGCTAATGTTGTGGCCGATGCTCTCTCAAGAAGACATGCATTGATGGCCACACTTGAAACCAAATTGCTTGGCTTTGATCACATTAAGGACTTGTATGAAAAGGATGAGGACTTCTCTCAAATGTTTGTGGCATGCGAAAATATGTCCCACAATGGATACTATAGGCATAATGGTTATTTGTTTAAAGAAAAGAGACTTTGTGTGCCTAGAGGATCCATGAGGGAACTGCTTGTGAGAGAAGCCCACTTGGGTGGATTGATGGGTCACTTTGGAGTGCAAAAGACATTAGACATTTTACATGAGCACTTCTTTTGGCCTAAAATGAAACATGATGTGCATAAGCTTTGCTCCACTTGTATTGTTTGCAAAAGAGCCAAGTCAAAGCTTATGCCTCATGGTCTCTACACACCTCTTCCTATTCCCTCTTCTCCTTGGGAAGACTTATCCATGGATTTCATTGTTGGATTACCTAGGACCAAGAGGGGAAAGGATTCTATTTTTGTGGTAGTGGATAGATTTTCTAAAATGGCTCATTTCATTCCATGCCACAAGGTAGATGATGCTTGTGTAGTGGCTGAATTGTTCTTTAAAGAGGTTGTGAGACTCCATGGCATTCCAAAAAGCATTGTCTCAGATAGAGACACCAAATTTTTAAGCCATTTTTGGAGGACCCTTTGGGGTAAACTTGGTACTAAACTCCTCTTTTCAACAACTTGTCATCCTCAAACGGATGGACAAACGGAAGTAGTGAATAGGACTCTTGGCACCCTCCTTAGAACCATTCTTAACAAACATATTAAGTCTTGGGAGGACCATTTGCCTTATGTTGAATTTGCATACAACCGAAGTCCTCATTCTACTACTCAATCTTCTCCTTTTGAGGTTGTTTATGGGTTTAATCCTTTGACCCCTCTAGACTTGCTTCCTTTGCCTAACACCTCCTCTTTAATCCATAAGGATGGAGTTACTAAGGCCGAATTTGTTAAGAAAATGCATGCTAAAGTTAAAACCCAAATTGAACATAAAATGGAACAATATGCTAGGCAAGCCAACAAGCATAGAAAGAAAGTGATTTTCAACCCGGGTGACTTGGTTTGGATCCACTTTCGAAAGGAGCGATTCCCATCACAAAGAAAATCCAAACTCCTTCCAAGGGGGGATGGACCATTCAAAGTGTTGGAACGAATCAATGATAATGCTTACAAAGTTGACTTGCCCGGTGAATTTGGTGTTAGTGCAACTTTCAATGTTAGTGACTTATCTCCCTTTGATGTAGATGATGATGAGATTCCAAATTTGAGGACAAATTCTTTTGAAGAGGGAGGGGATGATGAAGATCATGCTATCATGCAAGTTGGGCCTCAAACAAGGAGCAAGACTAAAGCCTTGAAGATGCAAGAAGAACTCAAGCAAGAAGAACTTGAGAAAGAAATCGGATTGATCATGCACTTCAAGCCACCACTAGAAGATGATCCAAGCACTATGAACATTTTCTTAATTGAGCTAGTGGAGTAGACATTAGTTTAGTTTAATTAATCTAGCTTAGTCATTGGTTTGGCCTTGTGCCCTTTTACCCCATGATTATGTAATAATTGCTAGACTTTTATGCTTTTGTAATAATGATGCACTTAGACACCTCTATGGTACTTGTGCATTTAGGAACAATAGGTTTTTGGGATTAAATCCCCTAGGATAGCCGTCCACCTTTTCTTAAACAAAGAGGATCATGCACTTGGTCCAAATTATGGAATTAGGGAGTCTTAGGAATATTCTCCTAACATCAAGGAGGGATTATGAGCAAACATTAAAAATGCTCCAAGCCCACTCCCTAAGGTGCACACGGCGCCTCCTCTTGGATGGTTTAGGAAACCCTAGTTGTTCTCTTCTATAAATACACCTCTTGTAATCACTTGAGAGGCACCTTTGAATAAAATTTGAATTACTCATGCTTGAGTTTTCTTGTGAGGCCATAGCCCTCTCCTAGTTCTTGGATTAGAACTCTTGATTCTTATCAAGGATTGCTAATCCTTGTGGCGAATCCTCCTTTGGCTCATCAATTTTCCAATTCAATGGAACTTTGTGGCGCCTTCCCTTCCATCTCTTCCCCTTTCCATTTTCTATTTTTCATTTGAGTATTGTTATCATTTACTCCTTTACTTTTATGAGTTGTTTCCTTAGTGTTTATAATTTTCGAATTCCTATTGTCTTCTTATTTCTTTAATAGCTTAGTCTTTTCCCTTCACTTTTAATTCATCGAGTAGCATAGTTTCTTTCTTTTTCTTTATTGTTTACGCAAATAGCTCAAGGAAGATCCTAAAACTAAATGATTCCAACTTGGATCATATCAGAACACAAAAACCGGATTATCAAAGAACAAGTTACAATCAAAACAAGGCATAAGGTCACTTGGACTTGAATGTTTGACATCCTCATATTGCAAACATGAATTGCCCCCCCCTTGGCTCATATCATTCTCTCCTTCTTGGAAGAAATTCGACCTCGAATTTATTTCCTTAAGGAATCGTCTTCATCCTCCTGGGTCAAATGGAAATCGATAGAAATAATCAAATGTTGCCAATAGGCATAACACATTTCCATCTTGAACAATCAACATCCCAACACATTCCTCAAAATTGATGTGATGAACCAAATGGACACCATACTTTTGGGAAACCATGCGAGTTCCTAAACCATGGGGTAGCCTTTGGGATTAAATCTTTAATTACATCAGTTGTCTTGCAAGCTTCCTTTGGAATCACATCTTCAATTTCATTGAATGTCTTGCAAGCCTCCTTTGGAATCACATCTTCAATTTCATTGAATGCCTTGCAAACTTCCTTTGGGGGAACAAACTCAATTTCCTTCAAAAGAGAATCAAAACAACTAGGAAAAGAATTAGGAATAGCATCAAAACAAGCATTCAAGTTTTCTTTTTTCACCTCATTTTCTTTTTTTGTTCTCATTCTTTCTTTCTCTTCAATTGCTTTTATCTCTCCATTTTCATCACTCTCTCTTTCCATATATATAGGATCTTTATACCCTTCTTCTTCCTCCAATGGTGCAAGAATGATTTGACAATTTTTTAAATGAAAATGAGTACTTGTTGGTGCTGCAGTCACGCTTTGCTTTTCGTTGAATCTTCCATGGACGTCCAAGTTGGGTGTCTCGTTTTTGTAGGCACCACATCACAAAGCACCTCATCTTCATATCCATCAACCTTGAATGATACTAGTACTTGTTTGTCCACCATCATGTTGCCCATATCACTAAATTCTGGATCCTCGAGACTAATGAGTGAATATGGTTGCGGATGCTTCAGAACATGAAGTGACAACTTCTCCACCAAGGTTGTGCTAGCCATGTTGATGTAACTTTTCCTATCAATGGTCAAGCTACATATCTGATCATTCACATAACATTTTGTGGAGAAAAGATTCTTCTTTTTTTTGACTTCCATGTTGGAGAGGATGAATAGAAGGTTTGTAGAAGGTTTTGGGTAGAAAACAAGAAAGGTAGAAGATGAAGAACAAAGATAGATTCAAGAACACACAAATACAAATTCAACCAAAGCCTTAGCTTTGATACCACTTGATGACAACCAAATGGTGTGGTTGCCTTTTAACGATCTTATGGTTGAATTCAAGGCATGATAAATTGCGTGTTCTTAGATAGAAACAAAATGAATCAACATAAAAGAGAAGAAAATAAGAAAATGGATAGAAAGAGATGATGAGGCGCCACAAACCAAGAAGGTTTGATAAGCCAAGTGATGTTCGCCACAAGAATCTTGGATTCTTGATAAGAACTAAGCTTGGTTCAACCAAGAACTATGAGAACAATACTCTCACAAATGGAATTAATCCAAATTCAACATCCAAGTTATTTTATTTCATGTTAGTAGGTGCATACATATAGGAATTGGGGCTGCCAAGAGTTGGCTTACACAAGTCATCATAAGCTTCCATAACCCCTCTAATAACTATCATGAATATGCCACTAATTGGTGAAATGATGACAGCAATAACATTCCATAACCCCCCAATAACTATCATGAATATGCCACTAATTGGTGAAATGATGACAACAATAAGTGGCTGCCTAAAAACTTAACCATTCTCATCAAAACCAAAATACAAGCCTAAAGCCAAATGAGTCAAATCCGTCCAGAATTTCATGCTGAACTTCTAGCGCTATTTTCTTCATGATAGAGGTCGAATTAGGTCTTGATGGTAGAAATACAACTTGTAGAAAATTCACTTATCTTTTTAACGCCACCAAGAACACAAAAACCGGATTATCAAAGAACAAGTTACAATCAAAACAAGGCATAAGGTCACTTGGACTTGAATGTTTGACATCCTCTTATTGCAAACTTGAATTGCCCCCCTTGGCTCATATCAATAGAGGTAATGCCTCCAAATTTTTAAGACAAACACTACAGCTCCTAACTCCAAGTCATGAGTAGGGTAGTTCTTCTCATGGGTCTTAAGCTGCCTGGAAGCATAAGCTACTACCTAACCATTCTGCATCAACACACCACCTAAACCTTGCTTCGAAGCATCACAGTACACTACAAAAGGTTCACTAGGATTGGGCAACACTAGCACAGGTGCAGATGTCAACCTATTCTTCAACTCCTGAAAACTTTCCTCACACTTAGAGTCCGACACGAAGATCTGACCTTTCTTAGTAAGGCGGGTCATAGGCAAAGCTATCTTAGAGAATCCTTCTATAAACCTCCTATAGTACCCGGCCAAACCCAAGAAACTTCTAACCTCGGTCACTGACTTAGGTGCTTCCCAATGGGGCACGGTTTCTACCTTAGCTGGGTCCACGGCTATCCCTCCTTTAGAGATGATGTGTCCTAAGAAACTCACCTCTTCTAACCAAAACTCACACTTGGACAACTTGGCATACAACTGTTTTTCCTTAAGGGTTTCCAAGACTATCCTCAAGTGTTCCTCATGTTCTTCCTTAGTCTTAGAGTATACTAGGATATCATCTATGAAAACAACTACAAACCTATCCAAGTATGGATGGAAGATCTTGTTCATGTAGTCCATGAACACAGCAGGGGCATTAATCACACCAGAAGGCATAACTAGATACTCATAATGTCCATAGCGCGTTCTGAACGCAGTCTTTGGAATGTCCTCAGACTTGACCCGAATTTGGTGATGGCCTGATCTCAAATCTATCTTAGAAAACACACAAGCTCCTATCAGCTGGTCCATAAGGTTATCTATTCTAGGAAGAGGATACCTATTCTTAATAGTCACTTTGTTGAGCTGTCGGTCATCGACACACAACCTCATGCTGCCATCTTTTTTCTTCACCAACAACACTGGCGCTCCCCACGGAGACACACTAGGCCTAACAAACTGCTTCTGGAGCAATTCCTCTAACTGTTTCTTCAACTCAGCTAGCTCTAGAGGGGACATCCTGTATGGTGCTATGGATATAGGTCCTGTACCTAGCACTAAGTCTATGCTAAACTCAACCTCTCTCTCAAGTGGCAAACTATAAATATCCTCGGGAAAAACTTCTGGGAACTCTCTCACAACTGGCACATCCTTAACCTCAGCCTTTCTCTCTACTTCCAGGGAAGATAAGATCATGTATACTTGGGCTTCTTCTCTAATAGAAGCCTTGACTTGGTTGGCAGTCAGAAAACTCGGATCCTTAGGATCGGCAACAGTTCCAAAAACAACAGTTTTATCAAAGCAATTTAAAAGGACATGATTGGCAGATAACCAGTCCATAACAAGAATAACATCAAGTTGTTTAAGGGGTAAGCATATCATATCAACTATGAAATTTCTATCATCAATGACAATGGAACAACCCTTACAAATATGTGAGGTAATAACAGGCTTATTGGTAGGGGTAGCAACAACTAGATCAAATTCAAGTTGGGCAACAGGTAATCTAAGGTACTCAACACAGTCATGTGATATAAAGGAATGTGACGCACCGGAATCAAACAACACTATTAAAGGAGTCCCTTGTATGAGGCACTTACCTTGAATCAGGTCTTCAGATTTTGAGGCTTCAGCTCCACTGAGAGTGAAGACTCTTCCACTTGTCCTCAGTCGATTGGCTTGAGAACTTTTGCTGGCACTCTGTGGCTCCGTCTTTGCTCCACTACAATCATTACTGATATGACCAGGCTTCCCACACTTGAAGCAGATGATGTCTGTCTCCTTGCAGTCACGAGTAAAGTGCTCCTTACCACACTTGCCACACCTGATGGGCCTAGAAGAGGCAAATCCTCCGCCACTGGCTGGTCCTGATGTATACTGCGGTTTCTTGCCGGCGTACTTGAACCCACGACCAACTGGTGCCAACTGTGTTTTCCTTTGTCCTGTTGGACCGTCCTCTTGCTACCTTGGGGACCAGAACTCTTGAACTGAGAAACTCTGGACATGTAGTCTTCCTCAAAGATTCTGCACTTGTTCACCAAGGTGGGCAAAACACGGATCTCCTGGTAGCTGATGGCTTGCTTAATCTCTGGACAAAAACCATTGTCGAACTTCACACACTTGGAGCAATCATCATTACAATACTGGTAGAGTGGATAGAAACGTGACAGCTCCTCAAACTTAGCGTCATAATTCCCAACGGACATGTTTCCCTAAGTCAAAGCCAGAAACTCCATCTCCTTCTTGTCGCGTACATCAGCAGGGAAATACTTCCCCAAGAATCTCTCCTTGAAGGCATCCCAAGTAACAACGGTGCCTTCAGCTTCCAAACGTTGGCGGCAATTCTCCCACCAATGTTCAGCTTCTTCTACCAACATGAAGGTAGCAAAGGTAACCTTCTGAGCATCGGTGCATGCCATGGCTCGAAAGATCTTCTCAAGCTCTCGGATCCATGTCTGAGCACCTTCAGGGTCATAAGCTCCCTTGAAGGATGGCAGATTATTCCTCTGGAACTTATCCAAACCCTGAAATTCAGCAGGTCCACCTCTGTTGTGATTCTGATTCTGCCCTATAGCATTAGCTAATGCTTCCAGGGCATCAGCAATCGCACGATCGTTTCTACCCGCCATAACTTCCTGCATCATTCAAGCAAACTGCTCAATATCGAAAGTTAAGCAAAACAAAACTAAACGCTTAATACTCTATACCATCGTCATAGACAATCATATAAGAGTACACAGAAGAGAACACAACAGACACATACCACGGCCTGTAGGACAGACCGGCTCTGATACCACTAAATGTGACACCCACTACCCCGCATAAAAATTAAAATATAAATAAAATCATACATGTCTTTAAAAAAAATATAATAATGAAAATAAAAACATTTCCTCAAGGGTAATGTGCATCACATCATCTATAACTCAAACGTAGGAATCTGAAATAATCAAAATCCTTTAAAAACAAACTGCGGAAAACATATATAATAGACATATCCCAAATCCCGATGTCACATATCAGAGTTGGTATACATATACCGATAATACATCGAAATAAACTAAACAACTGAACGTAAATCCTAACTACTGTTACTAAGAGAGATCTCCACGGGATCACTCCTCGTCAGCATGCTCACCCTCCTCTACACATGCAACATCATATGCACAAGAACAACAAAAGGTAGGGGTGAGAAATACGATCATAAATATATGTAAACAGAATGGAATAGTAATTAAGATGACATACAACATACATCAACCAACACATGTATAATCAATACATATATATACCAAAGATGCATGTCAATGCGAATGCAACATCACTACTCCGTATGCATGTGGCCAACAACTCTAACTCTGGAACGACGATTAGGAGTAGATGTCCGGTTATCAATGTGGATGATATGCCAGACCATGGGCCATCCCCGAACACTCTCACTAATCCTGATAACGTATAGTGGCTAGTCAGGGTACTCAAGCTTATTCATTAGGTCACTCCGACAATAGGTAGCTAGCCCATGTCACCTGGAACTTCCCAACCCAATGTACCCGCAAGGCCGGGTTAACACCCATCGTGGCCTCCACTATCGCGATTCATCGTTTGCTTTCCACCCAACATATCAACTTTGACGTATGATGCGTGCAATGTTCATCAATATGCAAACACATGTCCAACCATCCATCGTCAACACCATTACATGGCTATCAACTTTGACCAACAAGCATCAAAGATGATTTATCAATATCAAACTTGACCAATAAGCATCAAGAATGATTTAACCAACAACATCGGTAACAGTACGTCGTTACCAACAACATCATCGTCTTATTAATTGTTCTCTTTGTTAAGTCTTAACTTAACATTATCTTTATTAAGTATTATACTTAATCTTATTATCTAAACCTCAATTCATATTTTATTAAGATTATAACTTAACCTTAATATTTAAACCTCAAGTCATATATTTATTAAGATTATAACTTAATCCTAATATTTAAACCTCAAGTCATATATTTATTAAGATTATAACAAGCCTACATAACACTATCCATCAAGCATAAGGGGTCAAAACTGCTCCTGGGTACGTGAGAATCGATTTCCAATCTCTGGAAATCGATTTCAACATGTTCAAATCGATTTCCCCAATCGATTTTGAACAAGGAAAATCGATTCTAGAAATCGATTTCTACAAGGCCAAATCGATTTCCACACCTTGGAAATCGATTCTTGGAGGATTCAAATCGATTTCCATGTGCTGGAAATCGATTTCTGGGTGTCAGATCACACAGCAGCGGGTTTTCTCCGCTATCGGACCAGTCTACGTTCTCTAATTAACATATCATTCGAGCCTAAGCTATTTATCACCAATTTGATTAGTCCAACACTCATGAATCATATCCTAAGGGTTCTCAAACTAATTCTTGGTCATCAACCTCACATTGTCTAATTATTTTCTTCCTATAACTATGTTCTTATAGCATAAGGTTAACAAAACACCATATCATGGCATAAACAGCATGTTCATCATCATCAATGCATCAACAATCATATAAATCAGGAAATCATAGTTATAAACATGTTATAACATCAAATTATTCATCAATCAATACTCATATAGCTAGAAAACAACATAACAACATTCATAGGCATACGCAGGCATACATAGGGGTCATGGGTTAACCCATTCATCTTAACCTATCCCAAAACCCACATATTCATGACCAATTTTCTCCCCCCATACCTGGTATGACGATTCACAGCGTAAGGGAAAGAGAACAGAGCCAAGTTCTGCTACGGTTCCTTCTTACGGGTTCAACACTTGATGACGATCGCAACACTGGAAAGCAGAGTCGATCTTTAAGTTAAGGATTGAAAGGGAAAACAAATCTAGGATTAGAAACTCACCTTGGTTTCTAACTTAGGAGATTAACTCTAGCAGCAGGGATAGACTAGCCAAACAACGGCGTGTTCTTGACGAAGAACACCAAAGCAGGATTCGTCCTTTGGGTTTTCTAGAGCAAGAGATCAATTAGAGCTCTTAGGGATGAGAAGAGGCAAAAAGTGTGTACAATAGGGTGTGGATACTAGGTTTAGGTCATACGCTATGTATATATAACTGTTAGGGACGTTTTAGGACAAATGGGCCGTACACAGCATAGCCCGGTAACCAAAACGCGTACACAAGCTCTGACACGCAAGGGAATCGATTCCACAACCATGGAAATCGATTTTCCATTGGCCAAATCGATTTTCTTATCAAAGAAATCGATTTTTCCCTTTAAACAATCGATTTCCACTTTCTGGAAATCGATTTCTTCACCTGGAAATCGATTTCCCAAATCGATTTCCCTTTCAGAAAACGGGTTTTTGGCCCCGACACCTGAATAAGAATTGTAGATAATTCTCTAAGCTTTCCAACGCATCCAAGATCACCTCGATCGGATGTCTAGAACTCAAGATATGGCCAAAACCGTGAAACAGGTTATTTAGACTCGGATGGATCGATTATTCTAAAGGTTGAACTATTACAACTATAAACTTATGCACCAAAAACAAGCAAAAACAACATATGCAAACATCTATAAGCAAGTATTAACACATATCTACATAGAAGTCAAAAAGTAGGGTGTTACACCTACATGTTTCCTGAAGAAGCCGAGATCTGTATCAATCTCTATCGGAGTGAAATTCCTTCTTCAAGCTTGAGATGTGATACTGTTCGTGGCAATCAGAACATGCAACCGTATGCTGATACTTTATTGAGCTTTGCATGTTGAAAAATATCGATCTTGGTATCTTTGGAAGGCTCAAAGAAATATCTGCAGCTCTCTTGAAGAGGTTAAGAACGAAATCGATCTCTATCTTTGTCAAAATGCGTCCGTAAGTTGGTGACGTGATGCCGTTCCTCACTGTCATACCTTTGTAGCGTCTGATGGCCATATATTGAGATGATGATGTCCGAATAGGATGAAACTTGAATATCATTAAAGCTAATATCGATATAAACAAGTTTCATCAAGACATCGAGTCCAAATTCGGCCAGTAACAGGGTCATAGAAGCATAATACGCTAAATCTTCAGAATGCTACGAGTTACACAGACTTGTGAAAGTTGAAAGCGGATACCCAAGCGCCTTAGCTCATTTAAGAAGAGTCCAGTGAAGCTAATCAAGCGTCTTCTCAGAATACAGAACATTATGATGGGTGGAGAAGTAATTTTGAATGAAGTATAAAGATATTCAACGTCCAAGCTTGACCAGAAAATGAGGTACCCTTTTCAATAAAGTTCGGAAGCATCAAGTACTGTAATATAAGTATATAAAAGCTTCAGCAACTCTAATAGAAGAAATAGAAGAAAAGCGTGAATAAAGACAAAAGTACAAAAGTGGCAACAACAAAAACACTGAAGATTGAAGCCAAGCGTTTGCTGCCGATAATCAAGCGTCCGAAAGGTCTTATTTTGAGGTACGCTCGTCCTAATGAAGCGATCTTGGTTTTTTTAGAAAGATAATACATGTTTCCTGAAGAAGCCGAGATCTGTATCAATCTCTATCGGAGTGAAATTCCTTCTTCAAGCTTGAGATGTGATATTGTTCGTGGAAATCAGAACATGCAACCGTCTGGTAACAATTTCGGGAGCTTTGCGTGTTCAAAAGCATCGATCTTGGTATCGTTGGAAGCTCAAAGAAATATCTGTAACTCTCATGACAAGGTCAAGAACGAAATCGATCTCCATCTTTGTCAAAATGCATCCGTAAGTTGGTGACGTGATACCGTTCCTGACTGTCATACCTTTGTAGCGTCTGATGGCCATATATTGAGTTGATGGTGTCCGAATTGGATGAAACCGGTTTCTCATTAAAGCTAATATCCATATAAACAAGTTTCATGAAGACATCAAGTCCAAGTTCGGCCAGTAACGGCGTCAAAGAAGCATGATACGCTAAATCTTCAAAATGCTACGAGTTAAACAGAGTTCTGAATGTTCAAAGCGGATACCCAAGCACCTTAGCTCATTTAAGAAGAGTCCTGTGAAGCTAATCAAGCGTCTTCTCAGAATACAGAACATTATGATGGGTGGAGATGTAATTTTGAATGAAGTATTAAGCTATTCAACGTCCAAGCTTGACCAGAAAATGAGGTACCCTTTTCAATAAAGTTCGGAAACATCAAGTACTGTAATATAAGAATATAAAAGCTTCAGCAACTCTAATAGAAGAAAGATAAGAAAAGCGTGAATAAAGACAAAAGTACAAAAGCGGCAACAGCAAAAACACTGAAGATTGAAGTCAAGCGTCTGCTGCCGATAATCAACCGTCCGAAACGTCGTATTTTGAAGGACGCTCGACCTAATGAAGTGATCTTGGTTTTGTTAGAAAGATAAGAGAAATACCTACATGTTTCCTGAAGAAGCCGAGATCTGTATCAATCTCTATCGGAGTGAAATTTCTTCTTCAAGCTGGAGATGTGATATTGTTCGTGGGAATCAGAACATGCAACCATCTGCTAACAATTTCTGGAGCTTTGCGTGTTCAAAAGTATCAATCTTGGTATCGTTGGAAGGCTCAAAGAAATATCTGCAGCTCTCGTGAAGAGGTCAAGAACGAAATCCATCTCTATCTTTGTCAAAATGCATCCGTAAGTTGGTGACGTGATGCCGTTCCTGACTATCATTACTTTGTAGCGTCTGATGACCATATATTGAGCTGATGGTGTCCGAATTGGATGAAACCGGTTTCTCATTAAAGCTAATATCCATATAAACAAGTTTCATGAAGACATCAAGTCGAAATTCGGCCAGTAACGGGGTCAAAGAAGCATGATACGCTAAATCTTCAAAATGATACGAGTTAAACAGACTTGTGAATGTTCAAAGCGGATACCCAAGCGCCTTAGCTCATTTAAGAAGTGTCCAGCGAAGCTAATCAAGCATCTTCTCATAATACAGAACATTATGATGGGTGGGGAAATAATTTTGAATGAAGTATTAGGATATTCAACGTCCAAGCTTGACCAGAAAATGAGGTACCCTTTTTAATAAAGTTTCGAAGCATCAAGTACTGTAATATAAGAATGTAAAAGCTTCAGCAACTCTGATAGAAGAAAGAGAAAAAAGCGTGAATAAAGACAAAAGTACAAAAGCGGCAACAAAAAAACACTGAAGATTGAAGTCAAGCGTCTGCTGCCGATAATCAAGCGTCAGAAACGTCGTATTTTGAGGTACGCTCGTCCTAATGAAGCGATCTTGGTTTTTTTAGAAAGATAAGAGAAATACCTACATGTTTCCTCAAAAAGGCGAGATCTGTATCAATCTCTATCGGAGAGAAATTCCTTCTTCAAGCTTGAGATGTGATACTATTCGTGGCAATCAGAACATGCAACCGTCTGCTGACAATTTCTGGAGCTTTGCGTGTTCAAAAGTATCGATCTTGGTATCGTTGGAAGGCTCAAAGAAATATCTGCAGCTCTCGTGAAGAGGACAAGAACGAAATCGATCTCTATCTTTGTCAAAATGCATCCGTAAGTTGGTGACGTGATGCCGTTTCTGACTGTCATACCTTTGTAGCGTCAGATGGCCATATATTAAGATGATGGTGTCCAAATTGGATGAAACCGGTGTCTCATTAAAGCTAATATCCATATAAACAAGTTTTATCAAGACATCGAGTCCAAATTCGGCCAGTAACAGTGTCAAAGAAGCGTAATACGCTAAATCTTCAGAATGCTACAAGTTAAACAGACTTGTGAATGTTCAAAGCGGATACCCAAGCGCCTTAGCTCATTTTAGGAGCAACCAGCGAAGCTAATCAAGCGTCTTCTCATAATACAGAACATTACGATGGGTGGAGAAATAATTTTAAATGAAGTATTAAGATATTCAACGTCCAAGCTTGACCAGAAAATGAGATACCCTTTTCAATAAAGTTTTGAAGCATCAAGTACTGTAATATAAGAATGTAAAAGCTTCAGCAACTCTAATAGAAGAAAGAGAAAAAAGCATGAATAAAGACAAAAGTACAAAAGCGGCAATAGCAAAAACACTGAAGATTGAAGTCAAGCTTCTACTGCCGATAATCAACCGTCCAAAACATCATATTTTGACGTTGCTCGTCCTAATGAAGCGATCTTGGTTTTTTTAGAAAGATAAGAGAAATACCTACATGTTTCCTCAAGAAGGCGAGATTTGTATCAATCTCTATCGGAGTGAAATTCCTTCTTCAGGCTTGTGATGTGATACTGTTCGTGGCAATTAGAACATGCAACCGTCTGCTGACAATTTCTGGAGATTTTCGTGTTCAAAAGTATCGATCTTGGTATCGTTGGAAGGCTCAAAGAAATATCTGCAGCTCTCATGTAGAGGTCAAGAACGAAATCGATCTCCATCTTTGTCAAAATGCATCCGTAAGTTGGTGACGTGATACCGTTCCTGACTGTCATGCCTTTGTAGCGTCTGATGGCCATATATTGAGCTGATGGTGTCCGAATTAGATGAAACTGGTTTCTCATTAAATCTAATATCCATATAAACAAGTTTCATGAAGACATCGAGTCCAAGTTTGGCCAGTAACGGGGTCAAAGAAGCATGATACGCTAAATCTTCAAAATGCTACGAGTTAAACAGAGATTTGAATGTTCAAAGCGGATACTGAAGCCCCTTAGTTCATTTAAGAAGAGTCCTGTGAAGCTAATCAAGCGTCTTCTCAGAATACAGAACATTATGATAGGTGAAGATGTAATTTTGAATGAAGTATTAAGCTATTCAACGTCCAAGCTTGACCAGAAAATGAGGTACCCTTTTCAATAAAGTTCGGAAACATCAAGTACTGTAATATAAGAATATAAAAGCTTCAGCAACTCTAATAGAAGAAAGAGAAGAAAAGCGTGAATAAAGACAAAAGTACAAAAGCGGCAACAACAAAAACACTGAAGATTGAAGTCAAGCGTCTGCTGCCGATAATCAAGCGTCCGAAACGTCGTATTTTGAAGTACGCTTGTCCTAATGAAGTGATCTTGGTTTTTTTAGAAAGATAAGAAAAATACCTACATGTTTCCTGAAGAAGCCGAGATCTGTATCAATCTCTATCAGAGTGAAATTCCTTCTTAAAGCTTGAGATGTGATATTGTTCGTGGCAATCCAAACATGCACCCGTATGCTGACACATTCTAGAGCTATGCGTGTTGAAAAGTATCGATCTTAGTATCTTTGGAAGGCTCAAAGAAATATCTGCAGCTCTCATGAAGAGGTCAAGAACGAAATCGATCTCTATCTTTGTCAAAATGCATCCGTAAGTTGGTGACGTGATGCCGTTCCTGACTGTCATACCTTTGTAGCGTCTGATTGCCATTTATTGAGCTGATGGTGTCCGAATTGGATTAAACCAGTTTCTCATTAAAGCTAATATCCATTTAAACAAGTTTCATGAAGACATTGAGTCCAAGTTCGGCCAGTAACGGGGTCAAAGAAGCATGATACGCTAAATCTTCAAAATGATACGAGTTAAACAGACTTGTGAATGTTCAAAGCGGATACCCAAGCGCCTTAGCTCATTTAAGAAGTGTCCAGCGAAGCTAATCAAGCATCTTCTCATAATACAGAACATTATGATGGGTGGGGAAATAATTTTGAATGAAGTATTAGGATATTCAACGTCCAAGCTTGACCAGAAAATGAGGTACCCTTTTTAATAAAGTTCCGAAGCATCAAGTACTGTAATATAAGAATGTAAAAGCTTCAGCAACTCTGATAGAAGAAAGAGAAAAAAGCGTGAATAAAGACAAAAGTACAAAAGCGGCAACAAAAAAACACTGAAGATTGAAGTCAAGCGTCTGCTGCCGATAATCAAGCGTCAGAAACGTCGTATTTTGAGGTACGCTCGTCCTAATGAAGCGATCTTGGTTTTTTTAGAAAGATAAGAGAAATACCTACATGTTTCCTCAAAAAGGCGAGATCTGTATCAATCTCTATCGGAGAGAAATTCCTTCTTCAAGCTTGAGATGTGATACTATTCGTGGCAATCAGAACATGCAACCGTCTGCTGACAATTTCTGGAGCTTTGCGTGTTCAAAAGTATCGATCTTGTATCGTTGGAAGGCTCAAAGAAATATCTGCAGCTCTCGTGAAGAGGACAAGAACGAAATCGATCTCTATCTTTGTCAAAATGCATCCGTAAGTTGGTGACGTGATGCCGTTTCTGACTGTCATACCTTTGTAGCGTCAGATGGCCATATATTAAGATGGTGTCCAAATTGGATGAAACCGGTGTCTCATTAAAGCTAATATCCATATAAACAAGTTTTATCAAGACATCGAGTCCAAATTCGGCCAGTAACAGTGTCAAAGAAGCGTAATACGCTAAATCTTCAGAATGCTACAAGTTAAACAGACTTGTGAATGTTCAAAGCGGATACCCAAGCGCCTTAGCTCATTTTAGGAGCAACCAGCGAAGCTAATCAAGCGTCTTCTCATAATACAGAACATTACGATGGGTGGAGAAATAATTTTAAATGAAGTATTAAGATATTCAACGTCCAACCTTGACCAGAAAATGAGATACCCTTTTCAATAAAGTTTTGAAGCATCAAGTACTGTAATATAAGAATGTAAAAGCTTCAGCAACTCTAATAGAAGAAAGAGAAAAAAGCATGAATAAAGACAAAAGTACAAAAGCGGCAATAGCAAAAACACTGAAGATTGAAGTCAAGCTTCTACTGCCGATAATCAACCGTCCAAAACATCATATTTTGACGTTGCTCGTCCTAATGAAGCGATCTTGGTTTTTTTAGAAAGATAAGAGAAATACCTACATGTTTCCTCAAGAAGGCGAGATTTGTATCAATCTCTATCGGAGTGAAATTCCTTCTTCAGGCTTGTGATGTGATACTGTTCGTGGCAATTAGAACATGCAACCGTCTGCTGACAATTTCTGGAGATTTCCGTGTTCAAAAGTATCGATCTTGGTATCGTTGGAAGGCTCAAAGAAATATCTGCAGCTCTCATGAAGAGGTCAAGAACGAAATCGATCTCCATCTTTGTCAAAATGCATCCGTAAGTTGGTGACGTGATACCGTTCCTGACTGTCATACCTTTGTAGCGTCTGATGGCCATATATTGAGCTGATGGTGTCCGAATTAGATGAAACTGGTTTCTCATTAAAGCTAATATCCATATAAACAAGTTTCATGAAGACATCGAGTCCAAATTGGCCAGTAACGGGTCAAAGAAGCATGATACGCTAAATCTTCAAAATGCTACGAGTTAAACAGAGATTTGAATGTTCAAAGCGGATACTGAAGCCCCTTAGCTCATTTAAGAAGAGTCCTGTGAAGCTAATCAAGCGTCTTCTCAGAATACAGAACATTATGATGGGTGAAGATGTAATTTTGAATGAAGTATTAAGCTATTCAACGTCCAAGCTTGACCAGAAAATGAGGTACCCTTTTCAATAAAGTTCGGAAACATCAAGTACTGTAATATAAGAATATAAAAGCTTCAGCAACTCTAATAGAAGAAAGAGAAGAAAAGCGTGAATAAAGACAAAAGTACAAAAGCGGCAACAACAAAAACACTGAAGATTGAAGTCAAGCGTCTGCTGCCGATAATCAAGCGTCCGAAACGTCGTATTTTGAAGTACGCTTGTCCTAATGAAGTGATCTTGGTTTTGTTAGAAAGATAAGAAAAATACCTACATGTTTCCTGAAGAAGCCGAGATCTGTATCAATCTCTATCAGAGTGAAATTCCTTCTTAAAGCTTGAGATGTGATATTGTTCGTGGCAATCCGAACATGCAACCGTATGCTGACACATTCTAGAGCTATGCGTGTTGAAAAGTATCGATCTTGGTATCTTTGGAAGGCTCAAAGAAATATCTGCAGCTCTCATGAAGAGGTCAAGAACGAAATCGATCTCTATCTTTGTCAAAATGCATCCGTAAGTTGGTGACGTGATGCCGTTCCTGACTGTCATACCTTTGTAGCGTCTGATTGCCATTTATTGAGCTGATGGTGTCCGAATTGGATTAAACCAGTTTCTCATTAAGCTAATATCCATATAAACAAGTTTCATGAAGACATCGAGTCCAAGTTCGGCCAGTAACGGGGTCAAAGAAGCATGATACGCTAAATCTTCAAAATGATACGAGTTAAACAGACTTGTGAATGTTCAAAGCGGATACCCAAGCGCCTTAGCTCATTTAAGAAGTGTCCAGCGAAGCTAATCAAGCATCTTCTCATAATACAGAACATTATGATGGGTGGGGAAATAATTTTGAATGAAGTATTAAGATATTCAACGTCCAAGCTTGACCAGAAAATGAGGTACCCTTTTTAATAAAGTTCCGAAGCATCAAGTACTGTAATATAAGAATGTAAAAGCTTCAGCAACTCTGATAGAAGAAAGAGAAAAAGCGTGAATAAAGACAAAAGTACAAAAGCGGCAACAAAAAAACACTGAAGATTGAAGTCAAGCGTCTGCTGCCGATAATCAAGCGTCAGAAACGTCGTATTTTGAGGTACGCTCATCCTAATGAAGCGATCTTGGTTTTTTTAGAAAGATAAGAGAAATACCTACATGTTTCCTCAAAAAGGCGAGATCTGTATCAATCTCTATCGAGAGAAATTCCTTCTTCAAGCTTGAGATGTGATACTATTCGTGGCAATCAGAACATGCAACCGTCTGCTGACAATTTCTGGAGCTTTGCGTGTTCAAAAGTATCGATCTTGGTATCGTTGGAAGGCTCAAAGAAATATCTGCAGCTCTCGTGAAGAGGACAAGAACGAAATCGATCTCTATCTTTGTCAAAATGCATCCGTAAGTTGGTGACGTGATGCCGTTTCTGACTGTCATACCTTTGTAGCGTCAGATGGCCATATATTAAGATGATGGTGTCCAAATTGGATGAAACCGGTGTCTCATTAAAGCTAATATCCATATAAACAAGTTTTATCAAGACATCGAGTCCAAATTCGGCCAGTAACAGTGTCAAAGAAGCGTAATACGCTAAATCTTCAGAATGCTACAAGTTAAACAGACTTGTGAATGTTCAAAGCGGATACCCAAGCGCCTTAGCTCATTTTAGGAGCAACCAGCGAAGCAAATCAAGCGTCTTCTCATAATACAGAACATTACGATGGGTGGAGAAATAATTTTAAATGAAGTATTAAGATATTCAACGTCCAAGCTTGACCAGAAAATGAGATACCCTTTTCAATAAAGTTTTGAAGCATCAAGTACTGTAATATAAGAATGTAAAAGCTTCAGCAACTCTAATAGAAGAAAGAGAAAAAAGCATGAATAAAGACAAAAGTACAAAAGCGGCAATAGCAAAAACACTGAAGATTGAAGTCAAGCTTCTACTGCCGATAATCAACCGTCCAAAACATCATATTTTGACGTTGCTCGTCCTAATGAAGCGATCTTGGTTTTTTTAGAAAGATAAGAGAAATACCTACATGTTTCCTCAAGAAGGCGAGATTTGTATCAATCTCTATCGGAGTGAAATTCCTTCTTCAGGCTTGTGATGTGATACTGTTCGTGGCAATTAGAACATGCAACCGTCTGCTGACAATTTCTGGAGATTTTCGTGTTCAAAAGTATCGATCTTGGTATCGTTGGAAGGCTCAAAGAAATATCTGCAGCTCTCATGAAGAGGTCAAGAACGAAATCGATCTCCATCTTTGTCAAAATGCATCCGTAAGTTGGTGACGTGATACCGTTCCTGACTGTCATGCCTTTGTAGCGTCTGATGGCCATATATTGAGCTGATGGTGTCCGAATTAGATGAAACTGGTTTCTCATTAAATCTAATATCCATATAAACAAGTTTCATGAAGACATCGAGTCCAAGTTTGGCCAGTAACGGGGTCAAAGAAGCATGATACGCTAAATCTTCAAAATGCTACGAGTTAAACAGAGATTTGAATGTTCAAAGCGGATACCCAAGCCCCTTAGTTCATTTAAGAAGAGTCCTGTGAAGCTAATCAAGCGTCTTCTCAGAATACAGAACATTATGATGGGTGAAGATGTAATTTTGAATGAAGTATTAAGCTATTCAACGTCCAAGCTTGACCAGAAAATGAGGTACCCTTTTCAATAAAGTTCGAAACATCAAGTACTGTAATATAAGAATATAAAAGCTTCAGCAACTCTAATAGAAGAAAGAGAAGAAAAGCGTGAATAAAGACAAAAGTACAAAAGCGGCAACAACAAAAACACTGAAGATTGAAGTCAAGCGTCTGCTGCCGATAATCAAGCGTCCGAAACATCGTATTTTGAGGTACGCTTGTCCTAATGAAGTGATCTTGGTTTTTTTAGAAAGATAAGAGAAATACCTACATGTTTCCTCAAGAAGCCGAGATCTGTATCAATCTCTATCGGAGTGAAATTCCTTTTTCAAGCTGGAGATGTGATATTGTTCGTGGGAATCAGAACATGCAACCGTCTGGTAACAATTTCTGGAGCTTTGCGTGTTCAAAAGTATCAATCTTGGTATCGCTGGAAGGCTCAAAGAAATATCTGCAGCTCTCGTGAAGAGGTCAAGAACGAAATCAATCTCTATCTTTGTCAAAATGCATCCGTAAGTCGGTGACGTGATGCCGTTCCTGACTGTCATACCTTTGTAGCTTCTGATGGCCATATATTGAGCCGATGGTGTCCGAATTGGATGAAACCGGTTTCTCATTAAAGCTAATATCCATATAAACAAGTTTCATGCAGACATCGAGTCCAAATTCAGCCAGTAACAGGGTCAAAGAAGCATGATACGCTAAATCTTCAAAATGCTACGAGTTAAACAGACTTGTGAATGTTCAAAGCGGATACCGAAGCACCTTAGCTCATTTAAGAAGCGTCCAGCGAAGCTAATCAAGCATCTTCTCATAATACAGAACATTATGATGGGTGGGGAAATAATTTTGAATGAAGTATTAAGATATTCAACGTCCAAGCTTGACCAGAAAATGAGGTACCCTTTTCAATAAAGTTGTGAAGCATCAAGTACTGTAATATATGAATGTAAAAGATTCAGCAACTCTAATAGAAGAAAGAGAAAAAAGCGTGAATAAAGACAAAAGTACAAAAGCGGCAACAAAAAAACACTGAAGATTGAAGTCAAGCGTCTGCTGCCGATAATCAAGCGTCAGAAACGTCGTATTTTGAGGTACGCTCGTCCTAATGAAGCGATCTTGGTTTTTTTAGAAAGATAAGAGAAATACCTACATGTTTCCTCAAAAAGGCGAGATCTGTATCAATCTCTATCGGAGAGAAATTCCTTCTTCAAGCTTGAGATGTGATACTATTCGTGGCAATCAGAACATGCAACCGTCTGCTGACAATTTCTGGAGCTTTGCGTGTTCAAAAGTATCGATCTTGGTATCGTTGGAAGGCTCAAAGAAATATCTGCAGCTCTCGTGAAGAGGACAAGAACGAAATCGATCTCTATCTTTGTCAAAATGCATCCGTAAGTTGGTGACGTGATGCCGTTTCTGACTGTCATACCTTTGTAGCGTCAGATGGCCATATATTAAGATGATGGTGTCCAAATTGGATGAAACCGGTGTCTCATTAAAGCTAATATCCATATAAACAAGTTTTATCAAGACATCGAGTCCAAATTCGGCCAGTAACAGGTCAAAGAAGCGTAATACGCTAAATCTTCAGAATGCTACAAGTTAAACAGACTTGTGAATGTTCAAAGCGGATACCCAAGCGCCTTAGCTCATTTTAGGAGCAACCAGCGAAGCAAATCAAGCGTCTTCTCATAATACAGAACATTACGATGGGTGGAGAAATAATTTTAAATGAAGTATTAAGATATTCAACGTCCAAGCTTGACCAGAAAATGAGATACCCTTTTCAATAAAGTTTTGAAGCATCAAGTACTGTAATATAAGAATGTAAAAGCTTCAGCAACTCTAATAGAAGAAAGAGAAAAAAGCATGAATAAAGACAAAAGTACAAAAGCGGCAATAGCAAAAACACTGGAGATTGAAGTCAAGCTTCTACTGCCGATAATCAACCGTCCAAAACATCATATTTTGACGTTGCTCGTCCTAATGAAGCGATCTTGGTTTTTTTAGAAAGATAAGAGAAATACCTACATGTTTCCTCAAGAAGGCGAGATTTGTATCAATCTCTATCGGAGTGAAATTCCTTCTTCAGGCTTGTGATGTGATACTGTTCGTGGCAATTAGAACATGCAACCGTCTGCTGACAATTTCTGGAGATTTTCGTGTTCAAAAGTATCGATCTTGGTATCGTTGGAAGGCTCAAAGAAATATCTGCAGCTCTCATGTAGAGGTCAAGAACGAAATCGATCTCCATCTTTGTCAAAATGCATCCGTAAGTTGGTGACGTGATACCGTTCCTGACTGTCATGCCTTTGTAGCGTCTGATGGCCATATATTGAGCTGATGGTGTCCGAATTAGATGAAACTGGTTTCTCATTAAATCTAATATCCATATAAACAAGTTTCATGAAGACATCGAGTCCAAGTTTGGCCAGTAACGGGGTCAAAGAAGCATGATACGCTAAATCTTCAAAATGCTACGAGTTAAACAGAGATTTGAATGTTCAAAGCGATACTGAAGCCCCTTAGTTCATTTAAGAAGAGTCCTGTGAAGCTAATCAAGCGTCTTCTCAGAATACAGAACATTATGATAGGTGAAGATGTAATTTTGAATGAAGTATTAAGCTATTCAACGTCCAAGCTTGACCAGAAAATGAGGTACCCTTTTCAATAAAGTTCGGAAACATCAAGTACTGTAATATAAGAATATAAAAGCTTCAGCAACTCTAATAGAAGAAAGAGAAGAAAAGCGTGAATAAAGACAAAAGTACAAAAGCGGCAACAACAAAAACACTGAAGATTGAAGTCAAGCGTCTGCTGCCGATAATCAAGCGTCCGAAACGTCGTATTTTGAAGTACGCTTGTCCTAATGAAGTGATCTTGGTTTTTTTAGAAAGATAAGAAAAATACCTACATGTTTCCTGAAGAAGCCGAGATCTGTATCAATCTCTATCAGAGTGAAATTCCTTCTTAAAGCTTGAGATGTGATATTGTTCGTGGCAATCCGAACATGCACCCGTATGCTGACACATTCTAGAGCTATGCGTGTTGAAAAGTATCGATCTTAGTATCTTTGGAAGGCTCAAAGAAATATCTGCAGCTCTCATGAAGAGGTCAAGAACGAAATCGATCTCTATCTTTGTCAAAATGCATCCGTAAGTTGGTGACGTGATGCCGTTCCTGACTGTCATACCTTTGTAGCGTCTGATTGCCATTTATTGAGCTGATGGTGTCCGAATTGGATTAAACCAGTTTCTCATTAAAGCTAATATCCATTTAAACAAGTTTCATGAAGACATTGAGTCCAAGTTCGGCCAGTAACGGGGTCAAAGAAGCATGATACGCTAAATCTTCAAAATGCTACGAGTTAAACAGAGTTCTGAATGTTTAAAGCGGATACCCAAGCACCTTAGCTCATTTAAGAAGAGTCCTGTGAAGCTAATCAAGCGTCTTCTCAGAATACTGAACATTATGATGGATGGAGAAGTAATTTTGAATGAAGTATTAAGATACTCAACGTCCAAGCTTGACCAGAAAATGAGGTACCCTTTTCAATAAAGTTCAGAAGCATCAAGTACTATAATATAAGAATATAAAAGCTTTAGCAACTCTAATAGAAAAAAGATAAGAAAAGCATGAATAAAGACAAAAGTACAAAAGCGGCAACAGCAAAAACACTGAAGATTGAAGTCAAGCGTCTGCTACCGATAATCAACCATCCGAAACGTCGTATTTTGAGGGACGCTCGACCTAATGAAGTGATCTTGGTTTTTTTAGAAAGATAAGAGAAATACCTACATGTTTCCTCAAGAAGCCGAGATCTGTATCAATCTCTATCGGAGTGAAATTCCTTTTTCAAGCTGGAGATGTGATATTGTTCGTGGGAATCAGAACATGCAACCGTCTGGTAACAATTTCTGGAGCTTTGCGTGTTCAAAAGTATCAATCTTGGTATCGCTGGAAGGCTCAAAGAAATATCTGCAGCTCTCGTGAAGAGGTCAAGAACGAAATCAATCTCTATCTTTGTCAAAATGCATCCGTAAGTCGGTGACGTGATGCCGTTCCTGACTGTCATACCTTTGTAGCTTCTGATGGCCATATATTGAGCGATGGTGTCCGAATTGGATGAAACCGGTTTCTCATTAAAGCTAATATCCATATAAACAAGTTTCATGCAGACATCGAGTCCAAATTCAGCCAGTAACAGGGTCAAAGAAGCATGATACGCTAAATCTTCAAATGCTACGAGTTAAACAGACTTGTGAATGTTCAAAGCGGATACCGAAGCACCTTAGCTCATTTAAGAAGCGTCCAGCGAAGCTAATCAAGCATCTTCTCATAATACAGAACATTATGATGGGTGGGGAAATAATTTTGAATGAAGTATTAAGATATTCAACGTCCAAGCTTGACCAGAAAATGAGGTACCCTTTTCAATAAAGTTGTGAAGCATCAAGTACTGTAATATATGAATGTAAAAGATTCAGCAACTCTAATAGAAGAAAGAGAAAAAAGCGTGAATAAAGACAAAAGTACAAAAGCGGCAACAAAAAAACACTGAAGATTGAAGTCAAGCGTCTGCTGCCGATAATCAAGCGTCTGAAATGTCGTATTTTGAGGTACGCTAATGAAGCGATCTTGCTTTTTTTAGAAAGATAAGAGAAATACCTACATGTTTCCTCAAAAAGGCGAGATCTGTATCAATCTCTATCGGAGTGAAATTCCTTCTTCAAGCTTGAGATGTGATACTGTTCGTGGCAATCAGAACATGCAATCGTCTGCTGACAATTTCTGGAGCTTTGCGTGTTCAAAAGTATCGATCTTGGTATCGTTGGAAGGCTCAAAGAAATATCTGCAGCTCTCGTGAAGAGGACAAGAACGAAATCGATCTCTATCTTTGTCAAAATGCATCCGTAAGTTGGTGACGTGATGCCGTTCCTGACTGTCATACCTTTGTAGCATCAGATGGCCATATATTGAGATGATGGTGCTCGAATTGGATGAAACCGGTGTCTCATTAAAGCTAATATCCATATAAACAAGTCTTATCAAGACATCGAGTCCAAATTCGGCTAACAGTGTCAAAGAAGCATAATACGCTAAATCTTCAGAATGCTACCAGTTAAACAGACTTGTGAATGTTCAAAGCGGATACCCAAGCGCCTTAGCTCATTTAAGAAGCGTCCAGTGAAGCTTATCAAGCGTCTTCTCAGAATACAGAACATTATGATGGGTGGAGAAGTAATTTTGAATAAAGTATTAAGATATTCAACGTCCAAGCTTGACCAGAAAATTTGATACCTTTCTCAATAAAGTTCTGAAGCATCAAGTACTGTAATATAAGAATGTAAAAGCTTCAGAAACTATAATAGAAGAAAGAGAAGAAAAGCGTGAATAAAGACAAAAGTACAAAAGCGGCAATAGCAAAAATACTGAAGATTAAAGTCAAGCTTCTACTGCCGATAATCAACCGTCCGAAACGTCGTATTTTGAGGTACGCTCGTCCTAATGAAGCGATCTTGGTTTTTTTAGAAAGATAAGAGAAATACCTACATGTTTCCTCAAGAAGCCGAGATCTGTATCAATCTCTATCGGAGTGAAATTCCTTCTTCAAGCTTGAGATGTGATACTGTTCGTGGCAATTAGAACATGCAACCGTCTGCTGACAATTTCTGGAGCTTTGCGTGTTCAAAAGTATCGATCTTGGTATCGTTGGAAGGCTCAAAGAAATATCTGCAGCTCTCATGAAGAGGTCAAGAACGAAATCGATCTCTATCTTTGTCAAAATGCATCCGTAAGTTGGTGACGTGATGCCGTTCCTGACTGTCATACCTTTGTAGCATCAGATGGCCATATATTGAGATGATGGTGCTCGAATTGGATGAAACCGGTGTCTCATTAAAGCTAATATCCATATAAACAAGTCTTATCAAGACATCGAGTCCAAATTCGGCTAACAGTGTCAAAGAAGCATAATACGCTAAATCTTCAGAATGCTACCAGTTAAACAGACTTGTGAATGTTCAAAGCGGATACCCAAGCGCCTTTGCTCATTTAAGAAGCGTCCAGTGAAGCTTATCAAGCGTCTTCTCAGAATACAGAACATTATGATGGGTGGAGAAGTAATTTTGAATAAAGTATTAAGATATTCAACGTCCAAGCTTGACCAGAAAATTTGATACCTTTCTCAATAAAGTTCTGAAGCATCAAGTACTGTAATATAAGAATGTAAAAGCTTCAGAAACTATAATAGAAGAAAGAGAAGAAAAGCGTGAATAAAGACAAAAGTACAAAAGCGGCAATAGCAAAAACACTGAAGATTAAAGTCAAGCTTCTACTGCCGATAATCAACCGTCCGAAACGTCGTATTTTGAGGTACGCTCGTCCTAATGAAGCGATCTTGGTTTTTTTAGAAAGATAAGAGAAATACCTACATGTTTCCTCAAGAAGCCGAGATCTGTATCAATCTCTATCGGAGTGAAATTCCTTCTTCAAGCTTGAGATGTGATACTGTTCGTGGCAATCAGAACATGCAATCGTCTGCTGACAATTTCTGGAGCTTTGCGTGTTCAAAAGTATCGATCTTGGTATCGTTGGAAGGCTCAAAGAAATATCTGCAGCTCTCATGAAGAGGTCAAGAACGAAATCGATCTCTATCTTTGTCAAAATGCATCCGTAAGTTGGTGACGTGATGCCGTTCCTGACTGTCATACCTTTGTAGTGTCTGATGGCCATATATTGAGCTGATGTGTCCGAATTGGATGAAACCGGTTTCTCATTAAAGCTAATATCCGTATAAATAAGTTTCATGAAGACATTGAGTCCTAGTTTCGGCCTGTAACGGGGTCAAAGAAGCATGATACGCTAAATCTTCAAAATGCTACGAGTTAAACAGAGTTCTGAATGTTTAAAGCGGATACCCAAGCACCTTAGCTCATTTAAGAAGAGTCATGTGAAGCTAATCAAGCGTCTTCTCAGAATACAGAACATTATGATGGGTAGACATTAGTTTAGTTTAATTAATCTAGCTTAGTCATTGGTTTTGGCCTTGTGCCCTTTTACCCCATGATTATGTAATAATTGCTAGACTTTTATGCTTTTGTAATAATGATGCACTTAGACACCTCTATGGTACTTGTGCATTTAGGAACAATAGGTTTTTGGGATTAAATCCCTAGGATAGCCGTGCACCTTTTCTAAAACAAGGAGGATCATGCACTTGGTCCAAATTATGGAATTAGGGAGTCTTAGGAATATTTCTCCTAACATCATGGAGGGATTATGAGCAAACATTAAAAATGCTCCAAGCCCACTCCCTAAGTGCACACGGCGCCTCCTTCTTGGATGGCTTAGGAAACCGTAGTTGTTCTCTTCTATAAATACACCTCTTGTAATCACTTGAGAGGCACCTTTGAATAAAATTTGAATTACTCATACTTGAGTTTTCTTGTGAGGCCATAGCCCTCTCATAGTTCTTGGATTAGAACTCTTGATTCTTATCAAGGATTGCTAATCCTTGTGGCGAATCCTCCTTTGGCTCATCAATATTCCAATCAATGGATCTTTGTGGCGCCTTTCTTATCATCTCTTCCCCTTTCCATTTTCTATTTTTCATTTGAGTATTGATATCATTTACTTCTTTACCTTTATGAGTTGATTACCTTGTGTTTTTATTTTCGGAATTCTTATTGTTTTCTTATTGCTTGAATAGCTTAGTCTTCTCTTCACTTTTAATTCATTGAATGCATAGTATCTTTCATTTCTTTATTGTTCACGCAAATAGCTCAAGAAGATCCTAAAACTAAATGATTCCAACTTGGATCATATCATGTGGTATCTAGAGCTAGCTCCTTGAGCCATTTCTTTTTCCTAGTTGCGCTATCCTTGTTTTCTTTTCTTTTGTTCTTAAGTTTTGAGCCACTTGATCTTGATGAGCATCATTAAGATGTGCAAATTGTTATGTTGCACTTGATTGAAAGGTCCTTCAAAGTGGAATCAAGTAAACCAAGTTATTTACAAAATTCAAGTAGTGAACTAGACACTTTAATTGGGAAAATAAAATTCTGGGCAGTGTGCTCCCCAATCTCCCATTGTGTTCATCATGTTCATACTTAGAAAGGCTATTTTGATTTGCTCACTCCTTACCAAATTGGAATTGATTGTGTCTTGCATTGGAATTATTTTTTTTGGCCATTTAAAAAAGTAAGTCCCTAGGTTGAAATCAAAAGAGTCAATTATACTTGATTAGAATAAAATACAGGGACTAAGCCCATAAAAAAAAAAAAACGAAATATAAAAAAAAAAATGAGGCAATTTGGGGCAAATTGCATAGGCCACAAAATAATTTCTAAAAACTTTAGCCTTTCTCAAAGTTGGTTTACTTAGCTGCTGGACTTTAGCGTAATCAAG